>VYXC01005072.1:1346171-1468087 GCA_013397175.1 Platysteira castanea
AAAAAAAAGAAAAACAAAAGATGGTACTGGTGGATTCCCAAACTTGCAAACTCCAGAGCAGAGCAATTAAAAGTCACCTCAAGGACAAAAACCCAAGAAGCTTCATCTACAACTTTAATAAAACTAATCACTTTCTCTTAAAAAGAAAAATAATGGTTCTTTGAACACATCAGTTCTAATTACTGAGAATGGAGAAAGAGTTCTTCACATGTCTTGCACACAAAATTTGTTCCCTTCTGTTTTGGTAAAAGAGAACAGGAATGCGTGGGTAAATTATTTACACCACAGCACTGTAAAAGTGATCTACACCAACAGAAAAAGTCTAGATTTCTTCTGAAGATGATTTATGCATCTATACATAATGATCACAGTGCATCAAGACTGGAAAGCTCCTGCTGCTGCAAGCCGGGCTCTGCACACCCACACAACACACAGCACCTGAGGGCAAACAGACAGCGGACCAGGAAACACACACAGGGAAAAGACAAAGCCTTATTTCTAACAACAGTATCTCAACTGGTATCCTTGGGCTTTAGTCAGTATCAGCCTCAGCTTTACATAAACTAACTGGAAAATCCCTCTGCTACAACAACTAAGGCAGCTTGGGTTGGTCTTACCTCACCTCAGAATCCCACAAACTCCCCACTGCCAAAACCACACCAAGAGCCATGCGCCCCTCACAGGCACTAATTAATAACCCCTCCCTGCCCAGCCCAGCCTAGCCCAGATCAGCCCAACCCCGTCCCACTTGGGGCTGCCCTCAGGCCTGGGGCTCTGTTAGGCCGCACCTCCCCTCAGCCCCTCAGGGTGTCCGTCCTGGCTGTCCCATGAGCTGTGGGTCCCAGGGTGCCACTTGTGCTGCTCTACAGCAAGGACAGAGCAGCAGCAGCCAGGACATGGCAGTGGAGATGAGTCCACCTCATCTCCAACAATGGGACAGGGGATGGGGCTGTGGCAGGGCAGAAGGCAGAGCCCCAAGGCTGCTCTCAGGCATGGCGTCCCTGCAGCCTCCTCGCACGGCCATGGGGCATCCCTGCAGGACACTGTGGTGTCCTCTGGTGTCCCCTCTCCTCACAAAACCCCACAGAGGGATCGCCACACCTGTTGCTATGAGCACCAAGGGTAAAACATCCTCTGTTCTCCCCAAGTATACCCCTTGGTAGCAGCAATGAGCGTAGTAACTCCTGAGCACAAAGCTGCACACTGTGAGCTGCTAACACACCCCCCCATGACTGTTCATGCAGGTGGTGGGAATTTCAAGAACACCTGTGTCATCTGAAGACATGAACATTTGGTTTGTGGCCATTCCTTGAAGCTCTCCGGGTGATGTAGGTTTTCATTCAAGTTAATGGAAAGCAGGAAAACTGGAAAGCAGAGCCTTGATATGTCCTCACTGAAGAAATAAAGACAAGTATCTTAATCTTCATTTAACTTAAGGAGTCCCATATTGTTACCTATCCTCCTTGTTTAACTAAAATATTTCTCTCAGAATCAGATCTTGAACATGTCATTATACAGAGGGAAAATGTGTGGCGCTGAGCCGCTGCTTTGTCAGGCACTCTTTGTCCAAAATTCTTCATATACACAAAAACAGTCACTAGCAATTCATGCCCTACCTCTTCCTCTGAAAAGTTATGATAGAAAAAAACACCAGACAATAATACCTATTAAGCATGGTTGATCTTCTGCTGTGGGAGCCATTCCTTGGCCCTGCTAAATATACACAAGTTATTTAAATTGTGTCATGGTGTGTTGTTATTGTAGGAGGAAGACCAAGTTTCCTGTCAGGCCAGCTTTGGCTTTGATCCCACCAATTGCCAGACAAAAGTGAAATTGGTCACAGAATCAGTTTTCAGAAGCCAGGTTTCACAGGTTAATCTTTTCACTCTTTCATTTACAAAGGAGACAACTTCATGCAATTTACCTTGTCCATAACTTAGCTGACCTCCTTCACTTTTCCAATCCCCAAAAAATCTCTTGCACCAGCAGCAGTTTAGCAATGGGAGGCAACACCACCAAGAAAGAAACCTAAATGTTATTTAGTCTTTAGAAATTGTGGACAATTTCATTTCCATGCCTGGGCATGTTAAGTAAAATGTGCCTTTGTTCACAGAATAGATGATGCAGGTCAAGAGGGAAGTGTGTAGCCTGGCAAATGGAAACTGAAAAGCTGCTTTGTGCCTGCACTTGCTCATGTCAAGATATGGCTGTTCACTAAGCTGAAATGCAGTCTGGTTTCAAAACAAGCACAGTTTCAGCCATTTCTGTATTCTCATGCAGTAAATAGAATGTGTCTTGATCCAATGAACACTTGGAATAAGCTGCTGATGAGAAGTGGACAAAATCCAGCACTTAGATAATACAAATCATCTTTTTTGAGCTTGCAGACTGCTACATTTCTCAAGGCAAAACCACCACTGTAATCTAACAGAAAAGTAACCCTATTTTCTTATGTTCTGTTACTTGGAACTGTTTCCCTCTCGGCACAATATTGGTCATGTGTGCCTTCCCACTCAGGTGTAGAGCTGCAGTCCATCTTTACCTGTGATTGTGCTATTGTACTGAGGGCAAGCTCAGGTACAGCTGTGCAGAGATAAGACAACAATGTGCTGCTTACAATGGCTGGTTTGGATTCTTTCTGTTTCCATTTTGATTTCATAGTAGGAAAAACATTCCACTTTTTCACACATTAGACTGTTCACAGCATGGTATCAAGTGCCCCCATGTCCTGTTCAGACTTCCTCATCCTCAAATGTAGAACATGTTACCCAAGTGACGCCAATGGACAAGACTAGTGCAGGAATTTTGGGTTTAGTTGATCATTTAGAAATGTTTCAACACCAGATGCCAGATGTGAATACAAGGGAGTCTATAGCTGTGAGGTTGCATTCAAGGTACCAAGGAGCTGGATTCCACAAACAAAACCCCAAAGTATGCAGTCAAAAGTTTTTGTTAGATCTCAAAATATCCATAAGTAGCACTGCTTAAGCTAATTACTTCAAGTCTTTCTGGAGAAAATTTAATATAATTTCTGTATGAGACATTTCAAACAAGTGTACAAATTAAACACAGAAAAACAGTCAAACCAGTGGTGCAGAAGTAAGGTTTCTTATGCTGTTTAGGTTTCCTGAATAGATGAAACCCTCTGTTCTTCACTAACATAAACAGCTGTCTTTTACTAAGATTTTTTTGTAATAGTGTAGGTGTGATGCTGTGCAGGTGAACAAGCAAATGAAAGATTCCTGATAGAAACATTGCCTGTTGTTTGATTTAATGCTCAAAGTTGATTTGCTCATTGAAACACTCTGCTCAGGGTACCTTGTTTATTTGGAAAATCTCATGAACTGCTGCTATCTCTCACAGCTGAGAAGGATCACAACACAGCATTTCTAATGAAGGATTTATTTGCCTTTCTCTAATTTGGGTGACAAAGGCAAAGAGAATTTGTCCTAAAGTAAGCATAACTCAGCTTTAATCTAAGGATGTCACTAGTGTCAACTCATTTTCATGTAATTATTAGACCTTGGAGGATCATTTAACATTTACCATTTTCACTGAAAGTGCTATATTTGTTGAAGCAATCATTTAGACACAAGGTCATATAAACTTGACACTAATTCATCCCTGCTTTTAAGTGACTCACTGTTTAATGCTGTGATTATATAGATATTCTTATGCTAATGCAGTGCTTAGGAACACCTGTTTGCTTCCATAAAACATCAGTTTCAATCTCTGTGTAATAAACATTAGATGCAAAGGATGTAGTGGGTCATTCTGTCCACTTCCTCGCACTACGCAATGCAGAATTATTTTTCAAGTGATGACACAGATTTTACATTATTCAAATAACTAGGAAAGTCATTGAATAGTCTAATATCTGAGGTGGTTCTTTCATTTCTTTAACTCCTTTGCCTCTAATTCTTTACCTGACATTCCCCATTTTAGCATGTTGGTTCTCTTTTCATAATCAGACTCTTCAATTTAAATCATATTATTCTATTTTTGTATTCCTGTCCTGTCCATCTGGAAGACACAATACAAGTGTATGCAAAGAGAAAATTGCCTTGCCAGCTTGTAATCTATTGTCTTTATTACTAGGTCAAATAAATTTTTTATAAGTGAAACAAGCTTATTAATGCTAAACAGTTTCACACTTGTAGGATTACTGTGAACCCTGGGTTTAGTTTCACCCAGTAGCCTATTGATATAGAAAGCATGATTCAACAAATCATTGATATGCAATGATTCATTAAATCATCAAGAATTAATCTTGACGTACGTGGTCATGTTTTAATAGCCGGGATCAATACTGTACACCACCAATTGTCAATGTTTGGCCACTGATTGGAAGGGATTGTTCCAAGGGTGGTTTTCCTTGCCAAGTGCAAACACACCACGTCTGCCCTTTGATTGTTCTTGATATTTCCCTGGGAATGTGGAATTTCTATCCCTGCACGTGCCAAATGCTCCAGTGGAAGTGTGGTTTCGATTCTTGCAGCCAGGCTACAAACTCAGTGATGCTGTTTAAACAGGTGAAGCATCACAACTAGTTAAGTACTGCAGAATGGAATTTCATAGGATTGAAGAGTCTGAAACAGTGATTAGGATCTTTCAGAAGTTTCATTAAGGCATTCAATGTTTAATTGCCACTGATTCATATAAATTATACTTTAAAACATAGAGATACCTGAAATCAACACAACTCCTTTCTGCTACAGAACAGAAAAAAAACAAAGCCTTGATCTCCCACTTAGGATCTGCTGTGTATGAAAAATATTCAGCTTAACTGAATGATTATTAGAAAATTATTGGTTTGCAGACATTTCAATAGGTACAACTCTTGATAAGTCTACAACAGTTCAGTATTCAAATGTTCTTGATCAGCTCGCCATGAAAGCAAGGAGCACAGTGAAAGGTATTGAACCTCAGAATGATCTAACCTGTCTTAGGATCAGATCAAAGAAACACAAAATTATGGTTACCCCAGCCAATATTGCTGTTACAATAACAGTAGAATTGGATGTCCTCTAGAGTTTCTTTTATTCTTCAAAAATACAACTACCACAGAAAATGCATCTTGAAAATAAGTATATGAAAATATAACCATGTATCCACCATGTGTCTGAATTTTAACAATAGAGAGTTTAAAATATTCAAGCTTGGAGACAACCAAACAAGTCTAGATCTAAATAATGTTCTGATTTCCATGGGCTCTCACAAAGGAAAACTAGACAAATATATGCACATTTCACAAGTAGTGAAATGCGCAATTCCATTTTAACTCCAAACAGATGTAAAAAACGTGGGGTTTTTATTATCATTATTTTTACTTGGTGTGCTCTCATGGTTTCCTAGTCCTGGGTGGGATCTGGGATCACTGCATAGTAATTGTAATTTCTTTCCTTAAAACAAGCAGGGTTGCTTTCCTTAAAACCACCTGTTTCTCATTCCTGTTAAATATAAATAAATGTTAAATTTTAGTTGTGTCTCTAAAATAGACAGCAAGGGTCGATGAACTGAGGTGAGGCTGTGGCCAGTGACCACTACAAGGTAAATCAGGCAAAGTGGAAGTGACTGGTTTGGGCTGAGACCCCAAAGTCTGCACCAGCAAACTGGGAAACCAGTGGTACACACAGAAGGCAAACAGAACAAAAAGGAAGATATGGAGATCTCCTCATCTCCCAAAGCCTTGAGCCCAGAGCAGAGGTGCTGCACTAGGTGTGTGGTACCTCCCTGGAATTATCTGTCGTGTTGCTATGAAACCAGTGTGTGTGACAGAAGTCTGGCGCTGTCCTTAAATGTTGAAATTAGTCATCAGCTGAAACAAAGATTAATTTTTTAGTTTAGTTTCTACTTTGGAGTAAAAACCTAATGCATTTTTTAAATCATGGTTTTTGCTCATTCATTTAAATGGATGCACTTGATTCTCATTTTGCATTTGCCCTTCACTTATTTTTAGAGGTGACTTTTTGACTAGCAACGATTACAGCACACTGACCTGAATATAAGTGGTGTGAAATGTGAAGCCTCTTTGCTGAAGGGAGCTCACTTGTTCAAAGGCTCGATTGTATTTTACTTACTTGGAGGTGGCAAATGAATCACCTGTGATTTAAATGAATGGCTTTTGGATAAAAATGACAATACAGGAGTGCAGCTTCTTAACTCTCCAAAGCACATATGCCCCTACTAAATTCACTGGATACTTTCACAAAATGTTTCATTTAAAATAGATAACGTGAAATAGCTTCCAACTGAATTGTTTCCAAAACTTCCCCAGGCTTTTAGAATTAGTAGGCAAAATTGGCATGCTTAGAATTTATTCATAGTAGAAGTCTATTCAAATCTTTTCTGCCTTTTTAGTGTCTAAATGGGGTTCTCCATTTTGAATAAACTAGTTAGTGAACTGAAAGAAGTTCTCTGCACCTGCAGATGTGGCTGCAGATGTCAAAAGTTTTTATTGTATCAAGTGGTGGCTTCCAGGTGCT
The DNA here is from genome assembly GCA_013397175.1 of Platysteira castanea. Taxonomy (NCBI): domain Eukaryota; kingdom Metazoa; phylum Chordata; class Aves; order Passeriformes; genus Platysteira; species Platysteira castanea. Next base: position 1,352,657 of record VYXC01005072.1, read on the forward strand.
TCTCTTGTGACTTTTTTTCATCTTGCTTAAATATCATTATAGCTGCTTGAGAGCAAATCTGCTACTTACTAAAAGAGTTTAAATATGGTATAGTTAGGCTTTATACAGATATTTTTTATTTGTAATCTCAGGTTTTATATGAAGTGCTTACAGTTTCTAAACATTTGAGATATATATATATAAGTGTAGATATATAGATAGATACAAATGCCATTACTTTTGTTTAGGTTTTATAAACAAATAAAAGTTCGAGAGGAGTAGATGAATAAAGACTACTGATCAGGAAATAAAATGAAATATTTTAACTAAACATTTTTATATCTTTTTTTCAGCTAAGGCATGTTTCCTGTTTGTCAGAACACATGTGAATAGTCCTATCATGGTAATATCTTTAGAAAGAGTGATGTGGTTCTACTTGTTGAGCCAATATTACCTGTTGATATCTAACATCAAACACAGCATTAAGTAATTTTACATGAAGTGTAACTATTACGACTGAAATGTTTCTAATTTAGAGCTCTTAGCTGTGGTAGTATCAGTTTGTGTTAGAGAAAATCCTAATGCATATATTCAAATATTGTTTGTGTATCTTGATATTCAGAAGAGCAGTAGAAAAGCAAAATGCTTAGAATGCTCTTTAATGGATAATCAAGCTATTCTTGGATTAAATAATCCCCTTTACAATTCTTACATTTGTTTGAGGAAAAAATAAAACCTCCTGGGAAGTTGTAGATCATGTCTATACACACATCTCTAAATGTGTCCCTAGGAACCAGAGCAACCCCCGTTACACAAACACAGGTGACATTCATGTCAGTAATGATGGACTGGATATTGAGCTTTGCACCCAAGGATGTGCAGAAACAATGTCAAAGTGCAGGGAGCTGGATCTGACCCTGTGGTTGAAAAAAAATATCCAGTCATACTTTGTACTACAAATCATCTCAGGTAATGTAGATTATATATAAATTTTATCAATTACTCTAAAGCTTCAGATTGCCTTTAGCTGTTTGCAAGAAGGGGTTTTTTACCACATATAGGAAGGAAGAACACCAAATAAGTGAGGTGGCTGTAAGGATGAAAGCAAAAATGAATCTGTTGAATAGTGCTCAGGGAGCCTTGCTGTACAGCGTATGAATTGTGGCTGGGGTTATGAAACTGATAAATCACTGTAAGTCTCAGTGGAGATGGAGTCAGCAATTTCCTATTAGGACCATGTCATGTATCACTCAAAACTTACACAAAGGGGAGTATCAAAGCCTGGTGGTATTTTTTTTAAGTCTGAGTGTTTGCTCTGACTTAGCTGAGGAGTTTGGAAAAGCTGTGTTTCACTGGCCCATCTGGGAGAGTTGGTCCCGCTCCTGGGAGCTGCAAGTTCCTGAGCATTGAGATATCAAAGGCTGGCAGACAAATCTCAGGCCCAGTGCGGGCAGTGGGGACCACAGAAGATTCAGCACCACTGCAGAGTGAGAGGAAGCAAACCCAAAGCCACAGAGGTCCAGTGTGATGGAAACTGAGCCCAGCAATCCAGCTGGGCTGGACTGTTCAGAGCTTTAAGGATACGTAAATCAACAGGATACTGTGAGTGGCACTAACTGCAGTCACAGCTGTGCCAGAAGCATTTCCTTACCACCAGAGGGATTTTTAATTGTGCACTGGAAAATAACCATATTGAGTTGTTTGTAATGAATTAATATATTGGCACGTGGCAAGGTTTTAAAAAGAAGATTTATTTGTTATCTTCTCTGCTTCTATTGTGTTAATTTTAAAAGGTTAACCTGCATTGCAATGCATTCATTTATTCCACTAATATCCTGGGACATCAAACACCTGCCAATTCAAAGCCCAGATTTTTCATTTCAGCACATACCCCAAACTACTGCTGAATTCCAACTATTAATAATGTGTATTTGGGGCTAATCATTTTGTTTCTGTGATTTTTTCTAGTAGCGTTCAATTCAGTGGAGGTTTCACTGTGTAAGTTCAGAAAACTGGCAGAGCTACAGTCCCTGTTACACTTTTCTGTTGTCAAAAATAATATTGCTGTTGCAATTTCCAGAATCATTGGAAAATGTCCTTCAGTCCCAAGAACACAGTAGTGCCTTGCAAAGAGAAAAGCTCGGTAACAGGCAATGTCCTTTCATTTCTGTCTTTCTGATACACGTGTTTGTTCCCTTTACAAACCTTAATCCAATATTTATTAAGCAGCTGATGATTGCTGTAGCTTGATAAAGTCCTCAAAAAGACACTTTAGCCAGATCATTAAAATTAAACACGTTAAATCATCTTACTGAAAAGTGGCCTTTATGTGTAAAAATGGCCTGAAGCAGATGAGTGTAGTTCTCCAAGGGTCAAACACTGTTCACAAACGAGTTCCTTTCCCTGTTCCTATGAGAGGTGTAGATGCAGATAAGAGGGCAAAGTTTGGCCCCTTAATAATGATGTGTGTAGCAACAAAGGCTCTGCAAACACATGGGCTCAGCTGTGCTGCTGCCAGCTCCTCTTGCAGGGCCGCCTCTAATCGGGTTTCCTTGAAAGCACTGCAGCATTATACAATTCTGGCAACATCTTCACTAGGGAGCAGAAATTGAAATACTCCATTTCATTCCCTGGTAATTTGTTCCTATTCTCTGCTAGCAAAAGCAAGCTGAACACGTGTAAACTTCTCATTTAGGTCTTTCAGTGGAAAATGGAAGTAACAATAGTCAAGTCTCTAATAGTCCCAGTGGAAACCCTTAGTCAGCACATTGATCTGAACAAAGGCCACCCCCTGAAAAGGAGTGGAATTGTCCAGACAAAATACAGGGAAATAAATTTGCAAGTTATTTGAACCCCATGAAAGTGCTACACCAAGCCATTTAAGCTGTCATTTATATGAACCAGCAGAGATTTTAATAGTTAGCAATTTACTGGGGAGACATTGAGGAAAAAAGTAGCATGAAAGAGATTATTTTCATAGATGAATATTTTATCAAGGGAATGTTGAGAATGTCAGGAATGGCTGTTGTTCACTGAACAGCAGTGCCTGGGTTGAGATGGAACATGCCAGTAGGGCAACCTGCCAAGGAATAAATAATGTCACTGTCATGCATTTGGAGTCCTCAAAATAAACTAGAACAGAAAGTTCATGGAGAGCTTCAGAAATAAAGTGTCTTGGATTTTCCTTAACATATTTTTCAAAATTCATGGTCCCTCATGGGACAACAGCTGATTCAGTCACGGCAGTTGTTCTTTCTGTATTTTCCTCATCTGCCATTTAAATACTTTTAAATATTCTAGTTAATGCACATTCACTGCACTTGGCTTTATCTGAAGTTGTTTGGATTTTTAGATATACAGTTATCATTTAATCCACTTTACACAATGTATATGGAAGTATATAACAGTGTCTTTCCCAGATATACTTTCAAGATTTATGTAGATCTGTGGTCTTAAGTTTGTACATTATTTGACTGAATATAACAGTGGAGTACAATAAGAGTGATTCACAAACAATGCAAGTGATAAAGCGTTGGTCAGATAATGAACTGCTAATTATTTGTCACTTGAGCAGATGTGCAGGAATTTATATTTTGTCTCTATATTTGCATTTTGTCAGGTCTGGTAAGGACATTCTTGTGAAAGAATTCTTAGCAGAGAATGTAATGGTGAGAAAGGTAGTCCAAATCTCTTAAGTCAAAATGGATTCAAGTGGACAGTATTCATTAAGGATGTTCACAGTTCATCAAGGAAGAATTAAGATGTTAAATATGAAATTCCCCCACTGCCAATGAATGAATCATCCATCAGTCTCTGTAATTTGTCATATATTAATTGAACTTGCCAACACAATTCCCGTGAGAAGTTCCTCAGATTTACTGATGACACAAGGCTTTGTAGACAGCAGTATTACATGTATGATGGGCACATATAGTTGTATATATGTATACCAGGCATGTCTATATAATTACTGTTAACTTCCTGAGAGGTTGGTTGGATCTCACTGGCTTCTCTGAAGACACTATCTGATGAAAAGTGTTGATAATAATGAACCTAAAAAAGGTAGATTGATAAAATATCAAAATCATCTGTAAATGCAGTCAGGAATTAATATTATTTTCAAGAGATATTCAGTTAATTTTGGAAATAAGCAGTGACAGCAGCACTTTCAAAACCAGAGGGTTTCTCTAGGCAGAGCAACCAATCCCAGCTCCGCTATCTCATCTCAGCAGGATCTAAGTTCTAGGGTGGACCCACAGAAAAAGCCACAGTTTTCCTGAATAGACTCATGTCATCCTTTTAATTATGTTTTAATTTTTAAGTTACAATCAAGAGATAGAAAGATAATTCTCCTATTGATTTTTTTTTTTTCCAAATCTCTGGCAGCTAAATTAAAATAGCCAGGAGAATTCCAAGTTTGTGTTCCTTTTGCCTGGCACCTGAACAAATTAAATCTCTCAGTTTGTAGAAAAATTAGGTCATAACAACAAGGTTCACTGCAGGACTTCACAGTATCCATGGGAGAAAGGAAGACTGATGCTTGGAGAGAAAGCCTAGAATGTCCCAAGTTAATTAAGCATAACAGCAGAGATACATCATATATTTGTTCAGATCATGGCACTGATTTCAAACTCTCTGATTTTCAGGACATTCACCTTTGGGGAAATAGTGGGACTAGAAACAGACCCCTAAAAAAAATGTAGCAGGAAAGTAAAGGCCACAGGGAGATCTGATGATTCCTTCAGCTTTGCAGACAATTTGAGAGAAAAAAAGATTAATTCTGCTTCAGGATGCAACCAAGCAGAAAATCAGCCAGTCAAAACACACGCAATTTTCACCATCTCTGCAAATTATCCTTAAATAATAAAGAAAGCACTCAGAATTTATTTCTGAAGAGTTTTCAACAGTTACATTGACCAGGATACACTATTTTTAAGAGCAACACTTATTAAAGTCAAAATTCTCCAAAGTGAATTAATAACAAGAGGGTGTGTGTTGGACCTGTCCATGTCCTAGTTCAGACAGATGCAACTCTCATCTCTGCAGCTTGTTTTGGGTGGTGCTGTGGTAAGGAATATTCTCCTTCTTTTCCAAAATTGTATGCCTGCCTTTGACCTGAGCACCCTTCTAGTTGCTCTGAAATCATCTGCACCATTGATTTCAGTGAAATTGCTTCTATCTAAAGCAATTAAAATAATGCAGGAAAGATACATCACCTTGAGTCTAAGCCAGCTGGGTCAGGAAGAAATCCTGACATCCTCTCACTGCCTTGTTTTAAAAGATACTCTGCAAGACAACAACTGCACTGGACCACTTGGTGAAGACGGGCAGTCAGCATGAGTTAGCAGCTGGCAATAGATTTACAAAGGATTGTTCAAAGGCCATGATTGCAAGCACCAAAGTAGGTAAAGAGAGATCCAGGCTAAGAAAGCTTACTGTAATATGATTCATAATTTAAAAAAAAAAAAAAAAAAAAAAACGGCACTTTGCATTTTCAAAGCAGTATAGGAATACAGAAGAGAATGTTGTACTGAAGCATCTCAGGTATCATAGCAAGAGAAGCAAAGGTTCAGCTTTCTTTGGTATTTATAGACATACAAACTCCACAGTTCAATCTATGAAGATGACTGCAAAGAAGGACAAGGGATGCATCCACTTGCAGCACTGAAACAACGTAAAGTGGCTTTTCAAACATGGGAGGAAAACTCTAAGTTCCAGTAAATGACTCTTTTCCTCCTCTTGCCCCTTGTCCCAAAGGGAGCATGTATTTGTTGGATAAACCCATCTATTTGTCAAACTTGTTGCTAATTTTGCTCAAGGCTACCTCAGATTCTGGTCCCAGGAGCAATGTCTGCTTCTTCCACATTAAACCACAGTTCCTACCACGCAACCCTTGCTGCTGAACTAAGTACTTAAACATATTCTTCTGCTAAAATCAGCTGGAAGTCTCATGGCCACCTCCTAATGAGGATTTCTGAGGTATGAGTGTCTTGAAGTATGTCACTGTCTGGTTCAGGCTGAACCCCAGAGCAGTAAAGTCAAATAGAGATAATAAATAATGCTAAGACATTTAAATTAGTTACAAAGCTATAACATTTCTGTAAGGAATTTTTACTTTCATGTGAGCAAAGCTGCAATTTTCCTTCTAATATGCCAATGAGCGATTTATAAGTGAGAGTGCCCGTCAGTAGAATTATTTCTCTCTGCAAAAAAATCCCACGGCTGTAAGTCCACAGCTCAATATTGGTCAGCTTCAGGATTGCCAGCACATGTGTCAGAATTGTGAAGAAGAAACTGGAAATTCTCAGAGAAAGAATGGAGCTAGATGGAAAAGGGGAAATTGCTCCTGGTAAGGCAAAGATTTTTTTTGCTTTATTTTAGTTTGTTAAAAGGACTTTATCGCTAAACAATAATCCAGAGGGAAAAAGGGACCAACTAATCCACAATATTTACAACTTTCGATTTTTGTTAATTGTAGAATATTCTAAGAGGACTTTCCCAGTGTAGCATTCCAGGAGCATTCCCCATATCCTTGCCATAGTCCATCTCTCATGACAAAACCATCCTTGGCCTTAGGGGCTGACAGCCTTCAGGGCCAGTTCTCTTCCTTCTGCCAGTGTTTCAGCAGAATACTTTCACTAACTTAAATGAAATTATTCTGCATTCATACATGAGTTACTTTCCCCTTGTGTGTTCTACTTTGGAAGACTTTCAGAAATAAAAGAAAGACTCATGGTTCAGCAAACCACAAAACGGGAGAAGGTATAGTCAGGAAATTTAGTACCCACACAATATCAGTGCATTTTTGCAAGCAGTTTTACTCCTTTCCTTGAGGGAAATAGAGCAACTACAGACAATTTCTACTTATTTACCTGACTGAAATCCATCAAGAGCTCTGTAACTCTCCCTTGCCTACCTGCAGTATGAGTTTCCCTAATTTGTTGCAGAGGTGCCCATGCTGATGCAGAGATACAAGAAATTCCTGCTTAGCTGTAGGTTCATTTCACAGATACGATATGAAAAAGGTTGTGGGTTTTAGAAAGGGCAGCTGTGAAGCCACTGGGCTGCTAAAAAGACTAAGCACTACTGATATACCAATTATTTGCAAAATTTCATACATTGCAGGCTCAGTGAAGTCAGCACTGTGGTAGGTAGCTAATGGATAGATTTCTCTTTGCGAAATGGGGATGTTTTACCAGGTTTCCGTGTACCTCACACCCACAGTGTCTCAGCACATTTCACCTTCTGCTTTGGGTTAGAACATCTGAAAGTACATTTTAAAGACATCGGATCTTGTTTTCAGCAACTTCTAGGTAAGGTTTTCACCCATTTTCCCTCCCCTGCTGATGTTCTGTAAGATAAGGCATGAAATTTTTCCTATTGTCACAGTTTTATTACTCAGAAATTTATTTTTAAATGTTCCACTGATCACCATTTCCTGCTGAAGGACATAATGTTTACTTGCACCATTTGCATTCAAAACAAGCAGAGCTACAAGGGGAGAGGAATTTATTCACACACATCATTACTTCTGCCAGATTCCATGTTAGAAATTGCTGTGATTTGTGGTACTTAGATTGAAAGTAGCAAACTCCCCCAAAAATTCATAAGGCCCTCATGTGTGAAAGTAGTTTCCAGGAATTTCCAGAGAAAGGTAGAGGAAAAAGGAGTTCCATATTTAGGAAGAAGGGTTCCATTTTACTGTGGGTTTTTTGACTTCTGTAGATCAACTCAAAGACAATATTTACTCACTGCCTGTCAATCAGATAAGAATGGAGAATAATGGACATACAAATATTAAATGTGCACACTACAAAAAATAACCTTACATGAAAATTCAACAACTGAATGCTGAAATTAACATTAGCATATTCAAATCAGAGCTTTTGTGAGTAAGCTTGCAATTTTCAGCTTCTGTTTCACAAAGAACAACAAAAGTGGATGTTTTCTTAGAGCAGAGAAGGCATTTCAAATAACATTAAGAAATTAAAAGGCATATTTCCTAAACAAACACACCAGCTCAGACAAATGATGGTCTTTCCTTCACCCAGCACCCTTTAATACTTATAAGTATTAATGTTGCTCTGGGAGATAAAGGAATCTAGAAGGTGCTTCATAATTCCAGCTCTACTCAGACACCCTTATTGACAGACGTTTCTAATATAGATAAGAAAGATGGAGCGGATATTAAAGTGGAACATCTCCCCATCTCTTCTTTGTCATTCCAGCAGATTTACCTCGAGCTCTGTCTCTGTGCTGAGGAGCTGGTGTCAGTTATTGCAGGTGCCACCGTGGTCTGCCCGGGAGGAAGAGGCATCAGTGTGCTAACACTCCCCAGCAGTGAGAGTTCTTATATATTGCTCATTATAATAAAAGGATGGCGGGGAGAGTGTCAGTGGAAGGGAGAACATGAGAAAAGAAAAAAGAACAGAATTATTGCTCAATAAGTAAATAAAGGAAAAATTATTTTTTAAATTTCAAATTATGCATTTTCATTCATATACATTCCTGTATAGACTGATATTTGCTGTCAGATATACAATGCTTAGAAATAATATATTGCAGGCAAAGGTGGGATTTCTTTCTTAGTTTTTAGCAGTTTTCTACTGTGGCATCACACCATTTTCTGATCGTAACAAAAGCCCCAGTGTAACACACGTAAATCTGTAAGCAAAAGCTTGCATTTCCTTTGAATTTTCGGTGTATTTAGCTCAATCCCCAGCGACAGGGAGCACCCAGCTGAAGCCAGGTTGGATGCTCTCCACTCTGGCCATTAGATGGCAGACAGCTGAACGGCCTTCGCTGTGCTCCGTGTCCTTCAGATCAGGAAATCAGCAGGAAAATGCTGCTGCTCTCTAAATGAGCTCACTTGCCATCCACTATAACATGCACAGCATCCCAAAAGCCTTCAAAGTCTTTTCTTTTCTTCTTTTGACTCCCAAACAGCACATTGCAGCAACCCAAACCCTGCAATAAAACCACAAAACTGCCATTCCTTCCTCTATCCCTGACAGTCGGTTGCACTCAACTTTAAGCAGAAAGCATCGTCCCACCCTCCATTCCCCACCGTTTGTGCACGCAGGATTAATCTCTGCAATGAAGTAATTGGTCTCATCTGAACTATGACTGATTTCCCCATGGCACGATTTCTTAACAGTTCAGAAAATGCCTGACATTGCTCTCCTGGTAAAGAGCTGTTTAAGCAAGGGAGTACAACTGCATGCTCAGAGCCTCCTCTTTGGATCAGCACTGCGATATTTGCAAGGGCATTTATCTACCTGTGCCAAACAGACCTTGTTTTTCATAAGCCAGTGATATCATCTATGCACAACTGCTGACATCAGGAGCACATTTGTAATGCACAGAAACAAATCTGTGCATGGAAACGTCCTACAAATGCAATCCATTCCTGTTCTTCAGACATTCCTGTATGAAAATCCATTTTGTGGTGTAATTGCACTGTTAATCTTCAAAGAATGCCAAATCATTAATGGAAAAATGCTCCCCTCTGCCACATCAAAACCAGGAAATTCCCAACTAGTGTAATTTGAATTACACTGGTGGAGTGACTTTCTCAGTGGTGACAGAGCCGTGAACATGTGCATCAACAGCACAAGAGACCTTCGCCAATATGAGCTGTGGAAATCGACTTCCATACAGATTTTGCTTACTTATAGCTCCTGTCGCATATAAATGACCCAATCAAACCAAAACCCCCATTCTTGCACAGCCTTTCATCTAGAGCATCTACATGGAAGTCCTGCACCCACGGAAGCTGCTGTAAAACAAGCAGGGTCAGGTTTGTGTGGCTTTTTCAGCACCCCAGCTTCAGGATGTGTTTGAATAATGTCAGTATGAGGCACAGACAAGCATAAGTTAATGGGAATCTTTATCTGTGGTATATTTTAGAGTAGGGATAATGCAAACACACATGCACCTGCACACACTGCATGGATTATATTCCTCAATGACAGCATTGAAAGCAACGCCAGCTTTCAAAAATGCAGTCAGGGTAAAATATCTGCAGGAACAAATTTACAACAGAGGTAGGAGTCATTATAAAAGTCATAGTGATTTACAGATCTACAAAAGTTATTATCAACAGACATCAACATAATCTGTTAGTCATTCATGAGCTGTATCCAATCCAACAGTAAACTTCCAAAATATTTTCTTGAAATATCCAGGACCCTTTGCAGTCATCCTCAATTCAGAGAAAGAAATGAATGTTTATGTGCTGTTACCTGAAGCATGGAGGAGCATGCTTCAAGTAACATAAAAGGCATAAAAATTGACTCTAAAATTGTATGAGGAGAAGCCCAACATAATGCTTTGCAAAAGACTCTTTCTCCAGTTATGCTTCTGCATTCTGACTTCTCAGAATTCTATTATTCGAAAAGGTACGGGTTGGTTCACCGTGCCCAGGTAAAGCTCTGCAAATGCAGTCCTTCCCCATGAGGCCTCAGTATGGGCAGTAAATTGAAGAGTGTTAAGAACTGAGAGGTGGAGAGATACCGTATGGCCCTCCCAGGAACTGGGAAAACTCGTTTCACTTTCCTGCACCGACAGCAACAGCTGACTGTCAGTCACTTTTCAAAGGTCATCCACCCATGTGCCTTGCTTGGTTACCACAGCAGCTCCATCCTTGAGCACAGCTGAAGGAACAAACACTGCTCCTGATTCCACACCACGAGGGTCTGGATTTGAAATTAACCAGCCCAGACCTCATCCCTCACTCAGCACGGAACCACACGTCGGATGCACCTTGCCCCCTTGCACACCCACTCGGCGGTGAGCTGGAGATTCGGTTTTCTGCCGCAGAAACAATTACTTCTGCATGTGGAACTCAAGGGCTGTGCACTACATTATCTTGGCCAGAAATTAATACTTTGGCAAGCTGGGATTTGAAAATGTGCCCAAGAAGCAGAGACTGCAGCTGCTAGTGCCTAGTCTTGTCTACAGGATATTTTGGGCTCTGTCTGCAGTTCAAAGCTTCTTGCACAGCGCTCTGCAAACAGAGCACAAGGCACACCATGGCCAACCTTGGCACACACCCCTGTCAGCCTCTGGGTGCAGACTTGCGTGTGCTGCCATTATGGAATTAAATGTGGAGTTTGTTGTAAGTTCTCCTGGTGGGTAATGAATAACACTACTTTATTTCATTAATGTTAGGAGATTAGGACATTTTTTTATGGCTTGTATTCCACATGCTCTGGAAATAATTTTAACAAATACTTCATAAGACTATGTGTGCCTGCTGAACAATAGATATCATCTACTTACACTATCCTTCAATATACAGAGGGATAAATATGAATCCCACATGTGGGAAATTGTTAATATTACAGCACACAAGAAATCTTTGTGAATATTCTCTTAATATATTATTCATTACACAAAGTGCTTGAAGACTGAGAGTTCCCATGACTACGGTATAAAACCAGTTTACTCACAGTATAAACTATGAGTTCAGAAACGCGTCCCAACATAAGTTACCACAGAAAATCACAACAATGCAGGTTATTGTTCAGTGCAGAATGACTAAACATGAGCAGTACATATTGTAGACGTGATCATCTACAAACATCACTCTGTGCTTGAGTCTTATCTCCTTGGCATTCCCGTATCCCAGATTTCCAGACCTAACCCTTGTACCACGTTACTTCTGCCTCAGTAGACCCTTAGTCCCACCCTTGGTTCCTTGAACTGTACACCCAGATTATCTTTTAATACCTCATTATTTAGCAGCACTAGAAATTTTAACTAAGATAAATACATATTGCACGTGTTGCTGAACTGCACTCACTAAAGCCAGAGCAGTGCTGTACTGTTCTGAAGACACTCGTAATGTGAGCCACAATTAGTTTTCAAAAGTGCCTTCATGACCTTAAAGTCCAAGTTTTTGAATCTGTTTTAACATTTTTCTCTGAGGTTTTGAAAACCTGACCAAATTTTGAACTTGAAATTTTTTGGGAAAAACCATTCATGGTTCAATTCTGCACCTTCAGTTTAGCCCAGCTGGATGTGTTAAAACTCTTCTACATCATCATTACACGTGTGTTTGTGTTACCACTCGTGTTACAAAACTTTGTACATACAGCCCTTTTCCAGTGGCACAAATGATCTCAGCAGGATATTCATGAAAAATTATCTTCACATAATCACTCTTGGCCTAGGAGAACACACATTGGCCTGTCACTGTAAGTAATTGCTCTAAATTATTTTTGAATGATTTTACACATTCAGTGAAAAAATGCAAAGATCTCATGATGGATAAATTCAGTTAAAATCTTTTAAAAGCCATTATTCTTAGTTCTAGACTACAAATTACTGATTTAACAATGATTTGATGATGGAGTGGAGGAGTTCTTATAACTCCAGAAAGAAAAATACACACTCCAATGCTGGCCATGTTTCCATCCATGTATCTGAATTATTAAATCTGCAATCACTGTTCTAAGGTAAATGTTCACGATTTCTCTTTCTACACTATCCAGACTAGATGTATTTCCCTTCCTATGTTCATGGTTTCCTCCACTATCAGCTGGGTTGTCCATTTCTACCCTTTTAACTTGACTGATCACTCATTATTACATTCATTTCTTTCTTGCTACAGCACTTTGGTGCTTTTAGTTCAGATTTTCCTTTCTGGTTTTTTTAGTGCATTTGACTTTGGCTATTTCCATGTTTAGCCACATAGCAGAATGTGAGAAAAGGGAAAATGAAGATTAAAAAACCTCCACACAGGAATACACTGTAAATATAGAACAGGTAGTTGTCAGTGCATCAACTAAATCCTTTTCAACAAATTCCTTTATTACAGACTTCAAAAATAAAGCCATTAATATCCATTAAGAATATAACTCCAGCCCACAGCTCATTCCAGCAGGAAAAGCCACTGCCTCTGACCATGGTTATCTCCTGAAATAATGTCCACCCTTCTGAATCTGCAGAAGGTTCCCCTGGAAGTGTAACCATCCCTGTGGTTACAGAGGCTGCACACAGGACATCTCTAAGCAAAGCCAGGTGTGAGGAGGATGGCTGACCACACTTCCAAAAACTGTGGGCAGACACTGCTTCAAATGTAACTGCTGTGGCTTCCTCCTCACCCGCAGATGTCCAGGCCACCAAGGGCAAGTCAGTGGCTTGCTGACATCTACTCATTAAACTCAGAGAATATTTGGTCTCTGACTTCATTAGGAGCTGCCTCAAGCCTTAATGGCTTGAAAACAAGGCTTTAAAGCATGTGCTTTTTCCTTAAATTAAAATTTAAAAAGCAACTGAGACATCCAAGAAATTTTATTTTGAACTCCTTTTAAAAATGAAAAGAAAGTTAGAGGAATATTAATTAGCATTAGAGATGAGGACTTGCAAGGCAATAGTAGCTTGGTATGGCTTGAAACTGCTTTATAAGCCCATGAGAAATGAGGTTTCTGACACAATTAGCAGAGAGCTTAAACTTACTGCTCCTTTGCAGCAAACAAAGAAGGATATAAACAATGTATTTTGCTTGGTTAATTGATATTATTCTGATAACTGTTTCCGTGACCACCAACTGTACCCTTCTGGCTGACTTCTGCTTATTCCAGCCTTTAAGGCACTAAAATCATCCCACTTCTGAGAAGGTAGAACCTAGCCAGAATTCTCTTTGTAAATTTTTACATCTTTAAAAAAGACTATGCAGGTTTGTTGTCATATCAGTCCTTATGCCTTTGGATCATCTCAATGACTAATAGCACCCATTATGACTTTTAAACTTGACAGATGTCAGCTTAGCATCATATTTAGAAGATAATCATGTGTAACTTATGCTGTAACTAAGTAAATTGCAGTAAACAAGCAGCAAAAGTCACTGTCAGTAAACAGAGCAGACGACAATTCTGAAACAGGGTCTGTGTTTTCCAAACTAACCGCTTTTCATTTTAATCTTTCATAAGTAGCACAGGATAGACCTTTGTTAGTGTGTCTCATACTTACTGTTATGGATCATTAATTATAGTTCTAAGAAAAATATATAATTTTGAATAGAATTGGCTGAATAATTCATTACAGTTACACTTATCTGCAAGTGTCATTGGCAAGTAGATCATGATCATCTCAGTAGTATTCATTATTTAAAATTATTTCCCAAATATCTCCTACAGATAGTTCTTGATCTGTAGCTACTTGGGAGCTGCTAGTTGCAAATATTTAAAATTTATAAGCCGGGCATTAACAGCTTGATATCTGGTCAGGAATGCACATCTAATTCTTTGCTTGTGTATGCAATTACCACACTTGCAAAATCACTTAGACATTGCCACGTGAGCATGGATCTAAATGAATCAGAGTAGGTGCCATGAACCTTCAGCTCTGACCAGGAAATGTGTCCCTCAGGCACAAGCCACGTGGTTCCCTTTTGTGTCAGGACTCTTCTGCTCCACGGATATGCAAAAAGAGCATCCTCTTGCCTGGAAAAGTGTCACAGAGAAGAGGCAGATGGCCAGGACGATACGGAAGCAGCACCATCATCCTCTGCATTCAGGGACAATTGGTTTGGGAAACTCATTTTCAGAGATCAGAAAAGAAGGTGAAGTGAAATGACGGAATCCCGTCTCCTCAAGCACGAGGCAGAAAATGAAGCTACTGAAATAGAGACAAACTGTCAGCTGAAATGCCAGTACAAAATCCCTGGGAAAGAGATTTAGCCAGCTTGGCAAAAACAGGTGTGTTCCAGATGTGCATCTTTCAAAAACTCTTTGCTTATGCAGACAACATCCAAATATTGCAAGAGTTTTAAGCATTTGATGAGCCAGAATCTGTCACAGATGCTCCTCTATAAACCCATCTTCCACCACTGCTCTGAATTTACTACAGCACAAAGGAGATAAGAATGTTTCTGAATAGAGAGAACTTCTGCTCCTTGAGGATCTGTAGGAAACCAGAATTCCTTAGAGGTGTTTCTCAGAATTACTGCAATTAAAACATAGGTCAGTCTTTAACGTGCATTTGAATGCAAACCCTACATTCTGCTCGAGTTCAGTACAAGGCCTGTTCCCACAGCAGCATTAGGAAGAAAGGTCCCTGTTACTCCGATTCCCTGAAGCCAAGGTCTCAGAGGTCTAATTTGAGCCATAAGGGCAGCACTGAACAAGTAGCACATAGGAACAATTTCCTAATGTCCACTATTTCTCTTGCCCAGAAAAAGGATGGAATGCAAAGTGGTAACAGGACCAAAAGGACTGTGGAAGGGAAGGAGTGGAAGAAATGGAATCCCAAGGCAAAAAGGCAGTCAAACTACCTTGACACAGCTCTGAATGTAGACAATTGTGTCACATATAGGCCATGGACTTCAGCGGGATTGATGGGAAGATAACTGGTGTCACTGATGTCTTCTACTAGATGGAGCAGCAAACTTCTTGAAGCGAGCCACAAAAAATTCTGGTGTAGTTAGGGTTGAAAGAAGCATCCACAGTACATCAAGTCAGGAATTTATATGTTTTGTAACAGAAGATCCAAACCACCATTTTACATCTCTTAACAAGACTTTAGATTAAATTTAGGATGAGCCCCACTAGGAAAGAGACTGATCTGTACAGATATTTTCTGGATGTTTTATTAGGTACAGAATACTAAATGGACTGTCATCCATGTAACTGCTCGGGCACCATTTGCCAGATGTTGTTTGTGTGTCCACAGCAATGTAGTCATATTAAAATGAATGAAACTGTTTATTTTTGGTGGCTGCTCAGCAATAGCAGACCCTCCACTGAGCATCCTGGCCTGGTGCAGGCTTCCAGCAAGACACAGTTCAGAGACATTAACTGCAGATTTCACTTCTTCATTGACCTACAGTACAAGTCAATTACTGGCTTAATATTGCTCAGACATTCATTAAAGCTTGAAGCAGGCAGAATTTCATCTGTTTGATTCCTGCTGCTTAAGAGAGTCCAGGGAGAATATTTACAGTTGGTGGGTTGTGACCACCTACTTTTGGAGGAAAACCACAGATCTTTTCTGCAGTAAACAGTGTGCTGTCCTGATAAGAATTTGTACTGGGTCAAAATACAGAGATATTCTCCCATGAGAGTCACTCAGTGGCCAGGTTTCATTGTGGTCTTAGGAAGGTGCTACTTCTGTTACCACCTGCCTCATTTTATGTATTACATTCTGACACTCCTGGGCTCTGTAGCATCCCTTTCTAATGGCTGATTAACTCCAATTAGGTAAGAAAACTCTGTTTGGTGGCAAGATAATACCAGTCAATAATTATGTTTTTCCTTTTAATATGTAAAATAGGAAACATTTCATTCTTTCCTATTAATAAAAATGTTTAAACGGATTCTGTTCTGTCCATCCATGGTCACTGGGGTTTGTATTTCTGTAGCATGTAAGAGAGATGCCTCAACACTCTGATGTGATACATGGCTGCAGATTCAAATCTATCAGAAGCTTAAGAGACTTCTCATCAGGGATTAGCCTAGACGCCATCTGCAACAATTATAAATCATCTTGATAGGAAAAGCCTGGAAAGTGCATTTAGGAGTATGCAAAGCAAACCAGACTGGGCCAAATGCATCCCGTCTGCTCCTGAGGACCAGCTCTCATCTCCATATCCACTGTGGCTGCTCAGCTCCTTCAGCTCCTCCAACCTGGACCTGCTGCTGCTCTCTCTTTGCCAGACAGGCATTAAGTATTGATTTTTAGAGTACATCTTAAGAAATGTATGTGCTGTTCCGTGTCCAGCCTCTGTGACTGCACACGACTAATTAACTGCGTAACAGACCTGATGTGTATCTGCTGTGGTTTGTATGCACCAGTGGCACCACCCAGGGTTTGTGCATGCTGACCCCCCTTCAGCTCACCACTCTGGCACAGAAGGGACCTCCTGCTTTTGGTCTCTTGCAGAGAAAGAACAGAAAGAGAAGGAAAAGAGCGCAAACTCTCCTACAATCATACGGGAAAGAAACAGAAAGATCTTCTATTGAACTCAATAGAGCTATGATGATTTATATCGCCCATAGATCAGGTCCTTAATCTACAAAAGCAGACTGCCAAAGGGGGGCCAAGGCAGCTGGAGCAGATACAGCTGTGTAACACCCACTCTGCACCAGTCTGGCCTCAAGCATCATTGGCAAAAGCAGCAGCAACAACTCCCATTCTCACCCCAATATTGATCATGGCAGCTGCTGATGTATGAAGCAGAACGCAAGTTAATTATCAGATTCCAGGTTAAGTTTGCCTGACTGGCAGTTAGAGGAAACCTTATCTTGATGTGTAAACTCAAATAATATGCCAAGGAAGAGAGATGAGGAAAGGCAAACACGGAGAGCAAAAATTGCAGCCAGGGGTTTGTCTCCTCACACACACAGCCCCCAGTCTGCAACCTGTTCCTGCACACAGCTTCAACTCCACGGTTAAAACCAGCATATGGGAAAGATACTATAAAAAGCATCTGTTCTGATGATGTATAGGTCTCTGCCTAACTGATATTGAGCACAGAGGGTCTTATCTTGAAGTGATTTGTTCATGGCATTATCTTTACAGAACAGTGAAAAGTATGAAATGCCTGTCATGATAGCACATGAATATCCCAGACTGTCCCCCCTATAATGGATGACTGAAAACAAGTAACAGTGGGTAAGGAAAATTAATGGCTTAAGAAAAGATTAATAAGGCACTTTCATGAGCTGAGGAAACAAGTGTGGATCCTTTCAGGTATGCAAACCCCACCTAAAGGCCAGTGTCTCCCATATGTTTAGCTATAGATTGAGGTCATTGCTCCATGAGCAATAATGGCTTCACAGATGAGAATACAAAGGATCCCTTGTACCAGAGGAAAGACCTGGCAGCCCAGCCCAGAAGGGAAATATTGCTTTCTAACCATTCTTATGCCTTTCCCTGATAAGACCACTTGCCCCTAAAATTTAGCAGGTTTTTTTCCTTTCTCAAATAAATTCCAGTACTGTCCCCTCCAATGTGGTATAGTTTAATAACTTTAACACTTAGGGAAAGTGAGACACAAATTCCAAGTTCCACAGGCGAAGGGGGTACCCAAACATAAGCTCCAGCAGCCTGACTATGGCTCAGTCACTAGGCTACCATAAAAGAAGAGGGTTTGTGTTGGGATGCCTGTTCCCCCTTGCCAAGTTTTAAACAATACATTTTTTGGTGTATTTTGGGACAAAGCTGATCAAATCAGGGTGATACGTGGTCACTGAGAAAGTCATCCAGGTCAGGCCCCTACATGACATGGATGGAGAGCACCTCATGGCAGGTCAGGATCAGATGCTCAGCCTTAGCAACACACTTAGATGTCTTGGATTATCCAAGACTTTGGGTGGCATGTGAGAAGCATTTCTGTGTCTTGAAGAGAACTGTATGCAGAAAAAGGAGCTAGCTTGAGAGTTAAGAGAGTTAATTCCAGAGTTACAGAGTTAATTCCAGCAGAGCAGGTGACTACCCAGGGTGACAATTTTAGCCTGAACCATTCCTGACTGGCAGAGCTGGCAGTGGGACCAGCTCATTAATTCATCCTTTTCTTCAGCACTTCAAAGCAGGTAGAGTGTATTTGCACACACCTGCCATCCCAAGCCCAACTCTGCACCTTCTTCTGTTACTCCAGCTGCAGTGAAACCCTCCTGGGCCATACGGCACCCACCACAGAGCAACCCTAGCCGAGCTGCCGGGAAGGGGATCGTAACAAAAACCTGTCCTCTGCCAGCCTGCAGCACAAAGGGTTCCTCCGACGGCTGCCTGAGCCCACAGCCCTGCTCCCACCAATAATCCCCTCCTCCATAATTTAATAAGCTTCACAGCAGCAAGGGCTCCCTCCCCCACACCGTGCTTCCCTTTCCCGCTCCCCAGACAGGCTGTGACAGCCGCAAAGAAGAAATACTCCCCGGTGCATTGTTAAAGGCCTAACTCCCCAAGCCAAAGACAGGCTCAGTTAACATTAAAGCCTCTTCCCTTGTGAGCAACCTGAGCTGAGATTAAGGAATGAGCCCACACTGTCAACCTTAACCCTGATATGAGGCTGGTAACTAGGGCAACAGCATCTCACAAATAAACCCTGCCATGCTGTTTTGTCTTCTGAAACTGCAACACAAAATATGATAGGCAAGTGGATGGGTAAATAAAAACTGAACATCACCCACTCTTCTGGCTCATATTTTAGTCTTGGAGTTTACTAAGAGCTAGGGCTGGTTATTTATTAATGCTGATATTAATGCCAAAACATCCTCTTGCTCACTGTCTGTGCGTGGTGCACACCAGATGATAATGTGTTCTCCCTTCTTGCTTGGACTCCAGTGTAATTATTTACAGAAGGTAGCACAAAATGATCTTCCCAATATTAGACTCAAGCTGCTTGTCTGGTTTAGCTTGATCTTTATTTATAGACATTGAGTCTGGGATCTTTTTGTATGCAGAGCAGGACATAGTGACCTACTCTGGCTTGCTTATATAATAGTTTCAAAGCAGACTTAGTGTAAATTGACCCTAATCTGATCTTGAATTGTAACACATTATAATTCCAAAAATAAATCAGTATTTATCTCACTCTACGTAACTCATTTATTTCAGAATTGGAAATAACCAAAGGCTGATAAATCTAAGTGTTATTTATTAGCACCTTCAACTTTTTTTTAAGTCCCTCATTAAATATGAGATGTCCCTCATTAAATAAACAACCAAGATGTTATTATACCACGCAGCTGGGGAGAGCTCTGTAATACACTTAGCTCAGCTTTAGAGTCTGTTTCCAAATGCAAATACAATATATATTCATGGAAAGCAGACTTAAAGACAAAATTTTCATGTGGATTTTGAAACCTTACCCTTAAAATTCACCCAGGCAAATTTGCAAGGAGACATGAACCCTGGCACACCTTCAAGCAGACAAGTACAATTCTTTCCTCATCAGTATTTATGCAAATTTACAACTCCATCTCCACAAGCACTTGAGTGTGCAAAAGCTTTCCATGGGCATCTTGATTTTACATTTCAGTTGTACTCATGGAAGACAACACAAAACATGGACCTGAACCTGAATCAGTATTTGAAGATATTTTTACAATATTTGCTTAACATGTTGAAGAATGGCAGCTGCATGAAAACACAAAGACACTCTTAGAGTGGTTTCTAACAACTTTGAGCAGTAATTTCCTGCCAAAAAACTGATATAAAAGAGTCTTAGTATCAACGGAAAGCAGGTCCATCACTTTCTTCCTTTATATCAGTATTAACTAATTAATCAGCTGAACTGATTATGCATGCTATTCAAATCTGGCCTTTGTAAAATGCCATAGCTTGGGTTCAAAGTGATTTCTCACATGTTAATAGTTCTATTAATTTACAGTAATTATTTGCATGGTAAAAAAGGCTCCAGTGCTGCAGACTGGTGTGAGCAGCTCGCTCTTGGCTGGCAGGTGCCGGCTGAAGCCCTGCCCAGATCAGATTGTGCAGAGGGTAAATCATTGACATTCATCTTTGCTATCAGGGAGCAGCACACAGATGGGTTTGGCAGTGCGTGTGCACACTTCCCAGTGCAGCTATTAAGGTCCATACTGATAGTCCTTGCATTATGCAGGGTATAAAGCATTTACGGGTGATCAGAAGCCACCATCTGAGATACTTGTCCATTCCTCTATATATCAAGGTATCCATTCTCTGCTTGTTGAGCAGAATAGAGCCTCCTGCTTACTTACAGTATTTAGAATATTTCACATTGATGTGCATGGAGAGGGCAACAATTTTTCCCGTAGCTGCTACTGTTCCTGAAAAAGTAATTGTTTATTTTAAACTAAGTTTGTCGAACACCTTTTACAAATGAGGATTTGTGTATTTTTTTTTTTTTTGCATCAGGTAGTTGACTCTTGTAAAAAATTCCTGTTCCAGGCCCTCAGAACAGAGGCTCAGCACTCATTTTCTGTGCAGATCTGTATGAACTAATAACAGAATCCTGCACTATTTGGAAGGGTATTCTCCTTCAGACTTCCTGGCAGCTTAGTTCTGAGCAAAAATACCTCTCTGGACACTGGCAGTATGTAATCACATGGAGATACAGCATCTGATCCCGCTGAGTTACTCACAGAGAGCTCCAAAACAGAATTCCTGACAGGCCTTCCAAAGCATTACCTAACTTGCATTTTTTTCTGATACAGATTCAGGATAGAGTTTTTCTGCTTAAATAAGGTTTCAATGACAACTTTGGGGGGAAAAAAGGTCTTACTTTTGCCATGCTGGTTTTCACCATTTCCTTTGAGTACCCCATAGCTCTCTCTCTCTCCCAGGGTAGGTGAAGGAAGAGATCTCAGCAGGGGCAGGCTGTAGGTAAGAGGATGATGCCTCCTCCCAAGGGAGGTCTCAGCCACGCTGCAGGCACCACCTTTGTCTCTGCAGCTGCTCCCCTTCCTCTAATACAGCCTTAAAGCCATGTCCAAATCCCACTCTGTGCTCCAGGCACGGGATATGGGATATTTAACACCCTTTATCTCCTATTCTGGCCTTCCCACGCCACACAAAGGCTCTGGCATTGTGGGGATGGTCTTACCTTCAAATCTGAAACAGGAGGAAGAAACTCAGGGTGAGGGTAAATCCTTGCTGCATTCCTATTTCTACACGTACAATTCAGGAGAAAAATAATAGAAGGGAGGCTCCACGCCAAAAACTTGAAAACAAAATTAAGTCTTATTCCATCACTTGCAGTTTCCATTAGTGTGTTTTAATAGGCACCAGTATTTCATTTTTCCTTCAGAAATAATCCTTCTGAAGACACTCGTGTTTGCAAGTAGGCAATATTTTTGGCACACTAAATGTGCTGTGGAGGAAAGACTTGATTGTCTGTTGCTTTATCTGGGAGTGAATAAGAGGCAGTAGGAAAGGCTTGCTCTAACTCCAGAAGAGATTGGATTACCTACATTTAGTATAATGGAAATAAAAGTGGAAATGGTGCATATTTCTTTTGAGATACTAAAAATTAAATCTTCCTTTCACTGGAGTGCCTTTACTCTGAATAAATATTTTCATTCTTTACCCATAATACAGAATACCTAATTGAATGTGTATTAATGAGCTTAAAATAGTTCAACTTGATATTGATTTTCATTTTATTTATTATCAACATCCAGCATTTTTAATTAAAAATTGAAGAAATTGTAAGAAAAAATATTATTAATCCTAAAATACACTGCAAAGAGATTTTTCAAATTACCCAAGAAGAATACAAGGACAAATCAAATGTCAAAGGGAAAAAAACATATCAATCCTCAGTAATACTTGTATCTGGACAACATCTTTGTTTTCAGAATGGTTATGGAGCAATTGTTACTCAAGGGCAGGTGGTGAGGACATGGCAAAACTCTCAGAAGTTAGGAAGAGTAATTCAGTATTGCAGGATTTACCAGGAAAACACAGAAATCAGACAACCAGAAAGCCACACAAACAAATGGCTGTAGACTTCAAATCCCACCAAAGTAAATTAGGTGATCACAAGCTGCAGAACTGTACAGATGCAGGAATAATATTTTCCAAAGTCACAGTTACTGAAGGTGTCTGGAATAGCACCTTTTAAAGGTCAGGTTTTAAGGCTATCTAAAACTGGACCCCCACTGAGTACTTACAACTCTATCTGAAATCAATTTTCTGATACAGATTCTTGGGAAGTTCCTACACCAACTCTCCAGCTCCATGATAAAGCTAAGGCTCTGAGATTAGCAACATGCCAAGAACATCTGCACCCAACTCAAACTGTCTGATATTATGACTCTCACATATTGTGGTCTCCTGAAGAAACATTCTTGACTTAAAATACACTTTTCAAAACCAAAATTCAGGAGGCAAAAGTTCTCTCTTCTCTCTTTTCAGACTGTAAAGTTCAAAGGCATGGATTACTCACTAGACATCTGAAGTCAAGGAATCAGCACTTCTGAGGACAACAGATGGGCCTTAATACACCAGGTACTTCAAAACTTTTCTCTAATGACACCGCCTGGCTGGGTTCTTTGTAGAAGCCCACATATCACTGGCAATTCAGTGACATAAATGCTTTGCATATAATATTTTCTCTAGTCTTGCTAACAATGTCTCAATTATAAATATATTCGGGACATAGTCTACATCCCATCTCATAGTTTTGCACGTAATTGAGGAAAAGTGCACCAGGAGCTTCTGCTGATTAGATCCCAGGGTACAGCTACAACTCAAACATTAAAGAAATACATCTGAAATCAGTAAGACTACATTGTATCTACCCCCCATAGTGTAGCAGTTTTCACACACTATGCCTAGACCTGCCTTCCCAAAACGCAGTTACATCAGTCATTAAAGAAATAAAACCACAAGAGAAAGAGAATCCACAAGGGACCTGAACTAAGTAGCAAAACAACCTGCACTTCCAAGGGAAATCCATTTTAACTATCAACACACTCCAGACCTCCCAAGTTTACAATTCTTGAGAGGCTTCACAGCCTGACCCTGCCAGTCAGCAGAGCCTGCCCCATGCCCAGGTAAATCTCTTTACAGGCTACAGGTGTCTCAGCCAAGGAGCTGGGGCTTCCTCACCCACCTCGTGCTGCAGGGGGGCAGGGGACAGTTCTTGGAGCAACAGGGGCTCCCTGGGCAGAGCTGCTCCCCAGCAGTGACCAGCGACCTGCCCGGCCCTCTGAAGGGTGGTCCCATGGTGTGTGGGGCGAGGGATGCCTCTCCAGCTGGTGTTCACATCCCCTCTCCTCAAGGAGCAGGAATTCTGATCAAGACCAGCCTCCCAGTCAGTTCCCCTGTTGTTACCTTCGGGGGAACAAGATTATATAGCTACACTTGAGAAGTCTTCTTCTATTCTGCCAGTGTAGCTTTACTATTCCCTATTTTCTCCTTTCCAGCATATCGGTTTTATAAAGGATACATCTTCCTCTATACCTACCCAATAACAGTAGTATTTCTGTTGCGGGTGCTCACTACCCACCTCAATTACCTAAACAGCACTTGAAAATCAGGAGAGGCGGAGAAAGAAACATAAAGTAACTGACTACTTTTCCATAAAGCTGTACAGCACATGAAGGGATGCCAAGATGTTGACCGACAATAAATGACCCTTTATTTTTGTATTTTTAGTTCATTTTTCTACTGGTGATCTCAAGTTGGTTGATGAAGCAAGTAAGAGAAACATGATTTAAAGCAAGATTATAATTCTGAGACTTACAATTCTTTAAAGGAAATTTATTTCTCAGTAATGATAGCAATCACAATTTATAAATAGTACAGAGAGACACGAAAAAGTCCTTTCCTTGCTAGAAGGCTCACTGGGAAAGCCCGTTCAACTCATAATTTTCACCTGAAAATTACTATCTAATGGCTATCTTGATAATAAAGGAGTCAAAAACGTCTCTAAAAATTTCCCATTCCCAGGCCAGGTATCTGTGCCAAGACTATTCAGGAAGCCACGAGTCCAGTGCTGCACAGCCCATGCCCTAGCTTATAGATAATATATTAATGCAGCAAGTCCATGGGAATGATTCATCCCACTCTTCCAAGAAAATAAGGATCCCAAGTTTCACTTGTGTTCATTAGGAGTTCCTCTCTTAATCACCCATAATTTTCTAACCAAGGCACACTGGCTTTCAAAGCACACCCGTGTTTGAGTGACAAGAAACCTCTCCCTACAGTCCAGATCAGAAATGCCAGATGGATTCCCTGAAGACCCAACAAGTGGACCCTGGGCAGCCTCCCGTCCACACAGCTCCAGCGTGTGCTGAAAGCCAAACTGAGGAGCAGTAACATATTTGCAAACAACGATGCTTCCCTCCAGTCTGCCTTTGGCATGTGTTTTTCCCCTGCAGGGCTTCATGTGGGAACCAATTCAGTTCCTCTGAGTAGGTTTCAAATGTCATTTTCAGGAGAGAAAAATAATTTGTGTTGTACATTTTCTCAAGCTTCATAAGCATTATTAGCTCAATATAACATCAGTCATCTCCTTGCAGTCCAGCAGTGCCATAATCTCTGCTTTACTATGCAAACACTATCACTCATGCTTAGACTTTAACTAACTCTTTTCTCAATGCACTCAACCTGTTAGAAATCTTGCTTGACAGCTCTTTGATATCTACACAGTATATTTTCAAGCCCTCAGCAACAAAACTGAAGCATATACAATCTCTCATGATGTTGAACCTTATCCAATTGAAGGGCTGAGTTTAGACTTCAATTATTTATGAACTATTAGTTTCCTGAACTAATCAAATAATTTCACCTAAACAGTAGAATAGCTTTTGCCATGGAAGACAGTGCAATACTTTATAATGCTGCTTGACAATCTGCTGCCATAGGCAGGGACAAATTGTTGTGCACATGCCATTCAGATTTAAAATTGATAATGGACATTCTGAAGATAAACATCAATCTTCCAGACATGCTACACCACACAGAGAACAAGCAATGACAAAAATATTTAGACACAAGAAATTTCTGGCTGTTTCCAAACCAGTCTAAGGAAAATACAATAAAGGGCCATTATTCTAAGAGAATAGTTTCTGTATGGGGAGCTGTTCTAGCTGTTGTTGAAATGAACCATTGTGTAGTGCTTAGTGTAATCCCCTAAGAAAATTTACACATATATTTACTTGGAGGACAATGTAACTTGTCTCATAAGTACAGCACTGCCATGTAAACAAATCACAAATCACCCACAAAGATCCACAAACCAAACCCCTCAGAATGGTGAGATGAACTCAGAAATGCTCTATGTGTCTCTGGCTTTGCTCTCACTCTGCTCTTGCCATTCACACTGGTTGGGCATCTCACGGGAATTTCTATTTCCTCATCTTCAGGTGGGCTTTGATCTCATGCTCACCTGGTTGGGTTGCTGTGTGCCTTAACATCTCCACTTTCCTCTGCTTCACCTTGACTACAAATCACAGGCTACATTTAGATTTCCAACTCACACTCAGCTTCTCCAGATATTGAACACGATTTGGTTACAGCACCTGGACATAACCCTTGGGAATAATTGATGGTATCTTGGTCTTGTTCACTTAATAATAAGTTTTTGATATGAATTATTGCATTACCAAAAAGATATGGCTGGTCTACATTTATTATGTGGTTCTACATGTTTTTTGTATAAACATTGGTGATATTTAAAAGCTTCTTTATCCAGCTATAGATCTGTTTTCTGAAATGAAAGCTAAGATTTTAAGTAAAGGATGAGCTTCCACAAATATTCATCACTCATGATAAAAGTGTGAAGGCTGGTAGTACCTTCCAGCTAAAGCTAAAGACAGAACAATCTAGTCTAATTGTAACAACACGCAAAAATGGTTTTCAGATTAAGCCATTGACTTTTTTTTATTTATTCTTGACTCTAGGTTTTTCAAGGTTTCTTATCTGTTAGTTCACAGAAGTGTTTCCCTGAACACTTATAATTCATAGTTTCACCAGTCTCTGGCAAGAATTTTTCTTTTTTCATAGTAAGATATTTATGCACCCAGTTTATCCTGATAAAAAATATTTTCATAGACTGATAAACTCAAATATTTGCCTTGATTAAGCACCAACTACTTCTTACAGTACGAATAAGTATGGGTAATTATGCCCTCACTATCAAATATATGCAGGTGGCTTTGCACAAAACTCTATATTTTCTTTCTGGAGAGTTTTATAGTGAATAAAAACACATATTCACAAGATTAGACTTAAAAAACACTGCAAGCTGTTGAAAAGAGTCCATCAGGATGACTGGATTCTGGAAGCTACTGCACATTTCATCCACAAAACTCCTGTGTCTTGATGTATCTTATCATATCTGCTCAATCTGAGTCTGACCTGTACAGGCCTAAGCATCCATATGCTCAGGTCCTCATCCTACCTGTGCTTCGATGCCTTCCTGAGGGCAGAGGAAGATAAAAGATCTCTGTGAGTCAAGCTCTAGTGGATTTGGGAACGGCAGTTTAAAAGAACAGTATTTTTAGGTCTCTGCCTCATTCTTTGCCAGAGGTTAATGTCAGCCTAATGGAATGTAGTTATGCTTGAGTTGGCAATTTATTGCTCAGGGGAGCACTTGAACCACCATGGGTGACACATGGATACCTGGAGAGGTGGGGGTGGGACAATGGGAGTGACAGGTTTTGAAACCCCTGCACTTAATCCACCAGAGCTTTAAACTGCTTCTCTACCCGCCTCTGAAGTTGGCCATGCAATTCCAGTTCATGCTGGTAAATCCAGTAACCTTAATTTGGTAATGTAATATAGCACTGGCATTTTACTTGTATGTAATCTAATTACATTTCAAAGTACTACATTTTTCTTTACTTTCAGGATTTTTTAGCTCTGAGTTATTGTTTTGTATTATTAAACTTCAACCAAATCCAAATGTCATTCCCTAGAACCATGGTACTCAGCATACAGGAGTTCTTTAGATTTAGTTAAGCTCAGAATTATTGGGAAGGACTATGAAGTTATTCCATTAAGAAAAAATACATCTTGGGAAAGTGAACGTCTGAAAATGAGATGTAAAGCCTAAATGCAAGGATTTGGGTTACATGTTGGCATTCTGCTTCGTAGTAAGAATCTATTTATATGCGCTCTGCTACGTTCACCAGGGGAATTGGAAACACATTTGCAAATTAAAGTCTGAGTCAGAACAGTCTCTTGCTCGAGTGAAAAACAAAAACAACAACAGTGACACAGAGCCAGAGTAAAATATCTTAATTCGTGTCTACAGGGAACATGTTTTTCCTCTAGCTTATACCTTTAGAATTTACCACATCAAACCTCTGCTTATGGATGACTCATTTTAGATGCAGTCATTGGTTATTCTCATGTATCTGGTGTCACACATGGCAGGTCACCTCTTCCAACTGCTGCTGCCCTCCTGCTCCATGAGCATGGAACACAGCCCTGCTGCAGTCCCCTGCTACAGCTGCCATCCTGGCCAGTGCCAGAGATCACGGAGTCATGGAATATCTCAAATTGGAAGGGACTCGTAGGGATCAAGATTGAGACCTTGAGCACCAAAACCACACATTTCCATAAAGATCATATTAAGGTCTGTAGGAAATGCAGCTCCTCAGAGCCTAAAACCAGTGGGAGAGTTTGCTGCCATAGGGATGCAGCCAAGCTGGATTCACATTAAGCAAATCTACCCTGTCCTAATCCTGTGTAGAGACCAGAACACCCTCCTGAGAGGTCTCTGTCATCTGGTGGCAGGCAAGGACAACCTGCTCTGCCACCAGACTGGAGGACCTTCCCAAGAGCCAACTGCTTCTGCTCTTCCAGTCCTGCTCAGGTAGATGGACACAAACGGCCACCTGTGGGCAACACCAGCACAACTCCCACACATCACCTGGATGTCACTTGAAATGGTGACCAAGTTTTATCATTGCTGGGTGATAAACCCTCCTCACTGCAGGATGTGGGGGTGATGCTGTTTGAGATCACCTCATTCCCTGCTTCTTCGAGTGCATTCCTTGTCCACGTTACCATGTAGAATTATTAAGGTTGGAAAAGACCTCCAAGATCATCAAGTCCAACCTTCAAATGAAGGTTGTCCTACTGAAAATATAGGCCTATGTGCACAACAGGGAAGGAATCCTAGACATTTTACTGTTACAGGATGTTATATTAAGTCTCGAAGTACAAATCAGTATGAAAAATAATTTCTCACCTAAAAAGATACATGGAAATATTTTCCCTAAAGTGCTACTAATTGCCTTTAAACTACAGCTGATCCCTATCAACAAGAGGTATGTGTGTTTGTGAGTGCAGCGGGATTGGCAGTGTTAGGAACAGATAAACTGTGTTTTACCCAGGAGGACCTGCAAGACAGCAGCACAGGAATAACCATGCATGGACCATGTTATGTTCCAAGCTTTCACAAAAAACTCAAAATGAGCCCTCAGACAGACACATCCTTTTTTTATGTCCGCACACATAAACTCCCTGACCTTACTGAATATGTAGGACTGACAGGCAGCACGTGGCAGTCAGGGCCTGCAGGTCAGAGCCAGGCTAGGGCTGCGTTTGGGATCGAGTGCAGACACACAGGGACACTCATCTCTGCCCAAACCCAGAGAAGACAAAAAAAAAGCATTCGTCTCAGCTAAGGTTTTAAACAGGAATGATCACATTTTGAGCCAAGAAACCCAAAACTACGGAGCCAAAGGGTAAGTAGAAAGCACGCTGGGAAGCCAAGGGAAGGGCTGGGAAGCTCAGGTGCAGGTACAACAAGCAGGATTTGCAGGAGGGATCAAATACAGGGAGAAAACCCTGGGCAAGCTGGTCAGAGAAGAAATCAGAAGCAAAACAGAGACTTACAGCTGCAGCCAAGGGACACATTGAACTGCCAAGAACAACTGGAGGTATTTCCAGTCTGACTGAGGGGTGGGGGACATCACCAAGGGCCCCACAAGCTGCTGCTCAGCTGGGCAGGCTGGCTGGGCTCTGTGCCCCCGGAGCCCTGCTGATGCCTACAGCAGAGCCTGGCTGTCCTGCCCCAGGCAGAGCTGCTCTGGGGTTGCACAGATGGGCTGCAGAGGGGTTTCAGACATTTTGGTGAACACTGTTCTCAGAATAAACACATCTCCCTAAGAGCATGAAGGAAACACTTCACTGTATCAACAACACAAGGCATTTTTCCCCACATGGAGTTTCCTGCTGCTTTTTTCATTTGCTGTTATTTTCTTTCTGAATTACACAAGAGCCACTCTTTCTAGTAATTGTTCTATTGCTTGGAGTCTGTAAGGGAAGATCTGCTACTGCCCTGCCAAATTTATCCTTAGCAAAAGAAGTAACAACTATGTCAGGTGAACCTGCCTCTCTTTATAATGCTTTTATCATTATCCTTCTTCAGCTATGGACCTACTTGCTGTAAAAGGTGATAACATATACACTAGAACTAACAGTAAATAATCTGATTTTAACTTGCAGATGCGCTTATCAGCCAAGAAGATTGACTATTGCCCACACTATTGATTAGAGAAAACATATCAATGCATATCGACCCTGTGTTGCCAGTGGAACCCCTTAAAACTAATGACTTTTAATTACTCAATGCAGCAGTGGCAGAACTGACAATTGCTTATTGTAATATTGATTCCAAAGATCACGAGTGATGCGGTTTGAATTTATGGAGCACTAAACTTTGCCTTTCAAAGAGCAGATGCACCTTTTGATCACTGATAGAGTTTGTTTAGTTTTTAATCTCAGTCAATAATGGGGTGAATTCACTGTTCCAAGCACTGATTTGTAGTCATCGCCAAAGAAATCTCTCTAAAACACCTAATGTGTTCTTATGCTGGCAACATATTTATCTACAAAATGAGTCAACTGTCCAAGTCTGCAGTGTTGTGCAACTTCCTTAACAGGCTGATAATTGCTTATTAATTGTAGAAAGTTTTCACAGCATTAAGAGGGTCTGTAAAACCCACTGATGACAAAAACAATAGAAGCCTGCAACATTTTACTAAGCACTGAAATGGGAGGATTTCGTGCATATTAACTTTTGCAGCCTCCAAGAGTTTAGGTTTTTGTTCTCACTCTTTTTTTCTATTTTCTACAAAACGTGAAAAAAGGTGTAAGTGAATTGACCAAAGCATGTCTTCTTCTTCTCTGCTGTTAATTTATACAGATGTTTGCATTTTTATGGTCTCAGATTCTTTCTACATGTTATTGTTGTTACCATGTCATAAAAAACCCAAACATGTTAGTGGAAAGGCAGAGCTGATCTAGTAAAATGATGTTATTGAATAACTCTTGCAGATGTTGCAGAGAGATGACTACATAACCATGGCTAGAGGTGCATGTACACATAAAAACACACGTTCACATACACATTCATATTGTATATACATGCAAACAGTAACGTGATGTACTTGCTCATTTATTTAGTCCATTCCAGGTTTACAGAATAACTGCCTTATTCAGTTATTATACAGAATATAATAACTTATACAGAATGGCTGCCTTATTCTTTATTGCTCCAAAAGTTGTTATACTACAATTAAACTTCATTTAAAGCTCCACACTCACAACCAGTATGCACTGGGGTTTGGACTTATGTGATTCTGAGCTTGATATGTCATCAAGAGAATTGACCTGTGCCTGCATGTGTATCATTAAGGCTGCCCAGATATGTCATTTCCAATTTTTCAAGTTGACCCTCCCATCTTCCTTTCTTAGCTAAAGTGTTCAGTCATCTCCATCCTGGCAAAAAAATTCTAAGCATACAGTTGATCCTGAGCTCTTCTCTTGACCCTTTGTAATGCTTAAAATAGTAGATGCTAAGAAATGTTTCAGCACCACAAGGATGCTAATGATTGCTTTCTTAACCTCCTTTAGTGTTTTGCACTAAATGTTCAATACTTTAAGATGACAATGAATGCAATAATGTATTTTTTATATGAGTGCATTTGTAAATATATCTGACTTTGAAAAATGTGCAACAATTGTTGTGTATTCTCTAATGAGTTGCAGGATTAACACTAAAGGAACATCAAATCAGCAACCCCTGTGTGTGACCTTGTGCTCTGCACAGCCAAGTCCATAAACTCCCACTGTGCTCTTGCTCAGCTCGGACGAGACTGGGGAGATGCAAAGGACTCAAATATTCCTTATGGACCCACTGCTGCTTGCTGTGTTTTGCAGAGAAAAGGGCAGTTCCAGAGCGTGCCTGAAAGGAGGAATGTGCATCTTAACCAACCAGGCCAGTCAGTCCTGAGCACAGGACGGGAGGAGCAGCCTCTCACTGCTGGGTGGGGACAAGGCCAGAGTGGGGGTGTCAGTACTTAAATGTGGTTATTGCACTGGGGCTCTACTCAGTACAGCATGAGGAGATGAGAAGGGTGACGAGCATGTGAGCCCTGCACCTCCATACACAGACTGCAGCACGTGGCTGCTGCTCCTGCAAATATTGTGATTTTAGAAGCTCTTTCTGAGGGCTTCTCTGATAAATGATGTTCCAGTTTAATACTATATTACCTGTAAACTACAATGTGCATGTCAAATTCTGCTGTCATTTGTCCTTGCAATGTCTGCAGTCCAAGAGTAGTATTACAGATTATGATAATCACCTTTTAAATTAATCAGGTGTAACCTGCTAAGGCTAGTTCTTAAGGAGCCTTGTGGAAAGTGGATGTCTTTCCATGTGAATATAACCCCATATAACGTCCAGCACAGGAAGACTCTGCGGGAAAAGACTAAAGGTGTGACAGAGGCTCAGTGAGTCACCTCTGAAGAGACCCTGAGCTGGTGCCACCACCCACACTGTTCAGTGTCACAGGTCCTCACCGCGGGGAGCAGCTCATCCCTGCATGCTCAGCTGGCTCTTCAGTGACAGATGTGTTGGATTTTTCTACCTCTGTTTCTGCAACAGTAGAGGCAGGTGCGTGCCAAAGGCCTGATCCAGTTTGGTGGAAGAGCACTGGCCAAGATGCTGCAAGGTGTGGATGTGCAAGTGCCACCGCTGTCAAAGGGACTGAGCACAAATTTGTCCCCTAAGCACAGGGTCAAGTGCTCTACAAGGCTAACACGAGGCTGCTCAGCATCCTTCACTGCTTTGACTCCAGCTGAAGTTCAGAAAAAAGGAAAACATTTTCTTTCACTATAGTCCTCATGTGTTGCCACAGAAGTGTGCTTGGGAAATAAAAACCCTTTGGCTGCCTGTGAGAAAATTCCCTCAGTGCAGCCAGTGCATACCACACTTTTGCTGTAATATGCACAGGATCTCCTACAAACTTCAGAGTAGGAGGCAAAGGGTAGGAGGAAAAGCTACTGCTTCAAAACATGCTGCTGAGGCAGTTCATTGTGCTGCTTTATTCAGATTGGAATAGTCATCGCCCCAGTATCTGAGTGCCTAATTATTGTTCTTGAAAATTAAAGCAAGTGCTAACAACATGAGATTTGTCTGCCAGTTCAAACTTTTGCTGCAGGGCACTCAATGCCTTTATCAGAAACAACTGGGAGCGTGGTTTCACATCACATATGGGCCCAGAAGGGCCACTTTATAGATATCTAAAGAAAACTGAAGGCTTTAGTGGAGATACTTTTAAGTCGGAGAGCACGAAGAGCTCCTTCCCTGCCAGCAAATGCCTCTTCTACAGATAATCAAGAGTTTCCTCTATGCCTATTCAGGAGAGGGGTTTGCTTCAGAAGATACATGGCTGTCAAAAGATACAGCCTACAACTGCCACTGCTCCTGCAAAGATTCAGTTTTCTGAATCAACATTCAGTGATGTGGGTAATGCCTCCACAGTGCCTCCACAGTGCTCTGCCTGCAGCAGCTCGGAGCTCAGTGCCAGCTAATTAGGTACTTGGTGAAAAGTGGCTCCATACCTGGAGTGCTACTGGGATATGAGCAACTAGTTAGCATTAATTTGGGTATTTTCCATTACACTCCGGTATAGACTTATCCACAACGTGATTTAAACAGAGCAAGTCTGAGCTATGATACTCAGCAGAATTTTCAACTAGATGTAAATCTCTCCTTGCCAAAATTGACACCTGTGCCTTTTGCCACACTTCAGCTACAGCCCTCAGTGCTACTACCCGACTAGAATCCTTCGGATGGTAGAGAAATGTGTGGTAAAGGAAGATTTCCAGCCTGAGAGGGGAGAGGGAAGGGAATATGTATCACTGGGAAGTACTATACTATTATTTTACTTACAACTTGTATGGTTCCAGTTGAGTTTCCTTCTTTTGTACACACTCAGATGTATTTCTGGTTAAAAGAGTAGGATTAAAAAAGGCCATTTTTAGCCTACCAGCTGTAATTCCCTACATACCACTTACATTTTTAGGAACACAGCTTCATAACTCTTTCTATATTCCTTGATATTTTTCATCTGACAAATCCAACTGCATCATAGACCTCTGCCTTAATAATTGTTTGTCCTGTAGGAAATGGCAGACACTATTTTCCCCTTAATGTTTTCTTATGCTAATTGCAAGTGATATGAAGTTCATGTCACCTAGCTACAGGATGAAATCTCCCAGCAAAAGCCCGTGTGATAAAGCCAAATATTCCTTCTGGTAAATACAAAGCCAGGTACTGATCTGTAAGAAAGTCAGCTGTACATAGCACAGCACTGCATACTGCATTCCCAGAAATTCAGTAGAGGAGAAAATGCTGAAGAAAATCATCAACAAAAAATTCTCAGGATATGATTCTCATTGACAACAAAAGCACCTTTAAACTTACAATACTGTAAGAGAATATTGAGCAGGGCATAAACATAATATAATATTCTATTCCTCCAAGGCCCCATCACTGCCTGCACTGGTATAAAGATTCCTGGGTAGTCAAATCTGTTTCCTTATAACATTATGTCATGTTATATTTCATTCCAAAATGATGTTTAAACATAACATAACTGATTTGCCCTGAACTTCTAATTTGCTGCCCATTGTCCTTGTCCTCCAACAGCAACAATAAAAAACGCTGTCAGCATCCCACTCCTGGATACAGTATAATCATGTTAGGAAAGTGGAGAAGTCAATGACAGTCTGACCCACAACAAGCACTTGCTTGAGAGTCGACTTCTCTTGCCTTCACGTATGAATAGGGATCAGCCCCATGGGTGCTGGGTGAGGAATGTGAACTCATCGGCATCTCCTGCCTGCACGGGTTTATTTCAATGATAAAAATAAATTTCTTTTTGAGCTATGAACAACTCAATCCACAGTTAGGATTACATTCTCAGCTGGCGTGTGTCTGTGTAGTGACAGGGATCATCCCAGCTCAGTCTCCCACTGTCTCAGCTCTCAAAGACTCCTCCAGGCATTGCTCTGTCTGTGGTATCTGGAGGACCTTGCCCAGAGTGCCAGAAATCCAAATGCTTGGGAAAGCACGTATCCTTCTAATAAATGATCCCTTTTCACTGCAAATTCCACAAAGGCTTGTTTATCTTTATAGACTTTCATCCCAGAATGACACTTCTCCTGGCTGCTGTGTCAGTCTGCCAAATGCTCTACATTTCATGAATGAAACCCGTATTTCTGCACAGGCCACCATCCCACTGATGGTTTTTAGAAGGAACAAGGCATCTTTCTGGAAACAGTTTTTAACACTCCAGGCTTTTCTACAGTAAATCAGATTAACAGGACCAAATACTTTTGTTTTTTAATAAGCAGTATTTCATCCAGATTCCATACATAAATACAAGTATTTGTGAATGGAAATTCCAGTATTTACATAAATTTTAAAATTAATTTGGGAGGGGGGTTGTCAACGTCTTATTTTTTGAGCTAGCACTATTTCCCAGTCTCACCCTCTGCCCTGATGATCACACAGCCATGTCTCCTCACACACAGAAATGATGTGAGGAGTTTCTTCAGCAGCAGCAGAGAGAACCCCAGTGCTACCTATACATACCTGGCAACTGAAGAATCAGGTGCCTGACAAAACTGGTGGGGAGCTCCAGGGACATGAGAATTTCTAACTCCTCACAAACTATCCCACCTCTCCCCTGCCCCACAGGTTACTCTGCTGTATCCACATCAGCAGAAGCAAATTGTTACTTTCTAGGGACTAAGTACCAAAATTGGTAACTTGCTATACTGGTCACAACCAAAGTGAGAATAGATAAGCTATGTTTTAGGCACTCTCACTAGCACAACTGGACAGAGCTTCTCAGGAACATTTTTGGATGATCAGAATTAATTAATCTCCATCAGAATTGGTGCAGGGCACTGAAATCGGTACTTCCAATGCTACAAACAGAACCCCTAAATCTTCAACACCAGGGAGAAACTAATTCTCCCTTTTGTGTTTCAGTGAAAAGACAGCCAAGAGTGACAGCCTGACAATGGAGATTTTGTCCTGTCCCTCTCAGTGGCCATTTCCCCTAATCCAGGCTGGGCTGTTGAACAAGATCCCCCTGAACACGAGCACCACTTCCTGTGAGACAGGAGCCTTCCTGGCAGGTCTTGTTCAATTCTCCATCACACAAAGGCACTTTTACTACACATGAAGACTCTCCACCACACTCACTCTGATTTCTTACTGCTTCAGACGCCACAGCAACGTTAAGCAATATTAACAGTGTTCATGCAACCTCTAATGCAATTCAGTTCCACGGGACATCATGTGCCATTTGATCCTGTAATTTTGCAGCCTCTCCAGACTGAATCTGACCTTAACTAGTTTAACACAACTAACTCAGAACCAAACCAAAATATTGAACTTGAGGTTAAATGTGTGGTTGAAGGATCATTTTTTCCTCTAAACTGAGGCTAGAATAAAACCAGAGATATTCAGTTATAAGGTCACCCTGAATGGAAGAGCAGAGATGGAGATTTTCTTCTTTCATTCTGATCTATCAAATGGAGATGGAAAAATTCCTGAAATGTTTTGGCTTTGGCAGTACATATAATCTGTCCTCAGATGAGCCTGCATGCATAATTGAAACTACAGCAGCAATACTGCCAGTGGGGCTAATATTATACTTGCCTTTGAGATGGTCTGCAATAACAGGAGTGAGAGCATGAATCCAGCATAGAGAATTATACAGACTGAATTACATACATGTAAACTACCATCGGATGGGCATCTCCACTCACTGGTATTTGCTATTGCAAACATCAGTATTTCTGAAGTAATTTATCCAAACCCACACACTTCTGGATGTTAAATGAAGAAGTGTGTCATGGACTTTCTCCTTGCTGCTCTATCTGGAGAAACTGTGCAAACACAGCAAAAGTTCCATCAACTTTGGTAACATCAATACATCACCCTTGACTCCCATATTGAGTATTATGTTCATTAAAGTTCATTCCAATTTATTAAAAGGGTCTCTAAATAAAGGAATGTGCAGTTGACTTCAGCCAGGCCTGAACCAGACACTACAATTTCTGAATTACTTTATTACCCACAGTCAACTAAATCAATAATATCTGGATCAAAACCATCTCTCTTTCAGCCTCATAATTACAGAATAAGATTCTTCATTGTACTGTTATTGTGGATTAAATTGATTCCACATACTTCTAAAGAATGGTATTTTCAAGGGCCCCATCTGTTCCGTTTTCCTTGTCACGTTCTCCTGTCAGCTTAATTGTCAACCTTTCACTCCTTACTCGGGCAACTTCTGAAAATGTGGGATCATCAATTCCAGTCCAAAACCAAGGCCAGCATTGCCCATTGTCACTTAAATGGCCACAATGCATCAGTAGCACAACAATGTCAAGAGGAGATTTTGGTAAAGGAAGAGGTCAGATGAAAAAGTAACAACCCTTTTCTGACTCATGATCAAATATGTTTGTTTTTATTCAAAAAATTTTTTAAAAACTGTGAAAGAAAAAAAAAGACAGAAAAGAGAAATGATAACTGCACATGTTGATGATGCCCCAGGATATTTTAACTTTCTTGCCAAGATATGCTTGGGTTTGTGCAGCTATTGTGCTTATTCTTGTTGTTCAATAAAAAATAATTAGTTGCCATGGTAACTGCCACATCATGTCATGCTTATGCTGTTTCTGGGATAAAGAGCACCTTCTTCAAAAAAGTCATCACTTTGTGGTAAAATGCTTTTGCTTTTTGTCATATCTATGAGAAACAGTTTCACTCTACTTTAAACTTCCTGTATGGAGATGACACCATATGGTCAGACAATTTTCTTTTCCCTTTCTGTAGTGAAATAAGCCATTTTTATCTTCATTAAGGAATTAGGCAACGGTTGTGATAATAACGGATACGAAATATTTGCTGTATTTTTGGATATTCCAGGTGCAGCTTTATAATGTAATCAAAACAACAAAATAATTGCCTTGACGCACACCTTGGCAACCCATTCCATAGAATAAGGTGGATATTGACTGAACTTGCATTGAGTGATATGAAAGGGGAAGTATCAGGTTCTGAAGGAAGCAGAATCAGGTCATGCACAGATTTATGGCTGCTCCAGAACATGCAAAAGCTTTGTTAGCAGTGCAGGTGAAAATGAGCAAGAAGAGCTGTAAGACCTGACTCTGGCTGGTCCAGCGCACAGTGAAACACATCACTGCTGCATCTCTTCCATCTCTCCTTCCCCCATGCCAGCACAGGCTGATGTCTTCCAAGCTCATCTAACACTTAGCAAATCCACCCTGAGGGCTGGTGGCTTGGAGTAGAGCAGATCATAACTCAGCTTTCCCAGGAGTCACCACATTCCTTATCACTTTTCCTTCCCATTAACTCAATGGCAATCATTTAAGAATAGCAGAGCCAAAAAAATGTCCATTTCTAGAAGCCTACCACTTTGCATGACTAGCCCACCACCCCACCTTTCCTATACTTGTTATCTAAGCAGATTTTTAGGAAGGCTTTGACTTCATTTTTCATAATGACATTAAAAAAATTCCTAACAAGTAATTATAAACTGAGTCACTTCAAAGACATTATGATCTAATCCAACTTTTCATTCTATTATCAAAAAACAGGGTAATAGTTGTTTATTATTTTATCATTCAAAGCCCAGAATTCAGAATGAGGGATCTGTGCATACCCCCTCAGCACAAGTACGGTTTGTGCATGCAAGTTTGGGGTGTTCAGTAACCCAGACTGACAGACAAATAAAGGAGCTGGATGCCACCAGGTCTAAATGGTTCTGGTCACTTTTCAAGATGCTCATACAATGTGAGCTCAAACAGAATGAGCTTTACAAACTCCATTTTTGCCATTTGACAAAAAGGCCTATAAAAACTAGTTCTTTTTCTAAGATAAGAAAATCTGGTATTCTTTGAATAGCTAACCAAATTTTACACACAGCTGGACCCACAGCAATGCTGCCTAAAAGTGATCATCGGCAGACAGGCCATTACAGATGAGGACAGGAGAGAGAAAACTGGGAAAATTCTTACTCAGGCAGAACACAATCAATAGCACGTGTCTTTCCAACCTTGTAATGAATTAATGTGTCTTAAACATCAACAATAATTTGATGCAAGGTGCAGTGAAACACTTTACCTCAGTGCAATCTTCATTCCACCACTGTTTCACATCCCCATTTCTAGAAGTGACAAGTACAGAGCCACTAAAGACAACAAATATCAAAGTCTTCAACACCTGGGAGGTGAACATAAGCCACAAGCTTATTTGCATGCACACAAAAAGCTACATTAAAATAATGCTAGTTCTGTTCTATTTCAGACCTTCCAAATGTCACATTTACAGCTGCACATGCAATCCTAATTTGTCTCCCTTGTGCATCCAGCCTGTGTATTGTGGCAGGCAGACGGTCAGGTTAAAAATGTGACCATGTAGTCCAAGATCACAATACCTACATGCATGGAAATGCATAATCACCATAATTCTGAAATTCTCCTGTTTTCTGTGTGGATTCTTTACCATCTCACATGTCTTAGTTATTATCTTGAATTTTTAAACACTCAGGCTAAAGAAAAAATTTGTGGTGCATAACAACTTCTACCATGCTCCCTCTGTTGTGACTCAATACCAGGAGGAGAATTGATTCCTTGCTACTTAAAACAGGTTTCCATCACTGGGGAACAGGGCAAAATAGGCAGCATCTCTCAAGAGGTGAAGCCTATTACCTTCAAAGGATTGCACTGCAGTTTTAGCACCATGTGCTGAGTTCATACAGTGTTCCAAAAGTGGGGTTACAAAGCAACAAGACCAGATCTAAGAGGAAGGTGGGATGGAAGGTGGGGAGATGGTGCCACCTGGATGTCCCCAGACCCTCCAGGCATGCTCGGGACACTGCTCTAAGCCTGCTCCTGCTCTACTGGCAGCATCTGCTGGGATCTGCAGAGTCCAGTGGCTGTAGCAGACTGGATTTCCCTGAGGATGACCTGGGAGGGCAGGGAATGGCGATTTTTAACACCTCACAGCTTGGTTAAACTTAAAAGGAATGGCACTGAACCGGGAATGGCCAGTTTGTACCCTTGGAGCCTTGGTTTTGTTTTGGTCTTGGGTTGATTTTCCTTGCTAAGTGTATAAGGATTGCTGTAATCTGTGGGGATGATAATGCTTCCCAAAGAAACTACCTGGCTTTTTAGACTGGATAATATCCGGCAACCTGAGTGTAAGAGCTTGGTTTCACTTCTTTGAAATTACAGACGGTTTAATATTGATACACAAAGTAAGACCTGCATATTTCTGGGATCTTTATCTTGCAGCAAGAGACTTGATAAAAATTCTATCAAAGAAAAGAAACAACATCTGAAAAGGAAAAAAAGGTTGCTATTACTGTAATCCAAGGGGAGGATTTTCACAAATGTTATTTTGTTTCTATTAAAACGTATTAACAGAATTTACACCTTTTTTTTGCTGAGATGGTTAAATATTTAATTAAATTTAAGTATATTAAAATTTTGATCGTGCTTATGAGCAAGTTTGGAAATTATTACTAAGCAGGAATAACTCCAAAAACAAAACAAAAAATTTAAAATAAAAAAAGGGAGCTATTCCAAACACCTTGGAATGAAAATAATCTGGAAACTATAAGAATATCTCCATGTGTCTGCACTTTTTCAGTCCTCAGACTTAAGTGGTTTTTTTTAATAGCCCTACGTTGAATTTGTTTTAAAAATGCTTATTCGGTCTTTTTATAAACACATGAAATTCAGTTACACCATAACTTTATAATCCATATTTTGAACCCATTTGCCATTAACTGCATTTCAGCCATAAAGCTAAGCAAACAAAGCCTGTATTTTCCTTTCCATACTGCACACTCACTGCGTCACACGGAGCTGCACAGGGTTTGCAGCCTTGCAGGATGCCACTCCCTTTTCCCCAACCAGAAAACATGAGTCAGACTATTTAGCAAGAAGCAAGAGTTTGCTGGAGAAGCATTTTTTCTGTAGCATGTTGTAAACTGGCAGGCGGGAGGGGGCAGAGTTCCAGTCTGGATTGTATTTATAGATCCATTTAAAGGGTATGACTAATGGTCAGCATAAATTTGAGATGAAACCCAAAGTAAAAGTGAAACCTTATTGTTTCATGGGAGAAAAAAAAAAAGAAAAAAAGTATCTATAAATTATCCAGAGCAGAGCAGAGTTTAGAGCTTGTCACAAAGCCATGATCCAAGCCCACAGCTTGGAATTATAGACAGAAGCCAGTGGCTGCCTCTGCAGTGTCCTCAGCAGCAGCATAAGGACACACATGCCCCATGGCAAGCTCTGTTTATGTCTACATTTTAGAGGCTTATATCTGCTTTGAAACTTATCCTTAACCTAAATTAATTCTTTATGGCTTTGCCTGCTCATGCTGTCCCTACACAGAGGTAGACACAGAGATTGTTCTGGAAGAGGGGCAGCAGATCTGCCCCAGCCTCCCAGGCACACAGTCATGGGGCAGAAGTGTAGGGGCAACTACAGAATAAACTAAGACACATGAAGAAATAATAAAAGTCTTTTTCAACAGGGAAGTCATAAGAAAATAGGATATATGATCTTATATAAAGCATCAATAGTAACACTGGCAGAGAGGGATACCTGTGCAAAGCAAACCCAGCACACACCTGCCCTGTGCTGCACCTCTTGAGCAGTTTTTTTAAAGGTTTTTCCAGGTTTCTTTCCATTAAATAGGTCTCACCAGCAAGAAGGGCTACACTGTAGGATGCTGGGCTGTTAGCACAGCCCTTTCCCAGCATCTCAGAGAGGTTCTGCAGCCCACACTGAGACCCTTCCTGCTCCAGCTCCAGCCTGGGCAGACCCTGAACCACCCGGCTGAACAACAGCTCAGCCCTGGGGGACCTGCCAGGGTGGCAATGTTGGTGTAATCCCATCAAAACTGAGGCACAACTTACATCCCTCTTAGTTAACTAATTTATTAGTGGGGAAAGACAGATTGCAGCAATAGCTTGCAAATTAGAATTCCTCATTTCTGAC
The DNA here is from genome assembly GCA_013397175.1 of Platysteira castanea. Lineage (NCBI taxonomy): Eukaryota > Metazoa > Chordata > Aves > Passeriformes > Platysteira > Platysteira castanea. The sequence goes on from VYXC01005072.1 coordinate 1,394,432, forward strand.
TCTTTTGAGGATGTTCTAGATTCTCCCACCCAGTAAAAAGGTCAGGCCACATCGAAGGTACCCTATGTCAGCCCTTGGGGCACCCGTTCCCCCTCAGTGTGGGGCTGAGCAGGCTGCACCACAGAAATCCCTGATTTCCAACACAATCCCCTCCCAGCACAGCCCCAGGGATGATGTGCAATAAACAGCACTCCTGAGGAACGGGCTCGTGCAGTGCTCATCTGGCGGGGTTGTTCTCAGCCCTGCCCATGGCTGAGTCACCACCATTAAGTCTTTACTGGGGTACCACAAGAGCCACAGGGAAGGCAAAGAAGGTGGCAGTCAAAAAAATGCTCCGTTCCCTTTTGGCTGGAAAGCAAATAATTTTCTACTTCTACTTTCATTTTTCAAATTACATTCGTCTAGTCCTTGTGCTGTCTTATTAAATCATATATGAATAAATGTTGCCTAAGAATTAAACAGCTCTCTGAGAGACCCAGTTTAGCCGTTAGCCATGGTACGATGTTTTAAGATAATTTAGTGGTGGGCACAAACAATGAAAATCATATGGAAACCGTCAAAAATTAAAATAATTTCTAGCCCAAAGCTGTATTTATAGAACAATGCTTAAGTCTCAAAAAGTGAGATCAGATTACTGGTTCAGTGTAGTAAAAGAAAGCAATAACAAAAGCCTTACTTATAAAAGTGTGATGAAAAAGATTAATACAAACCTGAAATCAGTAATCTGAAAGACTACTTTATCATACAGTGTCTGAAAAACATTGGGAAAATATTGACTCATTCAGTATTTGAAAACATCACACTTTTCATTACACACATACTCATAGAAAGGTCTTTTGGTTTTAGCTCAGCAGTGACAGCCTTACCACCGTAAGTTACCTCAGCACTGTCTGAAAACCAAGAGAATGCAACAAGTTCTATTCTTCACTGATGCTTTGAAAAGGAAAGGAACAGATTTCCAAAGGCACTGTAGGTCAACATGGCTTAACCACCCAAATGCTTCAGTAAATTCAGAATTATGTTCCTGATTCTGCCTGGTTGCTTCAAAAATCTGAAAATAAGTTTACTATCCAAAATACTTCTGGGCACAGTCATTGCACGATATTAACTCCACAACCCAGCTGTTATTTTTGAAGTATAGGCCACATTACACTTAACACATTAGCATTCAATTAGGATTCAGTTTCTGATTATTCATATTAGCAATATCCTTATCAAAAACACACAGATGGGAGATTTAGTAACTATTCTTTTCACATAAATTCACAGAAAGAATTCAGGCAAGTATTTCCTTATAAAAATTAATAGACGTTTGCTAAACTGCTCAATGGTTGAAACTAATTTCATTTAACCACTAAGCAAATTAAATATTAAGAAGCTACATTTCCCATTTATTTCATAAATTTCAGTGCAAGCAGGAATAAATATTTCCCACTTGGTCAAAACCTGAAGAGAGAATGAACTAAAAGCCAGATTTTCAGACTTGACTGAACCTTGTGGTCTTCACTGGAGAGAGACGTTTGCTTTCCAGCCAGCTTCCTTTCACATTTCCTGCTGCTGCAGAGCAGAGCTGGAGGTGAGAGCTGGAGCAGGGCTTGGCCACAAGCACACCCTGGAATAGAACAGCCTGGGTGGAGAACGGATTCACAGCATCCTGGAGGAGAAGGACTTGGGGGTGTTGGTTGGTGAGAAGCTCACCGTGACCCACCACCACACACTGGCAGCCCAGAAATTCAGCTGTGTCCTGGGCTCCTTCCGAAACCACGGGCAGCAGTGGAGGGAGGGGGTTCTGCCCCTCTGCTCTGCTCTGGGGAGCCCCACCTGCAGTGATGAGCCCAGCTCTGGGGCAGACAACAAACGAAGGACATGGACCTGCTGGAGTGAGTCCAGAGAAAGCAGTGAAGGTGATCAGAGGGTTGGACCACTTCTCCTGTGAAGAAACACTGAGCGTTGGGATTGTTCAGCCTGGAGAAGGGAAGGTTCTGCAGAGACCTCAGAGACCCTTCCAGTGCCTAAAGAGGCTCTGAAAGAGCTGGAGAAGGACTTTTGGGAAGGGCATCTGTGACAGGACAAGGAGAAATGGCTTCAAACTGAAAGACAGCAGGTTTGGACCAGATACTAGGAAGAAATTCTTCCTTGTGAAGGTGAGGAGGCCCTGGCACAGGTTGCCCAGAGAAGCTGTGGCTGCCCCATCCCTGGAAGTGCCCAAGGCCAGGTTGGACAGGGCTTGGAGCAACCCGTGATGTAGTGGGAGGTGTCTCTGCCCGTGGCAGTGGGGTATAACCAGATGATCCTTAATGTCTCTCCCAACCCAAATCATTCTCTGATTCCATGACTTTTTCCTGTACTCAAACCCCAGAAAACTGACAGACCTGCAATGCAAGGAATAAAAGGAAATTCTGATTGCCTTAATATTTCCTAAACTTCCCTTCCTGCCTTTGCCTTAAAAGATTCGTTTCTCCTTTCACACTCACTTTTTCTTTCATATTTCTCCTGTACAAACACAGTTCAGTGGCTGCAGAAGCTTTCTATGACTAAAATCTCTGCATTTAAAGCAAGACTCTTATGTCAATTAGTGTTCATAGGAAACATATTTTGCTTCAATATGTATATGCACACCAAAATGTCATTTTACCTTTAAACAGTGATGGTCTTCTGACAAAGAAAAGAACCAGTGTACATCATGTGTGTGTGTGTAGCTGGTAGGAGAGACCAGGCAAGCACGGGCTATGAAAAGTTCACAGACATCATTACACACAATATACTTCTTATTTCTCAACAATACCAACAAACTCTGGCACTGGGGTTCTTCATGAATAGCACTTTATCTCCAAGTGGACCATTCACAGCATCCTGAGAAAGGCTTGAGGAGTGTGGCCCCTGGTGACCCCAGGATGAGCCATGGAATGAAACAGTTGCACGTAACTCAGGTCAATACTGCTCCATGAACAACCCTGGTTTCTTCAGGAGCAATAAATTTCATGTTAGGGGAAAGAAAACCTGCTGTTCCTGGAAGCAGACAATGCTCATCTGGGTCCCCAGTCACTTCAGTAAAGTAATGTGGCTCAGAATTTGTTTAATTGAGATTTTGGGAAGGATATTGGCATTTCAGGGTCGTGGACTTATCCTCTTTTTTGAGCCCATTTTACCTCACTGCTGCCTCCTAAACTTGGCTGGTTGTGAACATGCTGCTGGCCACAAGCCATACTTCTTCTGGGCTCTGCTTCTGCCTGCAGCAGACTAAACAATTGTGCTCCACCAGGCTTAAAACACTGCTCACAACTGCTGCGCTCCGTCCCCCATCCAGAGATTAAAATTCAGAGATTAACAGCTCTGTGGGTTCAAGAGCCAAGAGGGGTCTGCATGGGAATCACTTTCCCTCTCCTAAAATCGATTCCAAAAACCAAGACAGGGGATAGCACTCTCCTAACATGGTGGAGCATGTGAGACAGCTGCACCCACAGACACCGAGCAGCTCAGGGGGGCTGTGGTTAGACACAAGACACGCTCAGCTGCTGCCGTGCCAACCTGCAGCTGGTGCTGTGCCAGGTGCCACGCTCTGACCTCCTTTGTGCTGCTTCTGAGGTCACCAGATCCTGCGAGGCAGCTGAAAGTGATGATGCATCACTTCACAGCAGAAGCCCTCAGGTGACTCCACTCTCCAAACCACGGTGCCACCGAGGCACAAGAGGAAGGCACCAGGCGGTGTCGAAAGCGTGGAGAGGCTCAGCCTCAAGGGTGGAAGCACAGTTAGGGACAGCTGAAACTTAAGTGGGGTGGAAATCTTTTAACTCACTGCAAAAATGACATTATTTTCCCTCTAGATCTGTTTCTCAGTCTCTTCATGGGTCGGCCACACAAACATCTGTCCTGGTGCAGAACTGGAGAGTGAACTGCATGGCCCCAGTGGTGCTGAAGAACTCCTTTGATGCACAGCCTTAGGTCTGTTCTCCCCCTTCTTTATCCACCATGGGAGACCAACACAAGGCTTGCTCAGCACCACCAGCCACTCACTGCTGTTAAGCACTGTTTAGGCAGTGTGCATTGCTGTGTTCCCCTGGCAGGGCCCTCAGGACATCACTGTCATCTTTAAAACCCATTTAGATTGCACCCAAAAAGCTTGGGCACGAGGGCATTTCTCTGGGCACTCTGAACTCATCCTCTGTATGGTGGGACTTCACTGGGAGGGCATGGTTGGTGCAGGAAAACACTGTTCCTATACGATGGAAAATGGGTGTGGCCATTTTTTCTTAGCAAAGGTTTTTTTCACAGCCATTTATATCCCAGAAATAAATTTAAAAAAAAAAAAATTTGCACATTTCTTCTCCCTAGCAAAGTTTCTGCAGAGTGCCTCCCCAGCTTGTTCTGTACACTCAGCTTCTGTCTGCTGATTTGTTTTGGCTGCTCTAATTTACATAGTACTTCCTCTCCCTGTGTAGACCTCAAGGTTACACTGGGGTCAAGCTGTATCTTTTGCAAATCAGGATGTAAACAAGTCTGGATAACTCATGTGATATTGCTCTGCCCACCCCTTTTTTCTGTTTGTTTGGTTTTTTTTTTTTTTTAGATTTATATTAGCATCAGAAATTATCCAGGATCCTTTTAAAGATCCAATTTCATACTTTCCAGCATCCAGTAAATTGGCTACATAGCAGGGAAATGCCAAGTGCTCTGAAATAGCCAGACCAAAGGATACTATAAGAAGCCCAGCACACCAAAAACTCACTCAAAAAGAAATATCCTGTCAACTAGAATTTTCCCCTGTAGTAAAAAGAGCTTGAATTTTATGTTCCAACAGAAACGGCTCTATAAAGCACCTTTGCACACACCAAAAAAAAAAAAAAATAGAAGCAAAATGGTTTGATTAGGGATGGAATAGGCTTAGAATAATTCAGGCTGGTGAATCCTTGCCAGCTCCACTCCTCCACACATTCCTGCCTGCATTCTGATCTCATTATGCGCCGGGCGAGAGCGTGAGCTTCACTGGAACAGTTCTCACCCATCTGCATCCTCTTCTTCCTTCTCCAACTGAAGGAGGATGTATATTTATAACCCCCTTGGAGACAGTGTGTGGATTGGGGAGCGAAGGCGGTGCGTGGTGCTGTGTGCTGGGCAGGGCAAAGGCACTGGGACAGTTTGTACAGATGATGCTCATGTGTATTTTCCTGTTCATCCTGTTTTATGAAGCAGAGGCTTCGCTTCACATGGCGACATGAGCTGCCCTACTCCCCAAATTAAGGCCAAAGCTTATGCTCAAATGCTAGTTTTTCCTCCCACAGGTATTGAGAGTAGCGGGATGTATCAAGCAAGGTCCCCTAAGGATCTGTCCTGAATCCAGGTCAATTCAGTGTTCTCACAAAATGACTCAGCTCATAAAAAGGACAGTGCAGAAGGTGCAGATGCTGGGGAAGGTTGTGACTGTTTTGAAAGGCTCTCGTAGAATTCAGAACAGTCTTGGTGAATTGAATAAAGACCCTTAGATCAAGTCAAGACATTCAACAAAAGTGTGAAGTAGCAGGAAAAGAAGGAGAAGTCAAATGAACAAATGCAAAACAATAATTGGTTAAAGAAGAGTACTGCAAAATGAGTGCTGGGAGTTATGGAGGACCCCAGGTGGAATATGACTCAACACTGACACACTGCAACAAAGAAAGCAAAGCTCATTCAATGATGTATTAATACGACCAATCCGTGTCAGATGTCAGAAGCAATTATTCCCTTTCATTAAACATCAGTGAAACTTCTCTTAGGGTAACATTTGGAACATCATCTTTTACCAAAAATGCAGACAAATTTTAAAGGAAAATATTCTCCTATAGGGCAAGGCTGAATTTTTCACTATTTGCTCAGTCTGGAAAAGAGGAGCCTCAGGAGAATATGATAGGATCTTCCAACATGGTAAACAAGAATATGAGACTGACAACATAGGAATTCATTTAATTCAGAGGGAGTAATATATAAGCTATATATTAGGAAAACTTTTCTAAGAATAGTTAAGAGCTGCAGAAGGATATCTGCAGGGTATCTCTGTGTCTGCCTAATTATCCCTGCCTCTCAGCATGGCTGATGATCCAGGCTGGCTGCACTGTGCCTGGCTGATTGTCCAATGTCAAACCCGGCTCTCGGAGCTCGTTGTGTTCTCTCTGCTCCGTGCAATGTTTCTGCAGCCTACTCTGCATTCTGATGGCATCGAGCTCCCTGCAGGACTGCATCGCTCTGAGTCAGGGCTCCACTACCACCAGTGTGGCTGCTCTGAGATTTCCTGCCTCACCTGCTCACACCAGAGCGGCAGCAGCAGGCGCTGCTCAGCACAGGCTCCTGCCAAGGACACAAAAACACAAAGGGGAGCTGAGCAGCACATTAGCTCAGCCTGCAAGGAAAACATGTGGGGCCTGCTTCCAAATCCCAGGAATGCAGCTCACCCTGCTTCAGGAAGAGCCAAGGTGCCACCGGGCAGGTCCCCAGCAGCCTCTTCTCTTCTCAGGGAGGCATATCTCCCAAATCCCTCTCAGCGCTGAGGCTCCCTGGCAGCCCTTGCCTCACAGAGACATCCAAGGTTATCATTACCAAAAACAAGGGAGGACAGCAATTCTTCAGCTGGTTATGACAGTAAAAACTTTTTTTGCTTGTCTGGGGGCAGCATTCATCCCCTCTCTGTTCCTGCACTCAGGCTCTGCCCATGTACTCTACCTGCTTTAGATGGTCCAGCAGTTTCCTGGGTCTGTTTTTGTCAAGTTCTCCTACAGCCAGCACGAGGGAGCCTTGGTGGAATATCCAAAGTATAGCTTTTGGAATAAAGCAACATGAGCAAGATGAGGATCACACCCAAAATTAAAATCTTCATAGCAGAGGTATCACCAGACAATCTGACTGGGGGCCTGTCAGTCATTCCCTTACAGGTTACTGCCATGGGCAAGTTCTCAGGTCTCTTTGGGATGTGACCAGCCTTGTGAGAAGCCCAAAGGACCTCAGTAGTTCTGGAGAGGAATAAAAAGATAAACCCCTCTTTGTCTCAGAGCTGGAATGCGACCTAGAGTGTACATATGGGAAAAAATAATTGGAATAGACAAAGCCATGGGCAATTGGGCAGATGATGTGCCTGAGAACTTTGAACATCTGTTGTGTGGTAAATATGCAACCATCAGCTCTTCTTCATAATCTATAAACAAATTTAAATAAAAGAACAGGATGGTAGCTTTTATTTGTATGAAAATGTCTATCATGGCAGTCCAGGAATTAACACACCACTGTAGAATGCCATCTTGACAGATCAGCTCATTGGAAGATCACTGTTAACACTCTGTAGAGTGCATTTCCCCCAAAACAACCTGGATAAAATGGGGCTCATGGGATCAGCTCTCCTCTTTCCCTTTGTCATCTCCCCCTTCTCTAACACACCACTTCTCCACCCTCTGGGCCTCTTCTCTGGTGGATCTGTTTCTTGCACTGATCAGATTGCACCTCAGATGTGCAGGTGTTGCCAGGTCACACCACTCACTGGAGCTTTGAACAAGGGAATTCAGGTTTTCTCTTCCTCATGCCTTTGCTTTGGCCAATGCCTATATAAAGACAACTGCTCGGCTGCTTTGTGTGTTGAACAAAATTGTTTCGTGGTTTCCTTGCACCCTCCACCAGCATCCTCTGTCTTCCCTCTCCAGTACGTAGAGGATAGGTTTTCTTAAAGGACAACCTATTTATTCTGTGTATTTATAATGCCTAACACAGCCTAGTCTCTTTAAAAACCAAGGTTTGTGGGTCCGGCAGTAATAAAAATAAATAAAGGCGTCACCATTAATTCACCTTCTCTTTCTATACTGGAAATTGTGACTGGCAGCAAGAACCTGGGTTAGACAAGCATTTTGTGCTATCTCACTGAAAGGAACAGAGCAAAAGCAGATGTAACTGGGCATGTTTAAATCTAGAAAAGACCCAGAAAACCAGTCTCACCAAAACTCCCAACACATCCTGTTACAAAGACAGCGAATTATCATTGCTGAAGCAACACTTTTATATTGTTAAAACAAGGTAAGCACACTTCATTAAATCCAGCTTAGTGGCATGCTGTCAACCACAGAGATATTTATTACCGTTAAATTGCTGCTTTTCATGAGTAGATTCTTGGCCAATGGCTAAAGCAAAGCACCTGCAGAAGACAAGGAGCCCACAGAGAGCTCAGCTGATAAGAGAATGGGTTAAAGAGAAACTCCTCTTATTTGTGTGACAATCATCTTGTGAGAATATTTTCTGTCTGTGCTATTTTTGGTTCCCAGTGAGATGGTTCTTACAAGAATATGGAATTAGAATTTGAATACAGGCATAGTAAGAGCACTTTGCATGTGTGCCCACACACCCCTCCTCCCCCCGCACCTCCATCAGGGAGCTCCAATGCTGAGCAAGGTCAAATTATATCAATAAGGCACTGCAGGAAAATCTTTTACATTCCCAGATTGGTTAGAGAAATTAAACCTCATCTCCTGGGATTTTAAAATCAAGGAATGTTGTTTATTTTAAGGATCACTTTAGCATTGTATTTATGACTTACTAATCACCTTGGCTTGAAAATCCGTGTCAAATGAGGAAACTCTTACACCTACAAGATTTGCACAGGATGGCCAGATTCTATTGCCACATGGTCTGATGGAAAGAAAAGCCTTCCTTTTCTGCACAGAGAATTTGAAATTATAGACACGTCCCTGCAATTATGGACTGAGTTACTTAACCTTTCTGACACCGATGTTCTCCCACAGGTCTCTTTTGGGCAGGAGCAATTCCTGGTGGATGCTTGTTGCAGGAAGAGATTTACTGTAGTGACTAAAGGAAATTAGAGACTTTTGGTGCAGCACAGACATTCCAGGTATGGTCTCAGTTGTGCCTGCACAGTTGGCCTCAGCTTTCATAGCACCCAGGAGAACTTCAGCACAGCAGAGGGGCAGCACAGGACAGCTCATGTGCAGCACCCCCAAACCAGACCTCCGTGGTGGACCCTTGTGGTGCTGAGGTCTGAGCAGCACTGAACAGATACCCACTGCTTGAGACAAAAGCCAAGGTGTGACAGTACAAGCAGACCATGGTCAATGTCAGGCAGTGCAGCCCAGTTTTCTAACAGGACTGGTCACCAGTCCAGTGCTGCTCACACAGAGTCCGTGTGCAGCAGCTGACCTAGGCAGGATGGGAACCTGTATTTCACTGAATACTTTTAAAAGGCACTTCACTTTTGTCTTCCAGTGATGTAAGTTTTTAAAATTAACCTCCCAGGGGAACTAGAGGGTACACTTTAAAGTCTATTCATGTAAAGAGCTAGAAAAGTTTGTTTGTTCTATTCCTGCTGAAAGCGATACTATTGCTGAAAAATGTAATGCGCTTCTTTATCTTCATGGTATTGAAAAAACAAGGTATTGATTGTGCTTTCAGCAGAAGTAAACGCGCCACAATCAAATCAAACCTCTAAAGTTGAGAAGGAGCTAGGCTGTGAGCTTTGCTGCTTGAGAAGTCACTAAAGCATCGTGTCCCTCCAGCCCACATCCATGAAAGACAAGGTAGAACATTGCTGGTATAGGGTCATAAACCACATACTGATGAACAAAGACTTTATATTTACTGGCTCTTCTACTGGAGTTTTAAAATGTGTCCTTAATTTGTCAATGAACATTAATATAATAACATGAACATTAAATTCACAGTGCTGATTAAGCATAATTGTAAAATTATTGCTTTGGGTTTTCCAATCTCTTTCATTAAGGAATTAATCCTGGTGTCAGTCAGTGAGGGTTATGACTACTGGCACAACACAGTAAACTGAAGCAGGAGGAATAAGCACCTTACCCAAGCTTTTTTCAAGCTGCATCTGCACTCTGTAGAGCAGGAGGGTCCTGACAGTCAGACCACTCAGACGAGACACCTGGTTGATTTAGCTGGATTAGCCTGAAACCCTTTTTCAGCTGTGGGTTTCCATATATGTCAAGGTAAGGAAGGGAGAGATGTTCACACACAGGTCTTGTGACACCATGGAAAGCTTGAACAATGTCCTGGCTCCTCAAGCTCAGACATCACCAAGTAAGGTTGAAAGAAAGATAGGACTAGAATTCATGACTCTCAGTTCCCGCCACTATCTGTACTTTACAAGAATTCCTCAAATAGCATAAGCTTAAAAATTAATGTAAATTAATGAGAAATATTAAATAGCACAGATGAAAGAAATGGCAGGTACAGGGAACCAATCTATTTTGCTGTGATTCTCTCTGATGTCTACAACTCACCTGATCCACCTATAATTTCATCATCACTTTCCTTCCAGTGTCTTACCTCTGACTTTACCTAATTCCTAACAGATATCGATGGGAAAGCTGTTGTTGCCTAATTGAAGTCAAAGGACACAGGCATTACGCCAAACAATTATCAAACACCACATTCAGACAGTTCAATAAAAAGTACCTGAGTTTTTGAGGGCTACAATAACAGCAGTTCTTACCACCTCAGAGCTCTCAATTGCATTTCCTGGCTCAGAGGTGTAGGAACTATCGGATCATGAGTTGTTCTCAAGGCAGTGAGGCTCAGCATTGCGAGAGACGCATGCAAACCCAAACCCTCAAACCTCAGCCTCTCAAGACCAGGGAGCAGCCACAGAAAACAGCCCCTGAAGCTTCCTGCCCCGGTGGCCTACACGACTTATCAGCTGGTAAATTTGGGTAGCCAAGAAACATTTAGCAATAGGCAACGTCAGCAGAGAAGTCTTAATGGGGAGGAGAGGAGAGCCTCTACCCCAGAAACACAGATTCAGCAGAATGACAGATGTCAAACTTTCACCCACTTGCATGTTCCCGGGAGAAGTGGAACCCGCTGCATTAAGTGAATCTTAAAATCCCCAAATCCCTGTGGGGAAGAAGCTCAGTGTAATAACTGCACTTGGTGCTCCAGGCTGGCTTTACCCAAGGACTCTTAGCCCATCCTGTGGTGCCTGTTTCACTCCACTTTAAAAGCAGATCACAAGAGCTCATAAAAGGCACAATGCTGTGGGATGAGAGTGCCACAGAGCGAGGTAGGCTAGTGAACTTGATGTTCATGTGCCACTGCACTGTGCTGTAATTCCCCCCAAGGGTTCCAGGAAGAAGTACCAGAAAGTCCCAGTAACATTTCACCCAGCAGTAAGTAGTTCCTACTAGACCTCATTTAGGTATTTTTAAAGGCTCTGATTTGTCTCATTATTTTACTTGCTCTACTAAACTGAGGTCAACTTAATTTCTTTAAGACCTAAATAAATAAATGGATCTCAAGACATTTTTCCAGTGTCCTATCACAGATACCCTTGTTAGAGGAGATGAAAAAAAAAAAAAAGATTGTAAAAAGAAATCTTCAGAATGGTGTAAAGCAACTGCTATGGCTTTGAAACAAAAGTTTTAGCATCTTTCTCCTCAGAAGTAACAGGGTTCTTGCTTTAAGTTACAACTAGTCATAAAAAAGACTTTTTGGAGAAAAGTCACATTACTGGAGGTTTCTGCAAGAAGCTGCTAAGAATAAAACTGTATTCATTTCCATTAAAGGACATGAGGCTCTCAGGGGCAAAGGAGTAGTATTTGCTTTGTACAGCACAGACCAGCTTTTGTGAAAACACTGGTTTAAATGATGGAACTGATGCAGATCGACACAACATATTTTTTTACTCCCATTTCTCAAGAGGTAGCAGCACCTCCTCCCACTGTAGGCAGCAGGAGTTGTAGATGTGATGTGCATCAAAAATGATGTCCTCTCAAAAATTAATGATAGCTCGTAAAAAACAAAACCCAAAGATCATGAATTGAATCTCCAGATCCAATCATTTCCAACAGGCACAAAGTTAACCCTTGTATAGATATGTAGACACAAAAAAAAAAAAGGTCTGCTTTCCCAGGTCTGCAGGCTCAGTACAGAACTTCTCCCCTCTGTATGAGATTAGGGGAGCTCTATGCTTACCCTAATTTTCACCCTCTGCAAATAATCTCTAGGGGCTGAAAGAGAATCAAAGATAGGGATGAAAAACGGGCATCCCTACATTTTTCATAGGCACACCCCTTTTCCTTTGTTTTCTGATTTTCCTGGCAGGAGAGAAAATGCTGATAAGAGTAACAAATTTAGTTCTGTGACCACACCTCCCATGCAGATAAAGAGACCCTCCCTGGACCAACACCACCTGCTTTAGACATAAATGTACCTCAGAGTAGACACAGAGTGGCCTCGTTAGGTGAGTAAAATCTATTTCAGATCTCACAGGAAAGGGGAGGCACAGGAGTCAGTTTTGAAAATCAGCTCGCTTTATCCCAGCCCTGCCGTGCCTGCACATCCAAAAGCCATATCAAACCCAGAAGGCCTTTTGTCTTCTCTAGAGCCAATCTCTAAGGCCACGGATTCTGCTGGTTTTGCTTTAGCTTGGATATGTAGTGTCAACACAACAGCAGCTCCGGCTGCACGCAGATTGGTGGAGAAAGTAGGTCAACATGAGACAAGCTGTTCTCAGAGTAGCATTTCTCTCTCCTCTCCCTTCCCTCTTTGTAAATGAAGAGTGCTAAACTAGTTGCTTTGAAAAGCACATAGGCGTTCACCCTGTCAAACGGGAGTAGAGCCATTTTGCTGAATGTGTCACTGTTCTAGACGATTATTTATTATGCAATTTAGAACAATGTGCCATGTTTGTAACAGGCTTCATAGGAGATGCCACTTGCTAGTACCAAAATTCAGATTAATTACTAAAAAGCCAGCTTGAGTATTAGAAAACAAGGGGAGTATGTAAGCAAGACTAAAATAATTATAACTATTAAATTAACATTCATGAAAAATGCAAATTTTACACCGTTCATGTTTTCGTGTCGCAGAAAGAGTTTCACAGTTGCATGTCAAAGGAACAGTCAGGAACTGTGTTTTAACTCAGAACACACTGTATTCAGTGAAAAGATCTTACATGTTCATCAAACAAAAACCCTGTAACAATCCCGTGGAATCTCTGTGACCTGCCTCAGCTGCAGCACTGCTCAGGACACGGAGCTGCAATGTGCAGAGACACGTTCCCATTTCTCAGATCTGATCTACCCTTGACAAATACCTACACAGTTATGCCCAGGTGATAAATACAAAGCAGGAAGGAGGACTGCCCATGGATGGATTAGTCACTAAACAGTCAAAATGAGCAAATTAATCCAGTGTATGACTTATCTCCTGTTCGCACTATGAATTATATTGGGAATATTTAGAGACTAGATTGGTGACTCCTTAAACTTCTCCAGATAGTTCAGCTATCTCCCTGCATTTGTCCTAAGACTCCCATCCTTAGAAAACAGAACAAATCACTGTAGATTTATGCATGTCAATACGAGATATTACCTTGAAAGGGCACTCTCTCAAATCATACGATGAAGTGTTGAGGGCAAGAGTTGTACTACCAAAAATCAGTCTTACTTTCCCAGTTCAAGAAATATCATTAATTTCAAGAGGAGTATTCATGAGCTAAGAAATCCGGATTTGGGGCTGGATCTCATTCAAGTCCCCTGGAAGCCAATGGAGACTCTCTCAATGATTGTAAAATAGGAAGGGTTGGGCTTGTGCCCATGTTTAGTACTGGATATGCATTTTTCTATGGTACATATTTTTCCTATGTATAATGCAAATTTTCTCTTAATTTTTTTTCCTCTGCTTAAAGTAATACTTGTTGTTAATGAACATTAAATCCATCTTGGTTTCATCCTACCCTTTTAGTGTCTGCATAAGTAGTTTGGCAAATTTTCCCCTTAACTGCTACCCAGTGCTCAAGGGAAAAGCAGCCATACTTTGTTCCACCTTTGGACACAAGCTCCGTGTCAGGCAAAGCTTCAGGAGAACAAAGCCTTTTACTCGTTTGTTCTAAACCATCACAGCTATTGGACTCCTCACTCACATTAGGGCCAAAGAAAAATACTCCACTGTCAGTCAGGTCAGTGGAGCCAGACATGGATACATAAGATGCAGGAATAGCAGAGGAAGCACTTTTTCATTTAAGAATTCTGGTGCAAAGACCTGTAGGGAAAAGTGCAAGTAAATACAATTTTATCTTCAGGGTAGCAATTTATTTATTTGCAGTGCCATTGTGCTTGTGCGGTTCAATCATGGACTAGGACCCAATAATGCCAGGTCTTGTACAAATAGATCAAGAAGTGAAGGCCAGCCCTAAAGAACACTCATTTCTCTTATATATTTAGTTTACACGCACAAGCAGAAAGAAACACATAATAATTTATCATCGTGCTATCCGTACAGACAAGAGTTCAAGCAAACAAGGAGAGAGCTGACTAAGGCAGCAATAATATTTCCAAAGAAATTTCAGAGTAGCAATTAAAAAGAGGATTTTTAGAACAATGGGGAATATGCTTTAGCCAGATGTAGTCTCTAAGTGTCTCATTTAATTGCTGTTACATTACTGAAATTACTGCCTTGAAGTTCCAGCCAAGATCAAGCCCAACTTCTGGTAAACAGGCACGATGCCTTACATGCATCACCAAGTAGGGCACAGGCTCCACCCTGGCACTGAGGGGCTGGAGCAGGTCCAGAGAAGGGCAACAGAGCTGGAGAAAGGTCTGGAGCACCAGGAGAGGCTGAGGGAGCTGTGGGGGCTCAGCCTGAAGAAAAGGAGGCTCAGGGGGGACCTTCTTGCTCCTCACAACTCCCTGGCAGGAGGATGGAGCCAGGTGGGGGTCGGGCTCTGCTCCCAGGGAACAGGGACAGGAGAAGAGGAAATGGCCTCAAGTTGGAACAGGGGAGGTTTAGGTTGGATATTGGAGAAAATTTGTTCCCCAAAAGAGTTGTGAAGCACTGGACCAGGCTACCCAGGGAAGTGGTGGAGTCACCATCCCTGGAGGTATTGAAGAGATGTGTAGACGTGGCACTTGGGGACATGGTTCAGTGGTGGGCTTGGGAGTGCTGGGTTACAGGTTGGACTTGATGATCTTAAAAAGGTCTTTTTCAAACTAAATGATTCTATGAAATGGTTACATGACAGGTACAAAATTATTCTCCTACTCCAGCAGAGACTCTTTCCTGAGTAATTCCCCCAGCTGATGAGATTTAGGCAATTTCTGCAGGAAGGAAACAAAAAAAAGGGTTACACGAAGTGACCTGGCCATACCTGGAGCTCAGAAGTGTTGGATATCTGAGTATCAGTTTTATTCTTTGCTTTACTGCAGTCAGTGTCAATTGAACTTTACAGTTAACTTACACATATTTTCTTCTTTGCTCCATGTCTGCCTTTTGGCAGTTGTGGTTGTGTCTTCTACAATTTGTTTAATATCAGAGGAGGGGAAAGAGAGGAAGAGAGATACTCGATCTGATGTGGGAACACATTTTCCTTTGTATCAAAGAGCCATCTGCTAATTTACAAAATACAAACAAAGTTACTGGATGTGCAAGAACCCCTGTTGGGAAGCCAGGCACAAACAGTGCCTGTACCACGTCAAGGAGTGCTGTGTTTATTCTGGAACGCACAGCTCTCCAAGTTGCTTTTATCTTGGGTATTTTCCCTCCTTCTCCTCATTTTATTGATCTAAGTTCAGCATACTGAATAAACTCTAGCAAAATAATAAATACAGAATATTTATAGAATGCTTTTCCTACTGTAAAAAAGACTTTTCTAGACAGAAACAGAAATCATGTGGAGCAGCGCAGGCTGATGCAGGAAAAGCTGACAGCCCTGCCTCCCCAGCCTGAGTGTTTTGAAGCCCCGATCTCTGTTGACCCTCTGTTTTCTGAGCAGTTGCATGTCACAAGAGCCAGGTTTGTCCCACAGCTCTTTTCATCCTCTCTCCCTGCCTCCTCTGCGCACCATGCAGGGCAAGGCACAATGCAGTATTCAGGGATTATCTCTACCTTGTCGTTTTTCAGTTGTCCTGCAAGACATAGAGGGCAAAAAAAAGAAAAAAAGAGAAGCCAGAGATGCCTCCCGTGCCCCTAATCTGCAGCGAGCAGAGAGAGGTGCAGCAGTTCCTGTGGTCAGACAGCTCTCTGTGGTCTTACCATAGACTGGGAGAAAAAATGTCACCCTCCAGAAGAGCGACAAAAGAGATCATCCAAAGGGAGTTAATATGAAGTGATTAAGTTAGCAGTAGTGTATGCTTAGTGTTCAAACCTTCTTCCTAATTCCAGGTGGTACTGAGGTTTTAAAACAGGCAGAAATACTTAGGTACCTGCGGACTGACCTGCAAATGGGTTTCCTGAAAGCTGGAAGTCTGTGTGGAAAAGATAAGGCTGTGGACAAAACACAGCTAACACAATACCCAGAAAGCAGGCTACTGAATGACCCATTTCTTATAAGCTGGACTAAAATGCACTTTAAAATGGAAGTTTTTTGGAGTCTATGTTTTCATACAAATTTAGCATTTGAGTATCTCACCACACTGACAGGCCTGAAAGGTAGAGCAGAGACAGCAGCAAGAACAAACTAAACACATCTTTCTCTTCCTCCTGCCTCAGCTCAGGTGAGAAGAGAAAAAACAAGTTCAAAGGAGTCTAAATCCCCAAGGGAGTCTGTGTAGTCAGAGGAGTCTGGCACGCGGGGCCAGCCTGCCTTGCTGTGGAGCGCTGTGCAGCTCAGCACTGCTCTTATCAGACACCGCCCGCATCAAAGCAGCTTCCCCACTTCTGAACCCAAACTGACTCCAGAGGGAGAGGAGGGTTTCCTCAGCCTGCCAGATCTGCGGGTAGGATGCAAGGTGCCAGCTGCCTGTCTCTGTGTGGTGGTGTGGAGATGTGCTGTACCTCCGTGTCCACTCCAAACTCAGGCTCTTCGTGCAGCTGTTGATAAGGGTCACTTACAGTGACAGACTCCTTAGCCACGGACATGTCCCCATCGGGAGGCAGCCTGAGGTGGCCAGGCTCACTGTCCAGAGCCTACATGGACAGTCCTTGTCCATAACAACTTCCAGGCATCAACTTCAAGGCTGTGAGATGGTGACACAAAGCCCTGGACATCAGAATATCAATGCCGCAATCAAGTTGGAAATCAAGTCCTGGATCCAGTCAAATACTTGTCCTGGAAATCAAGTACCAATGTCACCAATCCTGTATTTTTGAAATACAAACTGTAATTTAAACTTGCAGCTAAAGTCTGGTGCATTGCAGATATGCAACTGCACGAGTAAATCAGGAAGCCAATCCACTCTGTTGTAAAATAACAAATGAACACGAGACTGCCCAATGTCTCACAAAGGCAGGTCTAAAATTAAGAAACCTTTTCAATTTTGCAATAATCCTGGATACCACTAGTGAGTCCATCCTTGTAGGTATGTGTATGCTTATATACACATCCTGCTAGCATGGATAAGAATTAAATATGAGTTACAGTTTGCCACCTGAGATGACAGTCCAAGAATTCCTACAAAATTTGCCATAGTTAAAGCAAATACCTGCATTTCCTGGCAAGCAGATATATGCTAGATTAAGGGTGGACTTTTCAATGTGTAGCTTACATGTAATGAACAACAAAACTCTATTTTCTCTGATGTTTGAGACAACTGTTCAGTAACCTGAAGCTATACCTATGCTAACATTTGCTATGTATGTGACAATTTAATTTCTCTATTTCTCATCTTTCTTTCCATTCAAAACCCCGCATTGTTTAACTGAAAAACAGTAAAAGTGAACCTGGATCCAATGGAATCAGCTTAAATTCTGCTATTTTATGGGCCATCTGATTTTACCCGGCATATTTTTACAAATGGCCCTAGGAGTACCACAATGTGAAGTGCCAGCACAGGAATCCTGTGAATGAAAAATCCAGCCCACTTTTAGAGAGGCACAACTGTTCAATGAGTGCAAAGATTTCAAGAAGGGTTAAAAAGTTAATTTTAGATAAAGCCCTGTCACCAACTTTTTTTTCTGTTTTTCCAAGGGAACACCCCATTTTCAAGAAATGCTCCAGTATTCCAGGAGCTATCCATAACCCCGCAGTAATTCTACTATTTCCAGGGCAGTTGCCACAAGCTTTATGTACAGCTCCTCTGACACAGAGTCCTTGCAGGAGCCATTACTGAAAATGTGAGCTTGGAGTTGGAAAACACTGGCTGTGATTCCTACAGACCTGAATGGGAAAATATTAAAATATGAATTAACTGTAACCAACATCTCTTCTTGGACTTTTTTTCATCTTTCCTGCAAATAGACCATGTCATTCATCACTCAGAAGCATTCAATATTTTCTATTTTATATTGTTTCTGCAACGCAGAGCCTAATCACTCAAATATCCAGGCTATCATGTAACATCTTTCTCCTTGTGAAGGGACTACAGAGAATATCTGAGGCTGGGGCTGCTTTAAATAGTTTCCATTGCTCTGTGTACACAGCGTTTGGTTTTTCCCTCTTATCCTCCAGCACTTTTCCATTGCAGCCTTCAAACGTCACATGCTGCCTTATGCACCTATCAGCTCTCCTACACTGAGGGGTAAATTTTAGTTTCACTCATGTTGGCATAATCCCACTAAAGCCAGGAGGATTGCCTGGGTTTATCTGAGATCAGAAGACAGCCTCGAGTTGGGCCGAGCTACATAAGTGTTTGGAAGGAGCAATTATGTTCTGCAGGGCAAGACAAGGGTTTCAGAATTCAGACTGACATGGGAGTTAATATTCCCCACACAAGGACATGCTAACTACTGTTGCTACTTGGCCTTCAGAGATATTTTAGCTGAAAATGTAATTTTTTTTTTTTTNNTTTTTTGCATTGGAGAATGCCAAATTGCTGATCATTTAGAGTTTTCAATAAAAAAAGTCAACAGTGCATCTGATATCATTAACAATAAAGAGAGTGTTCTTTATGGATACCAGCCTATATTACAGCAGAATATCCAGATGCTACCAGTGATGATCGATTAAATAGATTAGAAGAGAGGAAAGAAGCAAAATTCAACTCAAGCTTTTATTGCAGCAGCAATGAACTAAAATTCTTATTCTCTTCTTGTCCCAAACGACTTGGCATTGCTTGGGCTCTCAAACAACTGTCATATTTCACACCAGAAATGGTGCATTCCTGTTTAAGTTTGTGTTTTAAATTCAGTTTTGTAAAGCATTTTGGGATTTTCCAGACTGAAAGGCATCATATATAAATATAAAATATTATTATTATTTCAGCATTATTTATGGCTACCATCTGTTCCTAACTCTGTAACTGTCTCTTCTTTTTAATGTTCTTATCGCCTTGCTTATTACTTGCTAAATTGGTCAGAATTCAGCTCAAGCTATCTTTGAGTTATATGTTCACCTCAATGAGTGCCTGCCAAGAATGATGTTTATGGCATATCTTGCATTGATTTTAGAATTTCTGAAAATAATAAAGCAGTGAATGAAGTTCCTTTCTTATCACAAATTAGAATCTGTCATATTAATAGACTAATATAATCCTGTCATCACTTCCATTTGTTTCTTCCATCAGACTGAGAGGAAGGAGAGGTTAATTTCACATTCATTTAGGCTGTTTGTTTAGAAGGCCTAGAGGAAGCTGTTGGTTTATTTTTAAAATCTTCAAGAATAATCATTCCAAACCTGATTCTCCTACTCCTCTGTGTAAAACAGCCTCACTCCAGAAGCCACAGTGTTGGCACCCATCAGGGCTGGGCACTGCTCTTTGCAGCACAAGGACAGGACTGAGCTCCTCACCACTTGCAGGGACAGAGCTGTGGATGAAAGATGGGCGTGGGAAGAGCCTGGTCCCCGCTGCCTTCTGTGGCAGGGTGGGATATACTCCATGTTTTCCTGGATACAACATCTGGAGCGTGGTCAGATTGTGCACATCCCACCTCTGCTCTCCCATAACTGAGCTCTGCTCTCCACAGCTGAGCTTGGTGGGGTCGGAATTACAATGAGCACTGGTTAATGAGATGCAAAGCACACAGTATTTCCCTCATTCCTGGGAGGATGACACTGGCACACCACCACAGTTCTGCCTACAGTCACTATTTACTCCATATTTACTCTTTTAGAAGCTGTCCAAAGCAGAAACCTTCACTTGAGCTGTTGTGTCAGCTTTCACGAGCTTCATGCAAACAACAATGAACAATTCAGGGGAAAAATCTTGGAATAGGATTTGTGAGGTTTTATGAGAAACTAAGCAGCAGAATCACTGAAGAAACGATTACCCTACCAGCAGCCATTGCCACACTACAGCTGCCTGCAATTTTTATTTTCTTGGGTTTAACTCCGTAACTCTACTTTCCTTTTTCTCCTTGCTTCCTCTTGGCTGACATATTATATAGCTGCTGAAATGATCCTCTAGCCAGGAATGCTGGATGAGCAGCTGCCCGTGGATTGGTGCCAGCACTGCACTGGAAACTGGAAAGGAGCAGAGGCTGGCTTTGCCCCTGTGTCTCCTTCCAGACACAGATAAAAACCCCGAGTTCCTCGCTGGAGACACTGATCCAGGAGCCCCAGCTTTGCTCCCGTCAGCCCCTGGGGACACCTCAGCATTTTCGGGGGCTGAGGATGCCAAGCTGAGCTTCCTCCTTCTCTGGCTGAGCTTGGAGAATGTCAGGCTGAGATCTATGTGGCATCAATTATAATCCTGACTGCATCTCTCAAAATAAATGTTTTGTGCATTTTTGTAGCAGATCATCCAATAATAGCACATAGCTCCAGCAACTAATGGAGCACAAGTCTGCTTCCAATGTGTCAGATAATAATTGTGCTGTAACACCACAGTGCATACATGAATAAATACAATTCCAAATTCAATGAGATATTTTCCTTCTGCTGCTCCTCCTGCCGCAAATGAATACACCAGCAATTAATTACTGTGCTCAGCAACTCCCTGCAGCAGTTGTGTAATAGAATCATTTTCAGCCCCTTGTCTGGTAACCTCTGAGATAAGTTTCATGGGTCTGGAATGGCAAGCATAAAAATATATGGGTTTGTTCATTTAGTGTTTGTAAATGTTACAGCTCTCAGATACCAGCCATAACTTTCAGAAAGTTCTACTCCAGTGCTTATAAATCCTGCAGTATATTTGAATATTAGGATCATTTGAGCTCACAGCTTAAAGTAAGGGACCTTCCTCAATCAGAGATATTTGCATGTTACTTTTTATGGTAAAACTTATTTATATTTATATTTCTAATATTTGAGAAATTGATATTGGTTCTTACTAGCTGTCAACCATTTAGATGGTTAAGACAACACCAATATACTCCAGCCTCATAAAGTCACTGGAAGTTCTGCCACTGACTTCAGTGCAGCCACGAAAGTCACTATTGTCTATCACTGAAAAAAAATAAAGAATTTAAACTAATATCCTGTCATCACACCTCGGCTTTTTCAAGCAATTATTTTTAGGATGCACAACTAATGTTCCTGAGCTCTTCAGACATTGTGAAAGGACTTCCACACTGAGAAAGCCACAGAGCTATTTCCTGATCCTATTTTGCAAGCGTTTAAAGTCCAGTGAGGTCACGTGCCTGGAGCTGACAACACAGCACAGGATGAACACTGAGCAGACACTGTCTAGGTGATGAAATGCAGTGCAATCCTGCAAGTGTCTTGATGACAGTATTATCTATGTTGCACAGATGGCTCAGAAAAAGCCAACTTTCTCTGGTTCTCCTGGGCAAATGTGAGTCCAAGTGGGGAAAGCATAAGAATTGGGAAAAATAGGTAGGGGAGCATTTTTTGGAGAAATCCAAGTTTTCTGAATCTGAAATTAGTCCACAGATCCTTGGGGAAATGACTTTCCAGGCTGAATGAGCAGCAAGAGCAGAATTGACAAAGCTGAAAAATAAACCTCTGAATCTACAGACCAGGTTTCAGCCAGGAATAGTATCACATATGCAGCATACCAAGAAAAATTAATAAGAAAAAAATAAACCTGAGCTTTCCGACTGGAAACACAGCATGGCCCTGTGCTTAGAGAAATGGATTGGGACCCAATTCTGTTTCTGCTGCTACTGGGCTGTACAACCAGAGCTGTCTTCAATGTCATCCTTCAAGACAGCAACTCTCTCCTAGATGTATAGTGCCCAGAAAATGAAGGCTTTGCAAACAAATTATTAAAAAATAATTAATTCCAAAAGTCCTAAGGTGCTCCTTAAGCCAAGACATCAAGAATAGCATTACCAGGAGTTAAAACTAGTCATAAAGCATTTTTAAGACTCAAATGCTAACAAAAAAAAGAGACTAAAATTATGAAATTATAATAATTTATGAAAATAAAATTAGCAAATGTGTTTCCTAAGTTCTGTCTAGCTTTGCTCCTCACATCTCTGCTCAATGAATATTCATGCAGCACTGATTAATTTATTAAAGCTGAGCTCAAGACTACACAGGACACATACTGAACTCTGATGTTCCTTCTCTAAGGAAGTCTTTTATTGGGTTATTTCAATCTGTTAGGTATCCCAAAAATGGGAGTAAAACTGAATTTCTCTCCTGATGAAGAGTCTTTGGCTTCATCATCTTTAATATAAATGCTGACCATGAATTGGGTTTAGATCCAACCATATCCTCAAACTGCATGCACAGTGACTGGAAACACCTCTGGACCTGGGATTTGCTTCTGCAAGATGAGGAACAGCCACAGGCCCTCCATGCCAAAGCAGAGCAGTTTTCCTGATCCAGTGTGCAATGGCATCTCTAGCTGGCATCTCATAATTTCACAGTGGGATCTCTCCCACGGCCTTGATCTCTGTAGGTGCCTGCAGAGGCTGATATCTACCTTTGAGGCACATGGGATTTATCAGTCCTGACGCCACATTTGGTAGAGCTTAGCCATGTTTGGCATATTCTGCTGAGGACCAGAGCCACCCCACACCCACTGGTGACTCGGCAGAGCAGGGCTGACCAGCACCACGTGCTACTGAGTGACTCCACTGCTGGCGTCTGGACAACACCCACCACGAGAGGCACAGTCCTTTATCTCTGCAGCTGCGCACTGATCTTCACTGATAACCTTTCCAGAGAGGCCTTATCATCCGCTGTCAGTGCACGGGGTTTCCCAGGGCAGCCACTCCCCAGAGGAACTGGGGATAAAGTCCTGGTTGTTGTTTATCTACAGTCTTTCTCCAAACCACCAGACTGCAGCAGACTGGGGCTTTGCTGCCAACCTGAAATACAGACAGGTTCAAAACTTGTTTCCAGCTGTCATCTGTCTAACCAAATCACCTCTCCACTTAAAAAAAACCTGGCATATAACTGCTTCTCTCCTCTTTGTACCTAAATCCTTGAACTTACATTCTTATTGTAGAGATTGAGTCAACAGAGTCAGGCAGATTTTAAAAAAAATGAAGAAAAAAGAAAAAAGTTTTTTGCACATCACATCAAAAAGCAATCGTTCAGCGAAACATGGTTTGTGAAAGATTTTGCTCAGTGTTAGTGCATTACTAACCACTTTCCCATGCTGTCTGGGCCTCTGGAAACAATTGAAACCTGAGAAAACACACGGGATATGTCCTCATTTTCTATTATATCTTCTTAATAGGATGGCAGGTGAGTCAGGGTTGAGACTTCATTTGTGCAGGAAGTCTATGGATCCAACTTTAATCATCTACAAATAGCAGTAAGGCAGAATATCAGGAAGGAAATAACTGTAGGGTTGATTATCAAGAGATCCCATATTTCTGTACATCTCCATGCAACCTTAATTCCTTCATTTCAGTCTCCTCATCCATATAGATGGTAACAGTTCACAGAAACATTGTGTGGATTAATTACTTAATGTCCTTTGAAAATGTAAAGCTCTCCATGCCTACCAGTTTAGGTGGATGTCCAAAGGGATTTAGAGAAGTACTTGAGCAGGTTAAATGCCTATGTCCCACTGAATCTCAAAGACTTTCCATTAACCTGACACTGTAAACGGAGGAGCAATAAAGGACAATGCTGTCCCCCATCTCTGTACTGGTCAGGAACTGGAACAGTTTATGTTCTAATGACTACAGCTTAGTCTCAGGCAGCTCCTGGCTGACACACTGATCTGAACTTAGGTGCCTATCTGGTTCAATGTCTTCCAGGTCTCAAACCAAATCCTAAAATCAACAGGAAGCTTAAACCCTTCAGGTGCTACTGTCCAGGCAGGGTTTGTTACCTGAGTGAGAACAGCTGCTAAACCCAGTGCTGGACACCCACAGGATGCAGACATACAACGACAGTAACGTGGTGCAGAGGGACACAGTGCCAGGTGCTCTGCTGGAGCTGCCACTTGTTTGAGTCTTCTTGGATTTCTCTGGGTTCCTCTGACACAACTGGCATGCACAGACTCCAGCATGCAGGACTCCTCCCACACCAGAGCCACATCATAGAGGTTTGCTAACTGCATAATGCTGCTGTTGCAACTGATGCATTCCTTCCATTAAATTCTAATTAAGACATTGCTGCTGAGTTGCTTTCACCATCAGCTCAGAGACCTTGTAGGGAGGGTTCAGAGATAACAAAACCAGGTGAGTTCTGCCAGTCAGTACAGCTGACCAGTCCAGTGGCTCAGTCTAAAATGACCAGTCAAAGGTGTGTGTGAAGACTGAACAGACCCACCTATAACCAAATCCCTCCAGTACAAATATAGGTGAAGGTCAGCTGCCCACAGGTATCCACTGTTTCTTGGGTAGGTTTTCCAGTTCTGCATGGAACTCTCCATAATGTGGCAATTTTGGGCTACCCAGGTGACCTGGTGTCATGTGTCTAACGTAAGCCTTACCCCTGGATGGAACAGAAGATGCACCCTACCAGCAGTAAGGAGTTAGAAACCTGGTTTTGTCATCAGAGAGGCATAGTGAAGGATAAAGAAAAAAGGCTTAAATTACTTTGAAATGAACTAGAGAAATTGGCTAGTGCAGACTGCAGCAACTGTTTTGCTCTCTGGTAGGCTCTGCATCTTACCAGGAGCAGAAAATGGTAGAGCTCAGGGTTTTTTCCCTTGATAATTGCATGTATGCAGGTGGAACTTGAAGTTTACAAGTCTTCAAGCCCAAATTGTCTTAGGAGCTGTCTGTTTAAAAGAACACATTTCTCTTTGCACATTTTGGTCAGCACAGCAATCAAGGGAGCCACATATGCTGGATCCTATTCAACTTAATAGATAGAAATTTGGCAGTCAAGTGTTCTCCATATGGGGATTTCAGCTGTAGAAAAGCTTCTGCCTGTGCTATAAAATAGACTGGGGATTGTTCCTTTCCAGAGGAAGCTGCCTCTTCATCTAGATGGTTGAGGAGAACTGGATTCAAAAGCGAGCTGGCTCTTTATGTGGAATTAGGCAGTAGTTAGAAAAAAACGCCCAACATGCTGGCTTTCAATGGGTGTTTGGGATGTTCCCCTGAAATTCTGAGGAGTTATTATCCATTTTTTTCTTGACTGTATTTTTAGTTTAAGTTTTGTCAAGAGCATCCAGGGAAATAGATTGTCACATCCATCACATACAACTGGTAATGAATCAATGTGTCTTTCCAGTCACTGAAGAAACTTTGAAGGCTCAGAGTAGTGTTGGAAGATTCAACAATCTAATAAAACCCCAACAAGTTATTTCACCAAACAAAATTATACTGGGATAAACGTACAAATACATTTTCTCAATATGGTGCAGGTATAATGCCTTCATTGTACACCCTTCTATACAACTTTCTTCTCCATCAAAACAAAGAAGTTTAGGCTGAAATAATTAATGAAATGTAGGCAAAGCCTAACATTTCCATAGTTGCCAAAGGGAAAGCAAAGAACAATTGTAAGGAAAGGGGAAAAAACTCACAGTGAGATTGCTGGGAATAATTCCAATAGCATGAAATTAATGTAAATCACAAATAGCTCCTGTGAAGCTAATGTAAGAATCTGTGAGAAACCAGAATCAAGTCCAATAAGTATGAATCAGTGAGAAAAGAAAAACAAAAGCATTACCACAACAGAGAGATTTAATAATATAGTAAATTAATATTAACACCGAATGATCACCAAAGGAATAAATACTTCCCTAATAATATTCAAGTCATATGGTGGTAGTTTCTTGCAGGAATGTATAAATCTTAATGATTATCTTGTCTCAGCAAATCCTGTGGAAGCTACTCCATCCAAATGAATCCCACTGCAGCTTTCAGAAGATGCCTCTTTCTGATCTGGGTTACCTGGAATAATGGATGGTATCCTGATCATTATCAGGTAAAGCAGACACACAGAAACCTAGCCAAACTCTCTTAACTCTCCTGCTCCATCACTCTAAACGCCCTTCCCCCTCTTTTCCTTAAATGGCTGTTTTGTGGCAGCTCCTCAAGGAAGAATAGCCAGGGGCCCAGCGTGGCTTGCACAACACAGGCAATTACAATTCTTTCTCTGCTGCTTTTACATAATTGATATAATTAATGTTTTTAGGCTCAAAATTAATAAAAACCACATGCAACTCATTGGCGGATTTGTTCTTCACGATTTGGGCTCATTAAAGGGACTGAAAATATTACCCTTAACTAGTTTATTTCAGACACTGGTTCACTCTTTGAAGGTGTTTGTGTCTTTGCAGCACAGATTGGGATGAATTAGAATACGTAGGATGTTCTGAGGTGGTGCCTGTGTTTTCTCAGTACTGCCCTGTTTTGGTGAGGTATTGGCTTTTGTTGACTAAAGGGGCTCAGATATGTCATTCTTATTACCAAGGCTTATTTAATTAATTTACTAGGTCATTGCTTGGGATAATATATGCAAATTGTACATATTAAGAGTGATATGAATTACATCGAGCATTGCCATTTATGTGGAAAATTCATCAAATGCTAATGTAAAATCTATAAATAGAAAGAATAAAATAATAATAAAACATGAATGTGCCGCAAGCATAAAAATGAAGACCCTTAACTGCCCATTTATTAAGCAAATAAGGACGGTACATCCTCAGCCAGGGAGAAAACAGGCACCAGAAAATGACTGTGTGCCACAGTGACACTGATAACCATTTAAATCAGGCCCCCAGGATTCTGACAGGGTGTGCTTGTGAATGGGGAAATGAAAATTCATATCATAAAGGAATTCCAACAACTGTGCTGGTTAGAAAGTGGTAGGAGAGATTCAAAAAATAAGCCCACGGATTTAGTCTTTATGACAAAGCTAATCACAGATTGCTCGGGCACTCCACCAAACAGTTGGGGAAAACTATAAACCCAAGAGCAGTGTTTTATATCATTTTGAGTCCATATTTCATAATTCTGTGATTCAAATGTTTGTTTTTGCAGGTACAGCCAGGGATGTTACTGGCTAGTCATAAAGTGCTCTGAATCTGTAACAAATCATTTTTTCTCATCTTGTAAGAACAAATAGTCACTTATCATTCTAGTATCTGGTGAAGAAACATCCATAGAATCCCATATATCCCTACATAATTTGGCATAACTGGCAGGCTTTTCTAAAACAGAATAACTGAATAATAATGAAGGCCATTAATGATTAGAAACATTACAGAGAGTGAAAAATTAGCAATATACTTTCTTGTACTCATTGGCTGCTTATGAGAACAGAATTTTTGTAGGAATCCTGCACATTTATTACTCAGAGAGAGGATATCAGAGGTAAGTTATTTGAATTTTCACTCTTATAAAAAAGTTCTCATTATGTAGCCTGAATTGTTACATTTCAGAAATACAGCCAAAGTCTCTCTTTCTTCCTAGTGATTCATATACTGTTCCCCTACTCAATAGTTTTAAATCAAGTTCTCCTTTTCCCATACAATGATAACCATTAACACTATCCACACATTCTTTCAGGAATCAGCCATCGCTGTTCTGCATGTTAATTTTGCTCTCATGGCTGCTGTTTTAAATGAAGCTGCTTTTAGTTTTCTTTAAAATTCCAGATGTCATTCATTTCTTTTATCAGCCTCTAACAGAAAACATACCTAGAGCCTTCTCAATCCATATTGCTGGCCTTTATAAATCTCAATCATAAAACAGTGAAGCGATGCTTAACATCTGTTCATCCTTGTAACAGAGAGGGGGAAAAGGCCCCACTCTTCCAATGGCAGTTGTGCAGATTTCCCAGACAGGCTCGTGTAGTTCTCTGTTCTGTGTTGCACAAGCAGAATTATAAATCACTGACACTTAATTCCCCCAACAAACAAGTTTATATGAACACAAATATGATCTGCTCCTCCTGCTTTGCATTTGCCCATTTTGAAATACACCATTTGTGTCACCACAGAAGGCCAAATCCTGCAGTGCTGGTTTATTCCTATAACTAGCACTTATAAAAAGTCTAACTTAGATCCATGTGAGTGAGTTAAAGGTTTTGACTGAAATTTATATTACCTGGATAAGGTAATTAAACAGAAAGCAGGTAGCCTCCCTCCTTCTCAGCCAGACTTACAGGGTACGTGCCCAAGTCACAACTGCTAAGTGTTATACAAAATATATTTAGTATATTTATAGGTCAAGAAAGACCACATTCCTTTGGTTAGGTTGATTACATTTGGCAGGTACAATAGGAAAGAGAACCAGTTTTACTGATGCTTGGACAAACCCTAAAGCACAGGACAAAAATTCTACTCCTGCGCTTAAATAAGATGGGATATATGATTGTGCTTTATATGGAAATTCCATTTTTAAACTCTTCGTAAAGAGGAATAATTATTAATATGCCCATTAAAACATTAATAAAGTGTTAAAAACTGCTATCTCTTAATAGACTGCTAATAAGGCTGGTTTCTACTGCCTCTTCCCCTAGACTTTGCTTACTTCCCTACAATTCCTATTGCTGCTGCTCAGTTTATTAACCCCATGTAAACAAAACATTAAAGCAAAATGTTACCAGATGTTTCAAAGAATCTATGAAAACCCTCCCTTAGGTTCTTTAGGCTTGAGTCATTAATCTATAAATTCTTTGGTTTCTTTTCTACTTAAACATTATAGGATTTTTCCAAAAGGATTTGGTGCTCTCGAAGGTAAAATCTCGCTCGCCTATTAATGCATGAAATCTCACTCAAGTCACTGAAACTACTCATGTGAAAAGACATCCTCAAGTTCATTATGGAAAGATTAGCCATTTGGGCTTAAGGAAACTGTACACAAAGTGCCACAGTGAAGAGAAGTAGTTTCAGTCTTTCTTATTTACATGCAAAGCAAATTCTTCCACCATTTGCTTCCAATTTGATAACTGAGCAAAAGCGTAAGAATAAATAACTCAAAAGGAAAAAAGAAGTAATTTACTTTAATAAACCACGGCTTCAGCCTACAGACACCCAAGGATCTATTTCTTCTGTCACCCTGCAGGGAAAGGAGGAGCTGCTGTGGAGACCTCCATCTCCTCATCTCACTCCAGGCACTGCTCGGCCGCTTTCTCCATCTGTGGATGCCTGGATGGTGCAGAGCAGCTTAAGAATTGAAGGAAAATTTAATCAAAGGCAAACAGAAAGCCTAAAATAAAATAGAAGCCTACACATCCCAATATAGATATTCTTAAAGAAGCCCAACACAGTTCCGTGCAGCTCCTAGTCATGCTCCCCCAGGAGGGAAATCCAGACCAACACCCCACAGCCTCTCCTCCTGAGACTGCCTGGAAGAAGGACAGCGCTTCCCAGAAGGATGGCTGGAATGGTTGGGAACTGCCGAACCTTCCACAAAGGAACTAAAAAAATTTAAAAGCTGCTTCCTGTTGGCAGCCTCCCAGCAGAAGATACTGGCAGTCCTGTTCCCTTCCCCTCCCCTCCCCTCCCTTCCCCGCAGGCTCAGGAAGCTGCAGCTCCGGGCTGCGCCAGGAGACTCTCCCTGTTCCCATGTCCGGGAACCTGCAAGGATTTTGGCATGGCTGTGTTAACCCTCAGAGCAGAGCTCTGCATTTTGTAGTCCAGGCACCAGGGAAAACACCTTTCTAAAACCCTGCCCACAAACTGAAACCATGAATAACTCCTCGGGGGCGTGAAGCACCACCCCACCTACTTTATTTACTCTCTCGGTGCCACATCACCCCAGCATCACCTCAGGCTTAGCAGAGCAGCCCCTGGTGTCACATCCAGCTGCTGGCTCGGGTGGCACAGGGTAAACCTGCAACACCTGGCCGTGGGTACCATTCCTGACCCGCATCTGCACAGCAGGGCTGCCCTGGTGCCACGGCAAGGAGACAGCAGGGCCTGGGGCTATCAAGTACAGAGAGAGGGAGCAAGGAGAGCTCCACACGTCCCTCTGGAGCTCTGAGCTGGGGACAACTTCCCAAGAAACCAGCACCGCAAAAGAGAAGGTACACAGGAAAAAAAGTAAATTGCTCATAAGAAAAAACAGTTACCATATGGAGAAAGCCTCATCGACATTACCAGGCAAGACAGCAAGAGGCTATCAAGGGCAACTCTAGAGAAAGCACTCTAAAAACTGGTCATTTAATAAAAACTTGTCTCCTGTTTGTATATTAGTGAGGTTCTTAACATTTTATAGCAAAAGTAAGGTGGAGAGATTTTGGCAAAATTCCCAAAAAAAAAAAGGTTAAATAAATACTAAAAAGTATATTACCTTTTCTTTAAAATTCAGTATTTTTTTTCCTTAAAATATCTCTATCAATAATTATTCATATCTCTTCTGAAATCCAAATATTTACTATATTTATAAGTATCTAATCTCAGTCTCATCAAAACTGATGGCAATTTTGCCAGGCTTCATCCTCATGGAGGCAGAGCCTCTCAGAGAATATTCTCATCATTTTTCTAAGTTTGAGCCCTAGTCTAGGATACACCTAAACATCCACATATAAATATATATGATTTACTCAATTATGCCAGAGGTTAAGTTTTGATTTGGAGGACAAGTACAACAAAAACCCTGAAAAAAGAGGAAATAGCTTGTCTAAGTAAGAGTAGAGAGCAAATTGGTAATATGGCAATATATATATTGCCTATTAAATTAATTCACTATTACTGGTCTCATACTAAGCAATTAGGTAAACTTTTAAAAGTTTTTAAGACAGATCATTCACTCCTCCATCCATCTGAGCAGGGGAGAGGTTAGATGAATGCGAAAAGAATTTTTTTCTTAAAACCAGAATTGTACCATTGACCATATTCACACTAAGCAAAGGAAAATTCATGGTAAGGTTAAGAACTCAGAAACTTGCTTTGTGGAACAGAATCTGGCCATCTAAAGTGTCTGTGACCCTGTGGCAGAGTTTCAGCCCATAGTTTAAAATCAGCAGCCTTCCCGAGCAGGTCGCAGCAGTGCTATCATCCACTGCAAGGCAGAGGCAGTGAAACCCCGTGAAACCTGGCGTGGGGCCCGGAGCTGAATGAGGCTGTTGCAGCCTGGGCTGACACTGATATATTCTCTGCTTTGCACACAAGTGTTCCAAGTTTTCATGGCTGCAGCAGAGCCACCACAATGCTGTGCTCTGCTCTAAAAAAGGCTGATTCACAGCAACGTGAGGTGATGCAGCCAAGAGCTGAGCGTGTCCTACAAGGGGCAGAAAGGACCCAGGATCACGTTTTATCACTGATATGGTGATTGTTGGCCAAGCGTTTGGCTACACAGACCAAGAGGAGCCTCAGGACTGTGTCTGGGGAGACACAATAAAGACGCTCTCGCACCTGCCAGGTTCAGCAGAAAGGAAAGAATTGACTTTATTGTTTACATTATTTCATTCTTATACACATCCCAACTCCACAAGGGATTGGAGAGCATGTCACTTCCTTCTCAATCCCACTGGAGAAGAAAGGTGCTCATCAAAGCTTTCATATCACAAAAGGAATGAAAAACAGAAAATACCATTAAGTAAACACTGGCTATTATTTACATGAATCTGCGTGAAAGAATCTGACTCCAAGGTTAAAAACAGAAGGCTTACAAAAACCAGGGCAACACAGGACACACCAGTTTTCTAAGCAATGATAACAACCTAAGTTCAGGGGGTGGACATCAATGTGTATTTAGAATATAAAAAAGCACAGTTGAATAATGCATCATGATGCTTTTTATTGTAGTTTTTCCTCAAAAAGAAAGAGACGTAGGAAAGCAATTATAAGCTATTTTGATGGGCTCATAATCATCATTTTCCATAGAAACTTCAGAGGCTGTCAATGGAATATACAGAAATATCTGAAATGCTAATTGCCACTACATAATTGCTACAAGGCTGAAACATGTTAACTAGGAGCTATCTGGGCACTCAAGCAACTACATCTTTGAAAATAATGCAAAGAAGGCACTTCAGTCCCCTTCTGCAAACCTAATCAAGTACTGTGCAAAGAAAAACATGACACCGAAGTCAGATGAACACAGCAGCTCTGTAGGTACACAGTGCAGAACAGAATTTATCTAGACAATGGTAAAATTCTGGTTTAACAGAAGAAATCATTTCACATTCATTAAAAAACAACCCTGCTCAGATGGATGGTGGGGGGGCAAATGATCTGTCTGCAGAATTTTTAAAAGTAGTTTTAAGGACTGGGTTTTCTTTGATGCAAGCAAAATCAAAGGCTGCTACTGTTTCCAGATGCACATACAGGACATAAGAAGAGACGCTTAAGCAAAAAGACAGTGTTTGCACTAATCATAAATATGTTGCAGAAATCTGAAGGATATTTCTAATAATCAGTGAAGTTCTGAAAGAAATTTCTAATAGGAGTAACGGAAAAAGGGAAAATCTAGCTGGATTTTAAATGGATATTCTATGTTTCTATGGAGCTTTAGCAGTGAAGAAGAGCAAAAATAAAACCCTGCTCTTGTAAATAAAAATCCTTGTTAATTTATCAAAATGAACATCGTTTGGTATTGGCAACTATGATGTCGGGAAAAAAAGTTAAAAATTTGCAACAATTTGAAAAACTAAAAAATAAAACTACCAGGAGCTTCATAGTTATTTGTCTATATTGGACAAAAGTTACTCCTACAGCAAATGTGTTTCTAGTTCCATTTCTTTCAAATACAAAAATTCTGAGCTTAAATACAAGCATCACATAGATTTGAAATGAAATGGTAATAACAAATTCCATCCTTTCTTTTATTCAACGACTTAAGAATAGAAATTATTGCTAAAAACAGCAATTTGCTGGCTAACCTGAGCTGATGGGTCCTCTTCAGCGAATCACATCACACTTACATGACTTACAAACAATAAAAGCAATAGATTACCCAGGAAAGGACAGTACTTGCTATTTAAGGTTCAAAATGTTGGTTTAAAGTGAACATTTTCTTAAGAGAAATGAAATTTTGTCAAGATATCAACCTACAGTTCTAATCACAGAAAACTGTGAAGTCTTGAATTAATTAGAAGGTATCAACTTCCTGTACCAATTATGAGTCTGTCTTGCAATGCCATTACTGAAAATCTTTGCTATTTTGCTTGCTATTTGTAGTTATCCTTGAGATCTCTGTAATATGTTATAGAATGTCTAAACGTCAGTGTGTTCCATCTGATATTTGTCTCCTGGGGCTGGATTTCCCGGCTGCGTTGCTCCTCCACGGACGTGGCAGTTGGCAGACAGGCTGAGTGAATTCAGGGATTCCATTAGTGTGGCAGCAAAATATAAAGAACAAAGAATTGTCCGGTCATTGATTTCCCATTACATTTCCATCGGCTAGAAAGATTACACTTGGCTACTACCACCAAAAAGAACTTGTTTTATTCTGGGTAACTTATATTTAGATTGATTTTTATCTAAAATAGAATTTTTATAATTGCTCTTTCCTATTCTAAGCCTGCCTTCAGGGAAGAATTCCCAACATGGGAGGAGGAACATCCACCATACCTTTATGAGAAGTTGTACTTGAAGAGTTCAAAACCTCTACCAGAAAGGGACATAGGCACCAAACTCCCATAAATGTGCTGAATTTCCAAGGAATGGGCATTTGCATTGTTTTGAAATAGATGATCAGTTAAAATAGTAGTAATGAACCAAAATCAGCTACTGTATTTCAAATATAGCCATTGGTAGAAGACCAATCCAGAACTCAGAATGAGTAGAAATGTCCTTATTATTTTGTTTTGTTCCATTTATTTGTGGTAGTTTCTTTGCTCGTATTTGGTAATACTGGCCAGGAGTATCAGACATCCACACTCTTTAATTTTTGTGGTGCTGAAGAACTAAAAAACTGAACACACTGCAACTCAAAAGAAATCCAGTGGTCTCATTTCTTCACCAAAACTGAGTGAAACACACGAAATAGACAAACTGCAGGAAGAAAGAAAATGAAATTCAGTTCTTCTTTCAGTTTTAATATCCTAAGGCACAGATTCCAAAATACAGTGCATCACCAGCTGCATGCAACAACCACTGCAAAAACTAACCTCTGCTTGCCCCCTGTTCCCTGGAGGGCAGTGACCAGCAACAGATGCACAAAGAAAAGACTCTAAGAGCATTCCCCCAGCAACTTTCACAGCTCCTGGCAATCTGTAGTCTGGGGACTTCCTGAGCTGGAGGTTACATCAGCATCTTCCTGTTTAGTAGCCCTCAATGGACCTTTCTTTCATGAATTGTCTAATCATTTTTTAAACCTATATATATTTTGGCATACGAAACATCCTGTAGCAATGGATCCCATGACTTAATTGTGTGTTGTGTAAAACGAATACTTCCTTTTGCTTGCTCTCAATCTGCAGGACAGATTATCTGGTGCTTTGGAGATGCTGTGTTCAGAGAAATGAACATTTCCACCACTGCCTGGCCATTTAAAACCTCTGTCCCAGGGTTTCTGAGCACCGTCTTTTCTCACTGAAGAGTCTTAAGACTGTTAGTGTCTCTTCCATGGCCATATCTGACCATTCCAAATATCCTCTCTGCCTTTCCTAATTATATGTTGATTTTTTGGAGACAGGACTGCACATCTGGACAGGCTGGATCGATGGGCCAAGGTAGTGGTGGAGTCACCAGCCCCAGAAGTATCCAAGAAATGACTGGATATGGTTTAGTTGGCAAGGTGGTGTTGATCAAAGATTGGACTCGAAGATCTTGGAGGTCTTTTCCAACCTTAGTGATTGAATGACTGTTCTATAAACATACTGGAATGTCAATGTGCCATTGAGTACACTGGCATACAGCAATTTTTTATGCAATTTTCCATTTCCTTCCTAATTATTCCCAATAATTTCTTAGCCCTTTGCACTGCATCAAGGTGTTGAGGTGCATTTTCAGAGAACTATTCACGTCCAAAAATTTCTCTCAGCTTTAATTTTGACTAAAATCTTTAATACTAATTTAACAGCAGAAAACCTGATCAACTCACTACTTCTGGTCGATTCTTTTGTTCAGCTATGAATATATTAAATAGTGGAGATTCCCAACCCAGACATCTGGAGGAAAGCACCAGTTCTCCTTCTAATGAAAAATCACTACTTTTAGAAGAATCTCTGTTCTCTCTGCTTCTTATTTCGATTTATTGTAATATCTCTCCTACCAGCACCTGAAAACAAGACAGGTCTTCAGCCTTGGCACTGTAAAGGAAAAGCAAACTTTCCTGCAGAGTGAACACCAGTTCAAATAACTCATTCAGCTTTTTGCTATGTCATTCTTCATGCATGTGTATTTTACACATACACTGGCTGTGCAGCTTCTCTGGCAGAATCTCTTCTCTGGAGAAAAGGAGTTTTTTCTTCAATGGTTTTATGCCTTCAGCAAGTTGTTCCTCAAAATCTTCTTAGGTCTGTCCCATGGTTTTATACTTATCTATGGTCTGGTTTTATATTTAACCAGTCAAGGTTACGCTCTTTTTCCACCTCCCATTTTGAGCCAGATGCTTTTTTATTTCTAAAAGCCTCCTTTTGCTCTACTATTTAACTTTACTGCTCCTTCTTGATAGTGGTATATATTTACTTAAAGCCTCTAAAATAGCATAACAGCTCTAAGAAATATTTACAAGCACTACCACTAACTCATTCTATAATACAGTTATATATATATACATTACTTTGAAACACCATTTTTAAATGCAGTGTAAGTATAAACAAGGCATTCTATTGCTTGTACTAGAAAAATAGCATTGTTATTAATTTGGGAGAGGTTTTAATGTTGACATTGAAACACGTTCAACTACCTAACAAGAGGATTAGAGACCTGAGGCATATATCACCAAGAATGGAAACTCTCACCTCCAGCATATTGATTCCCTGAGACTCTACAAATGAAAAAAAGGTGCCTTCCCTCACCTTCTTTGGTGAATTATTGATTAGCTCTGCCTCAGAAGTGCCCATTCCTCTCCAGTGATTGCAGAGAGAGTCTGGATAATGAGCTCTTACACTGACATCTATGTTGTAGGTATTTAAAACTGGGCAACATAAATCCTGCCAAGAGGAAACTCAGTTTGACTCTTTACTACTCGCCCTGTGCTGGCAAGGAAGATGACACGGTGTGGGAGTCACTACTTTTAGAAGATACTTCTGTAGTGGAGTGATGTTCTGTATCTTTCCACGGGTTTGAAATACACTGAATGTTCACATCACACTTATATTTAACAAGGTGATGTAAAAACACTGCAACCAGATTTAAGTCAGTTGGCTGCTGGACAGCCACCTGAAGGAAAGGCCTGGTGATGCAGTGAGCCCAGAAGGGTGTTCTGACACTGACTTTCAACCATGGGTGGATTTTCAACCTGTTAGGTGGAAACACGGTGGTGGTTACTTATTTTAGAATTGTAGAGCCTTGACTCCTTGAACCTCATGATTTTCAGGTATACAGCTAGGGCAGAAGACTTAATTTACTGCCACTGATGAGGAATTTATGTTACCACCTGTGGCCACAGCATTTATTCCTACCACTGTGTTGGGAAGTGATCCTCAGTCATTCCCAGCTTCTTAGCTAAGCAGTGTAAAACTACAGTCAGCAGGTTCTCTGCCAGTTTTTAACAGCTGTAACTCTAACTGGAGCTGCTTTTGGCGCTGACCTTTTCCATTACTTGCAAACAAGGTCAGAATATTTTGTGGGTCTTTCACATTACTCTCCTACAGATCAGTGTCCCCGTGGTTTTGCCTCCTAATGTCTGTCATGTTGGCAACAGCTGTGCTCTTGGAGCCCAAGAATGGAAGTCTCACAAGTGGTGAAATTAAGGAATATATCTTTTTTTATGGCCACTTTCCAGATACACTTTAAAGCCAGGTCTCCTCAGGCTTCTACCATCAGAGACCTTGAGCACCCATGGAGAGAGAGAGTAATAGAAGCTGAAGGCTGCTGTAGAAATTGCTGTATTAACTACTGTCCCATGGATTGCATCCTCTGTTGGATCCCAATTCTCCTCAAATTGAAAGCAGTGGCTGAACACCAGCCACATTATTTATTTGTAGGGAAGGGTAGGATTTGCAGGAAACCCTGGACAAGCTTGTAAATAACTTGTCTGAGGTAAACGAAATATGTCCTTTGTCCTTAATGATCTCTCTCTACCAGCACAGAAAGACAGCAAAATAAAGCACTTTGCAGCATATTGGTGGAAGTGAAGAAATTTTCCTGTCATCCTCAACAGAATACAACAGAACAAAATACACAAAATACAACAGGAACTGCTCCAGGTGTTAGCAGGTTCCAGCTGTCATTGAAAGTTTCTCATGATCTGGAAGGCTTAGGGGGCACAAGTATCCACAAGATTGGAGACATTTAACTTCTGTGAGTATCTGAATCTTTTTACCTCTGCAGTTCAACTCTGTAATTTTTAGTCTGGATGATTCCATGGAAACATCACCATTTGTGTCTTGTGCATTTACTCATTGTTCTGCTTTTCCAGCATACCTAGTCCAGAGTCTCTTAACAGCCTGTTCTCTCCTATACACACACCCACTGTAACACTAAGCCCAGTATCCAGTGCCTGCAGTTCCTGCTTTTCTCACATAGCATCGTTCACATCAAACACAGGAAGCAAAGCAGGAGGCACAGGCTTACAAAACAGGTCAGGAGAGGAATGAAGAAGATCTCAGAAGCCTATAAAACGCCTGATAGTACTGCCATTAAGTAATATTGTGATATTAATTGCAACAGTTTTATGTGTTTGAAAAATAATTTGAGCATGAAGCTTAGTGCAAATGTATTCTGCTTCAGATTGGGTTTTGTGTGTGCATGGCTTTGAAGTATTTAATACCACGCAAATTTTTATTGCAATTACAATGGGGACATTGAGTCAGTATTTGCATCTTTGACACATCAAATCCAAATTCCTGATATGAGCATTTTCCGCACCATTTCAGATAATTTCAGGATTTCTATAAAACTCCTTAAACACACTGGTATTTTACAGCCTCCCTTAAAGCGGTCCATGAACTTCCATTTATTATCATTTGCTTATATCATCCAGCCAAGGTCAACCCACCCCAGTATTTTACCACGTGGGGCCCATAATTGCTGATCTTCTCTCCGTGCAAGCAGGCTAAACTCAGAAGCTGGATGAAGTCCAAATCTTTCCAGTTTTAAATAAACTTTTCTGGTTTGCCATGTTATTCAATAAAACGTTCCCAAAACAATGGTTTTGTAAGGTATAAACAACTTAGGCATTTAAATAATCAAGTTTGAATGGAGGAACAGAGAATATGTTAAAGGGTCATGTCTTAAGTCAATCAAACTAAGAACAATCCCTAATTTTAGTGCTCAAAGAAACTCCCAGCTTCTAGACAGGATCAACGTCCAGTTATGCTAAATGATCTGCAGGGTGTCTATCCTTTAGATTTCACAGTTCTGTAATGGGAAGTAGTACAAGGATAAACCAACTTTATGGTTGTAAAATCTCACACATTGGCTGCTCTTGTAGCATAATTCATTAGCAAGTTTTTCTTTTCTTATTTTCCCATCCTCCTTTTTGATCCAATAGAGAAAGCTGGGGCTTCCTGGGGTGGACATGGAGCTGAGGAATACCCCTGACTGCTCCTTTTATCCCCATGGAGCAGCCAGGTACTTTCACTGGACTTTGTCCAGTGTCAAAGAAGCCCCAGGGCTATTTAGACATTTTCTGACTAATAATCCATTACTTTGAAGTTTGTATTGTAGAAAGAAGCCTCTCCCAAGAACCTCATCTTTCCATCCCATCAAACTGCCTGCTATCAAAACCTGGGAGAGAGCCACAGCATTCAAGGCAGAAATAATGACAGTGAAGATAAGACATTAGTATTTTATGAACTATAAAAGGAGTATGTGATGGAGCATTTCTTAGGCATGGCTTGCGATTGCATTGGCAATGGAATCAGAATCTTTTCTGTTTGCAAATAAAGAAAATTCACCCCAGTGGAACAATCTACATAAATTCTTATGTACAACAGAAGAACCACATGAAGGACCTAAAACTGGCCTTACACAACATACGGAGCTGTGCTGGCAGATTGCACTGAGATGAGCATCACTGCAGGGCAAGTTTCAGCTATGGTATGCATTTGCCTATCTTGCATCTAAAGATCTGGGCAAAGCATCCTGCACACAAATATGTACCTCAGGAAAGAGAAGAGGGAGAAAAGCACTAGTTCCTCTTAATGCATGTAGCAGTCATTTGGGAAAACCCCCCAAGGACCCTGCTTTGAAAATTATCGGGCAAACGTGTCTGAGAGCGTGCATTTCAGGGGTGCCGTTAGAAGTGAAACTGCATTCATCAAAAGGAACTGGTTTCCTGTTTCTATTCTTCTTCCCTTTCATTTTTCAGATGTGTAAGCTAGATAATGAAAAGCCATTCCAGACCATTTTAGGTATTGCTGGGATGAGGTAAGGTTGTTATCTGTTTGAAGGAGAATCATTTTTCATTGTCCACTGGAATAAACGGGTAGACACTTTTTTGCTTTCTCCTCACGTCCACCTGACATAAAAATCTTAACATTCTCCAAAGAGCATTCTCGGTTCTCCAAATGGAACTCAAATGGGATTGGTGACTATAGCTATGCTTTTCCTTGAAAAACTACAGGGTACAAATTTTAAGTTGTTTTCATGTGGTTTCATATTTTTATTCTGTTTTGCAACACATGTGGAGCGTAAACTAAAGACAACAACCTCATTTCATTGTACCTTTCTTAATTCTCTAGGCCACCCCCTAATCAGTCTTGTTAACCAACAAATCTTTGAGAATGCAGACTAAATTCAGCAAACCAGTCCACTGCTGCTGGGTCTTGCAAATCAATCTCTCTCACAGTCAACAGGCAGCTGATCCAAAATTTCATTTTGCAAGATGTAGAAAATCCTCATTCTGGAATATCAAGAACCATTCTGTAAGCTAAAATCACACTCATTTCAAATTACCAGCATTCCTGATGAAGTTTCTTGTATGTGAAGTAACATGACTGTTAATTTTCATGAAAAATTCAACCACCACTGTAATTTATTAGCACAGAAACCCCCTCTTTTCTAAGGAATGACAACTCACCTCATTCCTCAAACTATTCATGTGAATTTCTCAAACTGTTTTCAGAGGTGAATTGTACTTCTGAGCTCTAAAATTTACATAGACTCATTTTTCAGGGAAAATGTATTTGTGGATTAATGAGCCCGAGGCTGGCTGCATCAAGCTTTGAGTAAAATGGATATGCCATGTGCAATCTACTGTTTCTCATTCCAGAACGAGGCCACTGGATTGAACTACACTCATGCAGCCTTATGGGGGAAACAGCTTTTGTCAAATCAGCAGTTTTTACCTGATCTCAAAAGATTGGGGGTTTTGCAGTTAATACAATAGTTGATAGAAGAACAAAGATGAAACTTATTAAAAATAGAAACTTGTGTAAATATTTCTAAAATGCAAATCTAAACTGGGCAGATTGCCAAAAGTTCTCATTGACTGCACTGGGAAAGACAAATGCCTGATTTTCTTGAAGTGCCATTTATTAAATGGCCCAATTCTGGGATTCTCCTTGGACTTTTCAAAGTGTCTGATGTCCTTTCACACTCCAAGGCCAGAGTTTTGATCAGCTCCTAATACAGTTAACAAAAATCCACCCAGAGAGTCTTATATCTAACCTAAAACCCGATCAGTGTTCCAGGGAACCGCTCGAGCACAGCCCAGCAAGCAAACATGGATTTGCAACATGAAAAGCCATGAGTGTTTTCAAGCCCTCCCTTCAGGGCATGGTCCTCATGAGCTGTTGTGTGGCTACACAGCAGCCCTGCCCTTCTCTTTCCATATTCAACATTGCAAAATGCTCCTCAGTCCAAGTCTCAGGCTTCCAACTCACTATCATGCAGTATAGATTGCCTGGAAACAGTGTGACACAGCAATGAGCTACAGAGCTGTCCCTCAGCAAGTGCAAAATTAATAAATATTATACTTGGCAGAATAATTAGGAAATTCTCACTGGCCTCAGCTCTGCCTCAGGACTGGCACAGATATTTGCACCTGCATCCAGTCAACTTACAGCAGTGCAGATCTGGCACAACACAGTTTTGCTAAGTATTGTTAAATTACACAACATCCATTTATTTGATTCCATTTGTCATTACACAAACAGCCGCCTTTTGAAACAGCCCTCGTAGCATAGCTCCGTCATCTGACACATTTTCTCAGGCCAAAAATGTAAAAATAATATATTCTCTGCAGTTTTTGCACAGGGATTTGCTTTGGCATGGCACTTCCTTCCCCTGTCCCTGCCAAATGCCAGCAAGTTTGGAGAGAGAACATTTCATCCTTTGCCATAAAAACAAAGCAACACAGAAATAAAGGAGCAGTAAAGGGAGAAACGTGCTATCTTCTCACCTAGAGCACGCTGTGATGAGGAGCAGTTGGCTGCAGCACAGCCTCCCAAATGTGGGACAGCTTTCCCAACACAAATGTGTAACACTAAAGAGACTTTTACTAGGAGTAAGATGTGGTGGTTTTATTATTATTTATTTTCTGTTTTACTAAAATGCTTTCCTCTTTTTGAGTTCACATGGTGACACCTGAAAAAAAAATTTTAGAAACAACCACTGGGTTTATATTTCCTTTTCTTTTCAAAGACACTAATGTAAAGAACAGCATCCCTCTGGCCTGCAGGCACCTCTCCAGCCGGCAATTACAATTGAAGAGAATTACAGCTGCAATCTAGCTGAAGAAATTGTCTTATCTGCTCCATGAATACACCCTTGGGAGAATTCTTAAATGCTATTTTATATCCCTGGAGAAGAGTAACGTAGAGACAATGATGAAAAAGGCATCTGTTTGAGATGTGTGTAGTTCTAACCACGAATGTGGGCCGTGTGATCTATGCCTGTGGATAGTATGACTGTGCTGCTCATTAAAATTTTATCATAGGTTGCTCCATATCTTATTCAGTGTGTGGAAGCTCAAATGAGACCCAAACATAGTCAGTCCAGAACCTCCAGAATAAGTGTTTAAAAACAGTTGGAAGTATAGGCCATCAAATTTGTCCCATTTATGAAGAAAGAAGAAAGTCTTTAAATTTATTTGAGTGCTGCCAGCTATGTCTTCCTGTATGGAAGTAGCACAGGTAGTATTTCACCAATATGGACTCTCCTAGTGACAAGACAGGAGATACATTCTGAAAATAAGTTTCAAAGAAATTGATCTTGAAAATCTTCAAGAGAATTTTTCACTAACAACTCTCTTTGCAAAATACATCTCTATTTTTGTAGAGCAAGGTACTACAGAGCCTGTCTGGAAGGAGTGAAAAGTTTTAGGCTTCTCTCTGGAGTGGCACAGGTTAAATAAAGTCTTATGATAGAGTCATCTTCCAACATCTCTGCTCCCTACTGCTTGGTTCTTGCTCCTTGTACATAAGCATAAGGTACCCAAGACTTCATTGTCCTAAAAGAAATTACCCCAATCATGATTGAGCCACATCTGAAGTATCAACTTTAGATAATTTCTCACTTTGCACTCCTCAGTTAGTCCACTCAACTTTAATAAATCTTGAGGCAAATTTAGCTGGCTTTATCTCAAAGTCAGAAAGAAAACTGAGAGAAACAGTTTAAATACATGTTTCCTCTGAGAGGTTCTGAAAAACCAGAGTGAGGTCCCAAGGTATTTGCTCATATCCAGTTAGTCAGTGCTTAGTCAGCCAAAACACATTAAAGCAAGGTGGCACTTTCTGTTTCATTTGTCATAGACTTGGGCATAAAGATGGAAGTAATTTGTTCTTCAAACAACCCCACCGATGTAAGCAGAGAGACCGGTTTTACACACATCATCTTCCAAAATACAAGGTTCTAAATCATGTTTCATCCCAGCCCCCAAAAGGCATGGAGAAACAAGAGCACTCTCATTACATACCCACCTCCAATCCCACACGTCTACTCAGTAGTGTTAATGATCTTCAAAGGCGTGGATTGTGAATAAGTCTAGACATGCTAGAAAGGCAGTCCTGGGAAGCTGAGTGCTAAGAATTGGCAAGAAGTGATTAAATGAATAAACTGTTTTGAGGTGCACTGAGCACCTGCATCATTATTGTCTTCAGTTGAAGATATAAGTGCTCACATCTCTTCAAAATCAGGAGCCAAACAACAATTCAGGACTGAGAATGTTCATTGCAAACCAAGCCTGGCCTTCCTCTCAGAAGATACCTGTCTCTCTGTCACCCACCCAAGGCACAGGCTGAGAAGAAAGTAGACCTGTGTCTGCTGCATACCATGAAAAACAGAGTAGAGATGCCCTCACTGGCATCAGCCCCTGCTGAGCCCTGTTGTGCAGATTCAGCTCCAAAATCTGTATCAGTTTGTGCTGTGCCAAAGCTAATTAATGAGCCTATGTGTAGAGCTTATTTATCAGCCTTCTTTCAGCCGTGTGCTGACTCAACTTTTTAGTTCACTTCCATACGTGGCACCTGCATGAACTCTGCTGTTGTGGGCGCCTCTTCCAACACATCCCACTTCTCACACGTGTCTGTGTCCCAGGTGATACCCCACAGGAACTGTGCAAAAGCAACGGAACGCTGCTTTTGAAGATACACTATAGAGAGCTTTTACATTCACTATTTACTAAACAAATGCTACATATACAAGGAGCAGAGCTCTGTATCCGTGATGAATGAGAAGTATTTTCTAAAAACTATATGTCTCTGTATTTTAAAACAGAGAATATAATTCCCTGTTGCTTTCTGCTGCTATTCTTGCTTTAATATACATTCTCTCCCTGAGTTTTCTCTTAAATATTTCTGGGAAAATGATGACATGAATTCAACTTAATATTAACAATGCCATTTTTGTTACAAATAACCAAAGACTGTTGGTTTGAGCCACTGTGCAACAATTCAGAATATATCAGACTCTTTTCAAACTCCACAACATATTTCTTGCATGACCCAGAAGAATCGACAATCTCTTTGTGCCTGTCTTTCCATCCATAAAATAATGAAAATAACATTCCCTTGTCTTCTCTGTGTTGCCTTTTTTTGGAGGGATGATACAGCACCTATTTTAACAGGTCTCAGGTGCTGCAAGTAGAGTTTCTCTAGTGGGCAAGAGCCACACAAAACACATATAAAATTCTTCCAAATGGTCTTTAGTAGGTGTTTTTCAGTACAGTATTATGAAAAAAATATCAAGCCAGTCAGTGCTTTAGGTTTTCTTAAAGTAAATTGACAACCCTGAGACTCACTCATTAAAATGACATGCTGTTATTTTTGAATAACCATCCAAAACTATATTATTAAAAAACTCTGCATTGCAAATACTTGTCAGAGCTGAATTCATTGTCCATCTCCACAAAGACAGCAGATAAGACACAGCAGATAAGAAAACTGAAATTGTGGATAGAATATTGATTTTGCAACACAGGAAGAAACAAGACAAAATGTGATATAGTACCTTAGCAAGAAAGCAAAGGCACAGGTATCTCTACATCTTCCAGCAAAAGAGAGTGCAAGTTTGTTTGTATGGATTCATTTTGTCTTCCCAATATCCTGTTCAGGAGCGTTTCCTAAGGGCTACGTGTTACAACACCTAACCTCTAACACTGGGCAAATGACATACAGTCCTCGAGGGGATATCCATTTGTGAACACATAAAGAAGTGCAATGAATTATTATTTTAGCTGCACTTAAAATAGTCCATTTTCAATGGTTTTGAGAGACAAACAGTCAAATTACACACTTTTACAAACACTACAGATCATTCACACAAAACCCCTTCAATCTACAGTGACAACTTACAGGAACGTGGCTGCTGCTTCT
Organism: Platysteira castanea; assembly: GCA_013397175.1. Lineage (NCBI taxonomy): Eukaryota > Metazoa > Chordata > Aves > Passeriformes > Platysteira > Platysteira castanea. The sequence goes on from VYXC01005072.1 coordinate 1,439,370, forward strand.
AACTTACTCAGGATTTTTACCAAATCGTTGAAGCCAAACTGTCTTGCTTTTCTCTCATACAGAAAGATTTTAAAAATAACAAAACCCAGCTATGTCGCCAGCTAAAACAGTCTTCAGACTGAACTAGTTCAAATGATATGATACTTCCGCTTAACTTAGCTCTCATTCTATTTTTATCTAAACCACTTCATACAATATTCAAAACATAAAAATATGATCAAATTAGAAAGTTAAGCATACCATGTGGGAAGCCTGAAAACATGGGTTACATTACCAGGTGAAGTTTATTTCTGTCTTCTTTCCTATTCAGTCATTTTTCCTGTCTTCTGCTGTGCTACATTCCACTCACCAACCATGAGATGTGGAGGAGGAAGCAGCAATAAGGACAAGTGAGTAAAAGAATGATAATTAGTGTCACTATTATCAAATAGTTAGGTATAAAGTTGGGCAGAGGGATCTAATCAGAACATATAGCTCCACCAGACTTAAGATAGTTGCAAAGTTAGACTGATTTTATTATGATTTTGTCTGGATCTTTTGTTTTGAAACGTTTGCATTTTGAGTGGACTTGTGTTGTAGAATAAAGTAACACAAAGCTGTAAACTCCTCAGGATCTCTTTCCCTTTTGTCTTCTTCTTTGCTCAACACAACAATACTAACTCAGGGCCCATCTTAGACTTGTAAATATAGAAATCCTGGCTCTTGTCATTAATCCTCTCAGCCTCTCTTATTTCTCATCCCTGTAAACAGAGTTCTGCTGGCCAGGGTGAACTTGAATCCAAAAGATCTATCAGATTTTTTCCATTTCTTCTTTATATGGTCACCATCTCTGCAGCTCTATTCATGTCTTCTTGAGCTTTGCTTTTGTCTGCCTGCCCCACTTCTCCACACCTCCTGGGACAAGCAGCACATCAGCTCTACTCTGCTCTTTGTCAACAACCAAGAGCAGCAGGTAAAGCTTTTTATCCCTAAGCTTTCTGTTAAGAGCAGGTTGGGAAAAAAGGATGCTTTATGTAGCTGACCTTGCTACGTCTGGAGACAAAACCCAAAGACAGAGGTGAGTACGAAGGACAGAACTGGAGGATGTTTGTAGGGGAAACTGGAGGAAGAGTTTAGGGGAAAAGCCTTCCTGATCCAGAGAGAAAGTGGAGTGTGGTTGAGGATGTGCAGGTTAGAAGAGTGACTCTAGCACAGGTAGAAGGGCACAGCTGGGGAAGGCACTTGGATAGAATTAACAGGGCAAAACTATCCCAGAGTCTTGGGGCCATGCACATGTAATATAATGCCCCATGAAAAGGGCCAATCCAGACTCTGGAAAGCAGCATAATTCAGGTCAGCAGATGTAAGAGATGGGCCCAGCTGCAGCACCCCAGGAACACCTCTCAAAGTATCTCAAAACATTACCGGTATGTCTCTGACACACATGAAGGAGCTGCAGAAATCTGAAACTTCAAAGAAAGAAAAAGGACTCAGTATCTTTTCAGTAAAACAGTTGATTGTTTTCTAACACTCAACTCAAGATTTTTAATCTCTGAGTCTGGCAATACCAAGAACTGCCAGCATTTGTAATACCAAGAATTGCACTACCCTTTTAACCTACTATCAAGTACCTACTACTTGGTATTTCCCCAGTCTTGTAATTTCTGCTTTCCTTCTTCTCTACTGGACTTTGCTCATTGCATCAATATTGGCATTTTGAAGCCCAGCTGGGGAACTCTGATCCTCTGCTATGTCCATGAAAGTGATCACTCTCTCCATGAAGAGGTCAAGCACTTTTGTTCCTGAAGAAATTGCAGCCAGGTGGGGAGGAGGGAGAGAGAATTTGCCTCAATATCCAACTAAAGCAAATCGAAAACCTCAGAGTGAGACTTTCCCATTATCACACAATTTTAAGAAGCACCAGACCTGAAATGAGGCTGCTCTGAGAAGGAGAGACAAGAAGCTACAACCAGGAGCAAACAGGCCTTTCAGCTGGCAGTGGGAAGCACAGAAAGAACAACACTCACATGAAATCCAGAGCCTGCTGAAATCAGACTCTTTCCAAGCACTGTCAGCTTTGGACTCAGCACACCCAGACGTTTTTGCCAAAGTGAATAATGCTGCACTGTTTTACAAAACCATGAAAAACAAGTAGACATTGCAGATTGGAAGAGATGAAGAAAAGATAATGGCAATTAACCACACAGAAGAGATCAGCTTCTGTGGACAAAACAGAAACTGGATTGGCAGCAGCTTGCTCAGAAATGTGCTACAGATGTACTTCAGCATCAGGCTACTGAGATTCTGTCACCAATGGCTTTTTGGAAATAAAACAAATCAATAACTAAGAAATTACACTCCACATCAGGTTTAGGGGAATTCCTCTCTCTGTGTGGAGGAGGAATACACAATCATCTCGTGCTGGTTTGGGATTGCTAAACACAGAATGAAATGCCACTCATATCATAATACTCGCAGAGTGGAATTACTGTTTAGTGTCATTTTAGAGCACATGACAACGGTATTAACAAGACAGCCATTACAACTGGCTAAGCTCCATTTGAAGTCTTTCTTTTTAACTGCCTAACAGTGGCATGTTATTTCATATTAATTAGCAGCATTAAGTAAATGACAGTGCGAGAAACAGGTTCAGGGTAGGTGGGGGTCTGAAAATAAACAGCTGTATATGCAAACAGCAATCATTACTTACACAAGATCGGCCCCCAAACCATAATAACATACAAAATTTTCAGAAGAAAAAAGTGGAGATGTAATTGTCACTTATGGATAAATGTGTTTTGGTTTTAGATCCTGAATGACTGCAAGGGATTATGTCAAATCACGTTGCAGCTGTAATATTTAAAAAGCTCTAGCTGCAATGTTCTAGATTATAAATTACATTTGATTTCATTTTTATCATTCTGAATGGATTATGATTGAAATGAGTATGTAAAGTAATTGCCCATGTAGGCAATGCACCACCCTCCTCCGCCCCGAGTCTCTTGTAAACAAAACAAGGTAACTCAAGGGAATATTCAGAGAAGAAGAGTTAGTAAATGAAAAGTACACCCTTTTGTCAGTGTCTGTAATTTTCCTGTATTCTTTTGCAGCCAATATCTGCAAGATCTTTCATTAGCAGAACAGTCAGTGTCTGCAGCTATGGGTTGCAGAAACTAATTATTATGTTTCTCCAATAAAAACTTCTGTTCTAAAGAAAGTCATTCAATTGCCACCTATTTTGCACTGATTTAGTCTCATCATCATTTTTAGAAGAATCTGCCATGCCCAGTGAATGCACATATATATTCATGAAATCCACCTGCTCTCTTTACTTCACAATAGGGCTGATTTGGCATGTGGGTTCTGTTGAATTCGAAGGTGTCACCGTGCTTCATACATTTCACGATAAACACCTTCAACAACCCTGGCTTTCTGTTTGCTTTGTTTGAGGAGGAAGAGGGGAGAGGGCTCAGTGCTCAGATGAGAGCCAGGCTACAGGCTGATTGACAGTGTAATAAAACATCCCAATCTTTCTTTGTAATCTCACACAAGATAATGTAAGTTGGCATTACTTCACTGAAATGAGAGCTGTGACTCTTGACACAGCAGTCACTGCTGCAGCATGCAGACAGAGTGCTCTGGGTCTGGGAGGTCGAGCCTTCACCAGGTTTGCTAAAATAGGGTTTATATAGGTACAAATATTAATATTGAAACACAAATGTTTACTAACAACATCAGAGGAAAAGAGAAGGCAGAGAGAGAATGCTCAGTCATTAGGCTACAGCCTGATTACTAATTTTAGCCCCACTGGTGAGCGTGACCAGACAAAGCAGCCTTCAGGAAGAGGGGTTTGCTACTTCTGGGGTGAGAAAGCATCACTGAGGTGTTTGTGGTTGCGTAGACACAGGGTGTCACTCCCACAGGAGAGTGGTGGGTTTTAATAGCAGTAACGTATAAAGAGATGGCAGCAAGCTCTTCAGCAGGAGCTCAGATTGTTCTTCTGAGTGATCGCTCCTGTTCCTGAGCCTTCTTGAGTTCTTCAGCTCTCAGCTGCCCTTGCCCATCACCCAACTCAAACCCCTCCAAAAGCTCATAGCTGTATTCCAGCTTCTCCATCTTCTTCACATCAGCAAAGCCAAGGAAAGGCACTTGGTGCATGAAGGTACCATGATTTTCCCCTGCTCTCAGAGAGCCAGTGGGGCATCTGTGCCCCTGGGAATGTCAGAGGTGGGAGTCAAAACAGCAGCACAAATGGGAGTTGGTTCATGGGTATTTTGTTAAGAAATACTCTGCAATTTACACAGGACCTGAAAAGCTCTGGGCAAGGTGATGCAGCATCCAATTTCCTCGGTAAAGGAATAGAGGTATTCAGGTCCCTCAAACTTGATAATAAGGAAAGAATAATCTTTTCCCACTTGCCTTTTACTCTACCCATCACAGGAGTCCTACACATGACTAAAGCACTGGCAGCTTCATTAGAAATACCAGGATTGCCCACACACACTGCAAACCAAGACGCTATTTCAGTCTCGAGAAGGCTTTCTCATTTGTCCACAAGTTACTGATCTGTAATGCTTAGCAGAACACACATGAATTATATGTTCATTTCTGGTAAAGCAAGCAACAAAAATGTAAAATTAATTCAAGAGCTAAAAGACTTCTTTTGAAGTAAAGTGGCTGCTGTATGCATTTGTTACCTGCTGCATGGGTTTGCTTCCACAGCTCATGGTTGTTTGGATGCCACAGTTTAACATATCAATTTGATCATATCTCAGTCTATGCCATCCCACATGTGTATAGTGATTAACAAAAAGAGCCTTGAGATGGAACACGTATGAACACGTTAGCACAGCAACATGGAATGATTTACGGCTACATGAGAAAATTACGATTTACATGAAATAAGAGATTTTCTCACACTCAGGAAGGAAAGGGCAACTAAGATTTTTGTGGTACTTTTCATTTTCTAATTGCTAAGACTCTTCTTTTGAGAGCTTGTCCACTTTTACAGCTATATCAGCTGGTTTAACTGACAATCATAACTCTCCCCATAAGACTTCCTGCTAGATAAAAATACGACCCAAACCATGGAAAACAGAAATTACTGTTTTCTACCAGTGCTATAAATAGCAAAACTAAGGTCAGCTATAGATACCAATGCAATGCATACAAGCTGGCTATCAAAAGTCATGTCAAGGACATCTGCCCAAATTACATTAAAACCAAAACAACTTTGGCAGATTTTAAAAAAACTCCTTTCAAGAATCTGAAATATTCCACTTAGTTAATGTGATAGACAATTTTTTTTCAAATAGTGGCTTCAAAGAGAGGGCATGAATGCTGTGGGGGGGAATTAGATCAAGTCTGTGTTCCAACTTCCTGTACAACAGCAGACAGGTCATTAGGACACAACCTGAGTTGACAGCCGTCCTTCCATGGACTGCAAGCATGTTTTGAAGTAGTCACTAATCTCTCCAGGCTTCAGTCGTCTCTCCATAACAGATGCATACAAGAAATTCCCACCATACACATTAGGACTGTGTAGCAATCAGATTTGCAGAGAACACCTTTCAGGACAACCTTGGCTGAATATCAGGCCGTGCCTTCACAAGCTACTAAACAAAAAGTGGAAAACGACATGCACTTTTTAGGTTATTTGCATTAATAGCAGTTTGATCTGGTACTAGTAAGACTTATAATGCTCTTATTTTTTCTTCCTTATATACTTTCTTGCTGTGGTAATGTCCATCTAAATCCCAAATAAAAGCACAGTTCCACTTCTTTGTTTTGGCTTTACTGCCACAGATAATGGTCTCGTTGTCAAGTGCCTTATGCTGCAAGACAAACACTTCTGCTCTGATGCTGCACACCACGGAAAAGCAGTGGTGCAAGGTAGCCCAAGGAGGCAAAGGCAGTGATCCAGTGCTCTGTAAAATTAAGAGTGCAATGGTGTGAGAAATCTCCTGGCTGGGAAATTGTCATGTGAGTTTTTTGGGTAAAACAACCAGTTATATATCCTACAGCACAAAGTGGAAGCCACCCATTTTTTGTGTAAAATTATCTCTTTTCATGATTGTTAAAATTGACTGCTAAGAGTTCACTATCATTGAATTATTTTCCTGAGCAATAGGCTTAATTTTTGGCTATTATGTTCCCTGCTATGCTCAGTTTGGATGCTGTGTGAGTGGTGATTTATCTCTTAATAAGTCTCTATATCAGTGTTTCTCATCAATAAATTTCAATGCTAGGGGCTGCCACGGGAGACAGCCCCGAGCTGTAATGGGAGTGAGATGAGGGAGAATGTGAAGCGTGTCCACTTTTGTCAGATTAAAGAAAATCTTGCTCTCTTACATCCTCACATACCTTCATCCTTCAAACTGCAACCACTTTCCAAATCCACACCAGTAAATAAACAGATCGTGTACAGTATAGCTGATTTAAAAATAAATAAATAAATAAAGAATGAACGTAAAGGGGTGGCAGAAAACACATTCTCTTCACTCAGTCCTGTGGAAAGCCTGAGCAGGCTGTTCTGTGCTGAAGCTGCTGCTGAGGAGCAGTAACACATCTGTCTACTTTACACACTTCTGCAGCCCGCCACACCACAGTATCCAAGTACATGCCATGCTCACAGTGTGTCTGTTAGGCAGGAACATCCTGCTCTCTCCATTTTCCAGACAGAAGCAAAAGAGTAAGTGATTTGTTCAAAATCACATGGGAAATCTGTGAGAAACAATGAATTAAACCCAAAGCTCTTCAGTCTTACTTCATCTCTGACTGTGCTCATGTACAGAGCAGAGCTAAGCACATGTGGGTTAGCAGCACTTTGCCTTATATTACCTCTGGTCTTTAATGAAAAGTGTTTTAGCAAAGTTATTTCCTATGAGCTTTAATAAAATTACACCAGACTTCTCTGGTTCCCTAATAATCTAATAAGAGGAATATTATTAATTACCAATGCCATGAATTCTATGTCATCTACAAGAGTAAACTGAGCACTAAAAACTGTATGGAGTTTCAGCAATATCATAACCACAAATTTCAACTTTGATTTGCCTTTGAACCAAAGAGTAAAACCAAGTTCAAATGTAACTGAGATGTGAGTTTAAACATCCTTGGAATGCCACTAACACATGTCAGCATTTCTGCTTCAACTGCAACAGCTCTGTTAGGGAAGACGCCTGCCTTCTGTTGCCAACGATGTTGTCTGAATACTAAAAATGCAGAACTAGAAGATGGTCTGATACAGCCCATTCTTGTGACATTCACATTTCATCCAGATAATACTGCACCTTCCATTGATGTGGGAGCTTCTAAGAGAGATGGCAAGGAAAGGTACATAATATCAGCTGCAGAGGTGAGTCAGATAACTGCCATTTCAGCCGTACAAAGGACTGCCTTGAACATGAATGTAGGAAGCACAAAAGCAGCACATCACAGGCTCCACTTCCCTACGCTGGGTGAGGCTGGGCTACAAGGCCAGCAACAGCATCACTTAAATTGATTGTGAAACTGAAATCTCAAAGACTTGCTCAGCTTGTTCTAAAGGCCTCCTTTATCTTCCACTATATTATAAATATAATTTCTGTTAAGAGGAATGTATATGAATTATTAGAGCTAAGTTGGAGACAAAGGGATAGATCACAGGAATTCCAGTAATTTACAACTGCAAATATGAATCTGGTTGTCCTGATTCTCATATCATCAGCTGAGACTCAGAGAGAGGAGTGGGTCTGGCACTAATGCTGGCACACTTCCAGCAGCCCCGCAGCCTCTGGTTAGCTCTGGATCTGCCAGCTGACTCCAACCCTAGAGTGAATGCTCACAGGACAGGGACCTTACAGGGATACCTCACTACTGATACCTCCCTCTAGAAAGAGGGAATGGTAAATTAATAAATACAAAAGTTTCTCTCCAATTTAACCACAGGAATAGAACCCAACAACAGGTTGAGGCAGCTACTCCTGGCCAGCCCATGAATGCTTCATACCTTCCAGAGAAGGGCTTATGCAAGAAAATATTTCTTCTTGGAGACAGTACCATCAGTGGAAGTAAGGATGCTTGGAAAACAATCTCTTGGATAAAAGTCTCATTCATCGGCAGACTAAATTAAATTATTATATTTAAAAGCATTAAAAATATGCCAGTATTTTAGGGTGTGTTTGTGTGCATGTGCAAAGTCTTGCTGTGATTTTTTTAGCATAGGCTTCTCCCTCTTTAATGTTTTACCAGGTTTTCCTGCAATTCTTACAGTGTTTGCTCAGAGCTGCTCTAACTCTGTCTGGTTGGACTGTGCCAGGTCACCCACCTTTAAAAGTTTCACAGCCACAAATTTGACACAGCTCTGATGACAGCCAAGGAGGCTTTGAATTCTGCCCAGCTGTGTCTGCGGGGACACAATAAAGACGCTCTTACACCTGCTAGGTGCAGCAGAAAGGAGGAAATGGAATGGATTTATATACATTATTTCATTTTTATACACGTCCCAACTCCACAAAGGATTGGAGAGCATGTCACTTCCTTCTCAATTCCACTGGAGAAGAAAGGTGCTCATTAAAGTTGTCATATCACAAAAGGAATGAAAAACAGAAAATACCGTTAAGTAAACACTGGCTATTATTTACATAAATCTGTGTGAAAAGAATCTGACTTCAAGGTTAAAAACAGAAGTCTTACAAAAACCCAGGGCAACACCCAGCCTCCTGCCCATCTCCAGCAGCACGGCAGCCAAAATTCTGGAACTGCCAGGATATTCCCTCCTCAAGGACTGCTCCAGCATCTCCGGAGCAGGTGTGTGCCTCCCACTGACAGCAGCAGCTAAGAAGATGGAACACAACCAGAAAGATGGAACCTGACATACAGAAAGTAACCAGATCCAGTGGTGATTCAAGCTTGTCCTCAAGAACCAAGAAGCATAAACAGTAATTTGATTATCTAAAATATATCACAGTAACTTCTCAGAATTTTCAGTAGAAAACAAGCTCGATAAAACTATCTGAGAAAATTCTGCAGATATTTAAGGGCAGCTACAAATTATAATGCCTGTAGAACAAAGACATTTCCCAAATTCTATCTGCCCATGGACTTCTACTTAGTTGAGAATTTTTTAATATCCATTTACATGGAAAAATATGCTTTACACTGAAAGCAAAATCAAACACTTTTTGTATAATAGGCCACCACTAAACTTCTAAAAAGCCTTGATAAAAACAATTACATCAAGTTATTTAAGAAAAAAAATCATCATCTTTAAAAACAAGGTACAGACATCCCTACATTATAGATACCCCTACAGTACAAGCTAAAATTAACCATAGGGGCATTACTGTTAATGAAGAGAAGTTATTATTCACTGATATTGATTAAATACAAAATGTATCTATTAGAGCTCTATTAGGCAGGTTGTGACCACCATAAACACACTGTTATCTGCTAAATATAAACCTTATTAGAAGAGTTTCCTACAAACAGTCCTAGGGGTAAATTTAATTTTCGCTCAATTATCTTAGACATGAAGTTGAGAGTTCAGAGAGGTTTTCAATAGAAAACACTGTTTTAAATTCTCCAGCAGTTCTACACAGGTATTCATTTTGAAATTGCTAGTTTCAATGTCCTTGCTTTTAAATAAGTTTATCTTTTTATGACTAAGAGACTTTTCATGAGCATTTTTGTTGATTTAGAGCTCTATTTCTAAGGATATTTTTTAATGTAAAAGTGGTTTTCAGGAGTTTCTTGTCCTCTGTTTAGGGAAACTGTATTTGTAGTAGCACGTTTACATATCACCACTACTAACCCTACTGTTTTACACGCACTCCCAACTGTTGTGTAGTTAAGCACAACAATAAATGTTTAAAATTACATCAAGAAATAAGGGATGTTTGTCTATGTATGTTTGCTTTTGAAAAGGTGTGTTGTTTGTTTCTCCATTATTTAAGTGTGATTACTGTATGTTCATGATATCAAAGGCAAGTCAAAGAAGCATCCAAAGTTCACCCAACCAGCCAGCTCTCCACTCCTCAGAGAGTACAAAAACGAGGCTTTTAAAGCTCCCACCATGGTGATCCTGTAGGACATGGCACACCTGAGTAACTCAGCCTTGGAGGTTTTAAGTACGACCTATTCCAAGAAATCAAACTGATTTATTCCAAGAAATCAAACGGGGTTTTAATCTGCCCCTAGCACAAGTGGCTATTTTGCCATGTATGTGTGCAAAAGAGCTGGTGTGTGTGTGTGTATAATTCAGACACATAAAGGAGTCCCACACCCTGCACACACATTTACACACACAAAGATATCTCAGCAGCTACAGAGAGGCTCAAGGGCTGAGCTCCAGCTGGGTTTGTGCCTCTACCGCCCATGGATGGCTCTGTCTGAGGGCTGATTTTGGTGGGATGTTGGCCCCCAATCAAATGAGGAGAGATTGATCAATGTGTCACCGTTCTGAGCTGATCTGCGTCTGGAAAGCAACCAAGCCAAGGGAGCTGGTGGCACGTGGATGACTGACCAAGAGTGGCCAGGTTCAAGTGCTCAGAGAGGAGGAGCTGCAGGTCCATCCCACCAGGAACATCAGCTCTCAGCACAGCAGGAGAGCTGTTTAAAAAGCCTTGATATGGTACCAAAGTGGAAAATGCTAAAATGTTGTTGGGAATGGCTGCTCAGGCTGACACACAATCACAAAGAGATTTCCAGCTGTCCAAGGAAGACGTTTGTCAAGGGCTTTCTGGCAAAAAGAGGAGGATAAGAAAGAACCAAATGCTCAAGCTGAAGCCACAGAAAGGCAGATTAGAAATAAGGCACATGCTATTAGCAGCAAGGTTAATTAATCATGGGAGAAACTTACTCATTTTGTGGTGGATTTCCCAACACTGGGTAATTTAAAAACCAATATACATCATTTTTCTGAAGCATATGGTCTTGTTCCAACAATAAGCAAAGCCAGTGAATACGAAGCAAAATAGAAGAGAGTTGCATGACCTGTCTTATGCAGGAGACTAAACATGCTGATCTAAGCAGCCATTCCTAATTTAAACTTTGTGGGAAAAGGGATGGTTTCACAATGCACAATAATCAACATCTATTTACTGAATTGACATGAAACAGTTCTACACAAGATAGCATAAAATAACATTACTGAATTAGGCTCATTGTTTTCCATAAAGGAAGTTTAATTTCACTGAAGTGTATTGGATTTTTCTTTAGGAAACCCAAAGGAACTGCAAAAAGTCATAAAACAAGGAAATTTTCTCCATCAAGTAAAAGGTTAATTTTCAGCAGGACAAGACATTTTTTTTAAATAAGATAATTTCTTTTAGGAGGTTATATTTTACCAGAGAAAAATATGAATGAATAATGGAGCAATACTTGATTAAATCCAGTAGAATAAAATCAGCAGAATGGGCAACATAATATATGCAGGACCAGAGCATCTACATGCCATCTTGTAATAAATATGGCAGGAATAAACCATTAAACAGGCAATGGAACTGGGTGAGGAAGTGTGAAAGACAATCAGGGATAGATTTTTTTGAGAGTTATAGTGTGTATAAAACTTCGGCTCTACTGGAGGACAGGAGAGATTCAGACTGAAATTATGTGCAGACGGAAATTACTGAAGGCAGGAAAGGCTGCAGCCTAAGTGCTTAAGACAGGTGAGATGTTATCGAGCAGATAAAGCAGAAGAGATGGGTGAAAGGCACTACAGGACATCTGGCAGGGTGACACCACTGCTTGCTGCAAGGGTTGGTGACACAGGAAAGGAGGCAGCAGGGCTACCACTACATTACTATGCACTCATTTTCAGGATGTTTGTTTGGTTTGTGAGAGAAAGAAAATAGCTTTTGAACAATTAATTTTTCATCATAATGATGCAACGACACAGTCCATGGAGAGGCAATTTGATAGGTCTTTTACTGACTCTGGGCCATCCTGACTCTGCACAGTCAGCGCCCTCCCACAAGAGCATCCACTCTGGTTTCCACGTGGCTGCCACACAACACCAAGCAATGACAAATCTGGTCCCCAGTTTTGATGAGCTCTCCTCAGCCAATAACCACAGCTGTGGAGGGAGAGCACAGGACATGCACCCAAAAGTGTCCTGCTGCAACTCACTCTGCAGTGTGGAAAACAACATTTCCATTCACGAGCTAAGCTATCTGCCCAGAGGAAAATGCATTGCTTCATGGAGAAGGGATGAAGTATTTTACCTCTTCCCTGGGAGAGGGGATGGAATCTGGATTCAATCCTGTGCCTGGAGCAGCAATTGTACTGGGACAGACTGTATAGTTAGAGCCTGGTCCTACCCAGTGGCAAAAGAAATTGGTTTTTCATTAAAAAAAAAAATAAAATTTAAAAAAAAAAAAAAAAAAAACAAATACTTGTCAAATTTTTTAGCTTCCTATTAAATACATTTCACTTGTCTGAACAATAAAATTTAGTAAGCTACCACTAGCCGTGTTATCTGAACAGTTTAATTTTATGCCACAAGAAACACTTGCATCTGCTGATTAAGATCTGTGATTTGCACTTTGCACCTCATGAAAAAAGTTACCTGGAGCTAGAAGAGAGGCAGAGAATTCCTTTTAATGAAATATTAATACAAATTAATTCAGTGGTAGTAGTAATTGTTACTGAGTTCATTCTTCAAAATTCCAATTTCAATTCACCATCCCGGTGTTTTATTACTGACTTTTTACAGCACTTGTGCACTGAATTACAGCAAAATCTCCACAGGACAAAGATGTGCTGTGTGAATTACTCCTCGTTGTAAAAATCTGAAGTGCTCTGTTTACAAAATTGCACCTGATGTTTCCATGTGTTATCTCGAAGCCAAGTAAATCTGTGCTGTAGTCTGAAATAAGATTTCCTGGTTTAATGTAAACTTGAGTCATGATCAGTAAACACCGCAGTTTTGGATAATTGAAAGACCAAAAGAAATTAAAGGGCAATTTAGGGGTTTATAAGTACGTTGCACTTAACCCCCCTCAGGCAGCAACAGGCTTGTCCTTGGCACCAATTCTCCATCCACCCCTTCCCTTCTCCCACCACCCCGCTGCACACACAAGGGCAGGACAGGACAGGGTGCGTGCAGGGAGGTGACTCAACAGCTCGTGGATACCAATCCCGAGCCCAGGGCCCAGGGCCAGGAGCAGTGAGCAGATTTGGCTGAGCAGCAGCTTCTGCCCCACTAATGAGTCCCAGCTGAACATGCTGGAGAAGGGGTGACCACCTCCACATTGAAGTCACCTCCATCTGTGCCGAGTTTGGGGTTGTGTCTGTGAAAGTCCCGAGCCACAGCTTTTGCTCCCTCCACCTCATCAGGGCTGGTGGTTTCCTTTATCAGCTCTGTCACTGACTCATTGTCTGACTGTGGGAAATTAATTTAGTTTTGTCTGTGCTTCAGTTTTCTCCATTGCAAAAATAAACTGGTTTATATACATATGTATGCCAAACACTGCACACACTCTTACCACTCAAAGAAGGCTTTTTAGCATGTTTTGTATGTTGAGGTCCTAAAGCCAGCATTTTACAACAAACACAATATTTTAAACTTCTTGACACACATGTCCGTACACCGATAAATCGCCCAATAGCAACGGTCTGACCCTTCAAAAGCATCATCAGGTTCTAAGCCAAAAGAAAGGTGATTTAAACATTAGTTTAAACACAAAAGTGACTAGGAGGAGAGGCACATTCAGATGTAACTGATCACAGATATAAGATAACATCACACTTAAATAAGCATCTCCAGGCACTCTGAAGAAAGAGCATCACATTTAGTCTTTCAGCTTTGCACAAATAGAAACTTTATGCAAAATATTCAGAGGGAAAATTATGGTTACCACTGGCTATTTATTTTTTTTTAAAAAAAGTAATTAGCCCCTTTTTCAGGCTAAATATTTTCTTCATTGGTGAGGCTGTTTTCCAGCTGGTACAAGGGGTTAGAGAACAGGTGCTGCACTAAACTCTCACTTTTTCTTAAGATAGGGGAATAATTTAGAGGCAGTGTTTCTAAACTGATTGGCCTAATCACAGTTTCTCAATTTTTATTTCACATTCCTTGTATGTCAGATCTGAGGGTGATTATTCTGTGTTACATATGCATTTGGTGGAAAGAAACTTGGTAAGTGATTCGAAAAATTCTAGACCTTCCTTGATAGTGTGAATTTCAAGTCAATTAGAAAAAGGTTTTGAAAAGTCAATAATTAATGATCCTAAGAAAGCCACATAGCCAGGCAAATACTCAGATAATACTTGCCTAATCCATTTTATTTATTTGGGTATTTATATGGCAGTGATTAACCCTGACATCATTAATCTTGAATGAGCAAGGAAATGTTTAATTTTCATTATTTTGCTTTCAGTGTTTGCTTCTGCTTCTGCAAACATCTCAAGACATTTAGCATCTTGCAAATGCTTTGGAAAATAATTTGTTGCTAATGACTCGGACAGATTTTTTGGTTTGTCTCCATTAATGACCATGAACAGTGCAAATACAAAACAAGGGCAGATTTCCAATGTCGCTGGCAGTGCAACGACACCTAAAGCACCTTCCACTTGAGGTCTCATTTGGAGAGCTCATCACACCCAGCCATTCCTGAGGAAACACTGCAATCCCACAAGTACTCTGTGAAATTCAGGCAGCCCAGCTAAACAGGTCGTGTCTCCTGCGTAATCACCAGGTCACTTTATCAGCTACATGGTGCTTGAACAACCTTTGAGCCTTCCATGACAGCTGATTTCCACTGGCCTTTGCTTTCAGCCCAGTATTTTTTCCTGATGATTATGACTTCAGCTATTATTAACCTTGCTGTCTGAAGTGGACGTCTTGTACAGTATTCCCTCAATAGATTTGATGAAAGTCCCACTGAAGCCAATGAAGAAATTCCCATTGACTCTGTACTGGATGGAGGCCAGGAAAACTGCTCTGTGCTGTTATTTTTGGTTACTACCCATGTTGCTTCACCTTTTATAAACTGCATATTATTCTTTCACCCAGGAACTCCAACTACAGAATTCAGCCACACAAATAACTCCAGGTGTCCAACAAACTCAATGACAAGAACCGACACTCTGACTTTTCACAGGAACTTGTACAAGACACTAAATTGCTTAAAATAAAATAAAACACAGATGCAGCAAACCTTCTGTTCTGCAGTTTTCATGAGAGTCAGTTGTTGACATGTGTATCCCTAATTGCACTGGGACTCACCTTTCTAGTGGTGTGGTAAGAAAAAAAACTATGTTAAATAAAGAATGCAGCTTGCAGAAATACTTTCTCATGGGACAAGCGTATAAAGGAGAAGCTGGGATCTACATATACACGGAGGAAGTGGAAACCAGAAGGAAAGGAATGAGAAAGAGCAAAGCTGGAGCAGGCAAGCTGGAAGTGATGAATAGACAAATTTGAGAGACAATGTAGGGAATAAATGTGAACAAGTAAATGTACCTGTAAGAATAAATGGTGTATTATTCCATTTGACCCTCATCCAAAAGTCCTTTCTTCTTCCCTTCCCAGCAGGACTAGGCTTTGTGAACCCAGTCTTGTTATTCTATGCAGGTTGAAAATTTTGGGAGCAGCAATTGTTGTATCTTCCTGGTAGAGCTGACACACAGCTGTGTCTGGGTCCCAGCTGCACTGGATCCAGGCACATTCCGCAGACCCGCCAGCTCTCCCAGCGTGGATACTTGTCTGTTGCTTACAGCAGGAAAGCTCTCTCTCTGCTGCTCTGAGCAGTGGCTGAATACGTTTTTCCAAATGCTGGATGTGTGGGTATCCTGAACAAATGGCCATTCCACAAGAATGCTGAATCACCCATGCAGAGGAACCGTTGCATCAGCTCCACTGCCCTCACACTGCCGAGGCTGTGTGCAAACGTGCAGCAGGGCTGCCCC
Source organism: Platysteira castanea (assembly GCA_013397175.1). Classification (NCBI taxonomy): domain Eukaryota; kingdom Metazoa; phylum Chordata; class Aves; order Passeriformes; genus Platysteira; species Platysteira castanea. The sequence continues at coordinate 1,455,240 of VYXC01005072.1, forward strand.
AGCTGGGATGTGCTGGATTTGCTCTGCATGGATCCATCAGCTGTGCAGCAGCCAGCTCTGAACATGATGCTTTTGGACCTGCCAGTGTTGGTAGGTACAGCTGAGCTCCGCTTGGCCCAAGGGGGCTCCAGCATTGCTTTTACCTTGGCCTTTCTGAAACACTTGGTTCTCCTCCTCTATATATACCTTGATCCCTGGTTCACAAACCCTCTCTTTCCTTTGCTTTGGCCTTTATAGGCAAGCATTTTCTTTTTTTTCAGCTGATCTTGGAGCTAAAAACATTCTTCCGATCAACACAGCTAAGCCCTCAGTGTCTGTTCACTTTCTCAGAGATTATTTGCATTCCTACCTAGCAGGGTATCTGTGGTACAAGATCAAGCCTTAACACACAGTCTTGTAATCCAGTTTCCAAGGGAATTTCCACCTTCCAAATAGCTGAGGACAAACCTGGACAAACCTTATGTTTATTTAACTAACAGCTGTCCATTGCTCAGACTGGAATAGGTTCTAATGTTTACTGACCCTCCAATATCACTGTGAAATGCACAGCCTGTGGATAATCACACAATCACATGGGAAAATGTTTTCAAACAGAAGTTTCATAACATCAGACAGACACCACAGGTAAATACAATCCTGAACATACCACGCTATCATTACATAAAGAACTAAATGCCAGATTATCATTATTACATTATAATTCCTCCTGGCATGGGAACTGATCTTGTTCTACTAAAGCAAACTTGAGTTTTGCTACGGAATTCAATGAGTGGAAGCAAAAACCGAGAGAGGAAACACAATAAAAAAAGGAAGAGGAAGACGATTTACCATTGAAGACACAGTAAACTCTTAGTTCTTCCTCTCTTCAAGTGTAATTGTCCAGAATGGATATTTAGAAAACCTGTATGATCTCAATGAACTTCCAGATTCTCTGGGCACCAGAAGGATCCTCGTGGTGACCAACTGGAACCTCCTGCCTGCTCTGTGGGCGTTTGCAGGAATTCTGTTCCAGCCTCTTTGCACTCCCCTCGAGACTCATCTGACATGAGCAACAAGGGAGATAGAGCAGCTGGGGAATCAATAGGGACAAGCTGAAAGTTATTTACAGATGTTAGCTGAGAAAATGGGAAACCCGCAGAGCAGGGCAGCGTGTGCGACTCTGTCTCAGAGTGAGTGTTCTCCTGTAATTAGAACCCAAAAGGTTTTATACTGATTTTCAGCTTTTGCTGTGAGCAACAGCACCTAATCCCAGCAGCTGCTGTCCAGATATTCCAGTATTCCTGACTTGGAGATTCTAGACTCTCAAACCAAATGAAAGGGAAAAGCACTGTGGCACAGTTCCAATTATCTGCAGACACAAAATCTACAGCACTTTCTGCATGTCAGTTTGCCACAGCACCACAACAATGGTTTCAGAGGAACACAGGATGTTTACGAACCTTGGCTGAGAGCAACTGAGTTACATCAGCCTTAACACTGTCTTCACTAAGCTCAGCTAAATCTGAAATCTACTTTTAAATTTACTGATGATTCTGACCACATCTCACCCATTGCACCAGACTCCAGCCAGTCTGTGATCGTTTAACCTCTCGCAAATAAACAAGCAGAACTGAATCATAATTATACCAACCATCATTACCACCATCCCACCTTGGATGTCAGGTTTGGGAGTATGACACATCAATACTGCCCACAGATGTCAATTTGTTTCTAATCTTATAATTTAAATTGATCACTTGAGTAAAATTACACAAGAACATATTGTACTTGCAGGATGAAAGAACTGAGCAAATCTATGAGTACTATATCCTTAACAAATTGCCTATCAATTAGATTTGTAACATCACACTTCTCACTACAGCCTGTAATTGAATTCACACTTTGGAGAAACAGTCCCTGCTACCCAGTTCACAAAACCTAGGGTAATTTCTATTTTAATAGTTCTTCTCCTGCTCACAGAAAATAATCAACTCAAAAAATTATGACTCCTTACTTCAGACAGATTGAAACAGAACAGCTTTTAAATTTATTCCCCAACTACTCAGTGTTATATTCCAACTGCAGTTTGTTCACACAGGCCATAAATCCACATTAGCTTCACAGTGACCAATCTGAACAACAATTTTGACTAAAGGACACAGTAAAAATAAGAAAACATGTCAGAAAAACATCTGAAATTAACGTTTCCATAGAAATAGGCCTCAATTTAAGGATAATTGTTCAACACAGAAAAGAAAATTGGAGAGTGCCCCTGGCACACACCTTTCCTTTGTACAGGTGGTTGCATAACTCCATGAGAGGTTTCTGCACCAGCATTTTCATATCATTCAAAAAAAATTTTTGGTTAAGTGTTGTATTTCCAAGACTGGCCTTAATTAGCCCTGTAATGCCTTCACAGCAGGCTCTTGCTCTCAGACTCCCATTAAGACTATAATTAATTCTACAGTTCTAAATGCTCCATAGCTATAATTTATTTATGGGTCCAACATTTTCCTCACATCTGAAATTAGATTTGTACCTCTTTTGTTTTTCCTAAATCTTCCCTTGATCCTTCTCAGCATATATGGTTACTACATTTTGCATTTTTATCTCCCTGACATCTTTAGAAAAGGCCTCTGGTACAGAAGTTTTCTAGTCGAGTGAGTTGTGATAGTGTCACCCAGAGTAAAGGTCTGTACTAGTTATTTTCTCTGAAAGGCTGACTCACTGCTATCATTCGCCTTTCCCTGCTTTAACTTGTCTTGAACAACACATTAACATTTCTATTCTCACCAGATATCACTCACTTTCATCAGTCTTTTCTAAAAATTAGAAAGGAATGTCAGAAATGCACATTGTGCCCTCTTGAACTTTCAAAGTAAGGGAATATCAGGACCTCAGTATTTTAAAAAATCAGTAAATAATCACTGCGGTATAATAGATTTATTTATTTTAGCCACTACTTAAACTAATTGTGCTAAGTGGTTTAGGACTTTGTAGTCTCACAAAAAGCCAACATATCCCAACCCAGCTGCCCAGCCAGCACATCCACACACCCCGACACAACTCAAAGGCACTGCTGCAGCCCTCCCTGCTAACCAGGACTCTCACAGGGAGGTAATCCCCTCTGATAATCTACCACCAGAATGAGCCTTAACTGTTTCTTTCTTAAGATTAAGAGTGTGTCTATCTCCTCGGACTCACTTGTTTTGCAAACAGTTCTACAGACACGAGCATGGGAAATACCTATTTTCCAGACATTAGTTTCTGCAGCCCCTGTTTGCTGGCAAAGACAGAGTGGCCCAAGGGAGAACAGAACAGTCCATGAGTGAACAGACTACTTTGTCTCTTCAGCTGTGTCCCTGGCATGCTGTGTGAAATAGCACATTTAGCTTTCCTTTGGTTGTTTGTGCATGGCACAGCCACAGCTGGAAACTCCAGGACCTGTCCTTGCCTTATTATCTGTGTAAACTGGTATAGTCCATCCAGGAAATGCTGCTCGTATCCTGCATTTCCCTGACAGGCACACTAATGCTGATCCATTACTGTGTGGTCAGCGCAGTTGATACTGGAAAGCTAAAACTACCCCCACTGAAGAGAAAGAGCAAGAAACATTACAACTTTTTTTCCCAATAATAGGTATTATGCAACTCCACCAGAAGCATTTCCTTGGAAATCTCTCTGTTGTGCCCTCACATGCTTTCTCTGTCTCAGCCAGAATTCTGCCCTTTCTAAAAATTACCTACCCAGGAACTCACATAAGCACAGCTTCTTCTGCTTCAAGGGTGGAGAAGAGAGCTCTGGAATGCCAGTGCCTGGCTGTCAGAATACCTCTCATCCTCAGCCGCTTACATCTACTGAAGAAATGATCCTCTGTGTCTTTACACATTATGTCAGGGCACAACTGACAATATTATGGGAATTAGGTATGTAGTGTAACAAGAGTTATGTTTGCTGATCATGTGTTAAGAAAACAGGAAAGTCACTTGGTTCAGTTTCAAGTGTGTAGGCAAACCAAGAACTTACTCCTGTCAAGAAACCATACCATGAGCAGTCTGCCACGCCAGGGAAACCAGGCAATGCCACAACGATCCGGAGTCTCCTTTCCAGATTTATGTCACATTTACTCTCTCAGCTCAGAGACACATTTGTTTCACAGAAAAAAGAGACAAGGAATGGCTTTCAATGACTCATTTATACCTCATCCATATTGTGCTGCTCTGCAATGCTTCTTTTTCCTAAAAGCAGCCACTCCATTCAACTCAGAGCGTGTTTTATTCAGAGTCCTGCCAGGGCTATTTTCCTCCCTGAAAGCAGAGCTCCTGGAGTATATTTGCATATTGAACCCAACAAGACATTTCCATGCTGAGGGAACCACAGCAAACGAGTGGGGTAGTAGGTGGGTGTCTAAGAAAACCAAGGAGCTCTCAGGAATGTACACTGGGACAGGAGATGGGGTTGGCTGCTCTCAGACCCCGCTCATGACAGTGGTGAGAAGAAAAGTATGCGAGAGTGTCAGAGGGAAAGGAACATGGTACTGTGCCCCAAATTAAATGACATTACTGGCAATTTCAGTAAGTGAATTGGATCAAGAAATCAACCTGATTAGGGCACGGGAGCCTCTGAGGAATCAGGGGCAGGGCTGTTAGTGAGCAAGGCAGCCAAAAAAGGCTCTACAATAAATTCAAAAGCAAACAGGCAGAGTGGGGTGAGTTTCTAGATGTCTGTGTGTAGAACATGAAGTGGTGTCAGTGAAAACACTGAGTCCTTTGAAATGCTGAATCACTTATGATGGGGGAGATGAGAGTCCATCCTACCATATTCCAAAATGAAATAGAAAAGGAACAAATAATTTTTTTAAAAATAGAACCAGAATACGGGTAAATACTGGCTTCAGATAAATATGTCTATGAATAGTTTCATAGAGGAGAGCATATCTAGAGATAAAAATGCCCTTGAGTTCAGCCTTGGTTTAGGAAGTTTTAGGCAAGCACACTGTGATTTCTAGATACTTATCAGGTCTGTACCTGAATGTCCTGCCAGAATTTCCCAACTGAATCTCTCTGCAATTCCAGCATTGAAACAGTTGACTTCCTGCAGAATAAAAGGAGGAACAGAATAAATCTTTCCATTTTATTCATTTATTTCAACCTTATGCAGTTCTTTAAACACCTGTGATTGAAACTCCTCACAATCACTTAAATTCAAGTAGCAAGAAAATGATACTTCTGATTATAAAAGCAAATAGAAATACGTTTAGAATAATTAAATGTGAAAACATGTATTAACTATCATTATTCTTTACATGGGAAAAAAATCTGTGCCACCTGAGAACTAGTGTATCCAGCCATTCAAAATGCATCATTTATCCAAGCTAGGAATGTCAAAAATAATCTCTCCACATATTCAGTTACACAGACTTTTACATAAATCACTGAAGATATCACCCTAAGGGAACTGAGGATGAGTTGCCAATTTCATTCTGTAGGCTTGCAACAAAACTCTCTCAAAACGAATTTTGTCAAATCATAAGATCAAGGGCTGTTTGGAAAAAGCACAGTATTTTGCTGTATTCTTCTCTTCCCACTTGTGCCAGAAGAGATTTCCAGAGCACACAAGTTAGATAAATAGTTGCACCTGAATCCAGCACTAATGCCAAAGCCTGTTGAATTAATCCAACCCATGACAACTAAATCAAGGAATTTTGCTGTCCACAGAGTGACAGATACATGGACTGAATCAGGAACCAGATTATCAGTGCAGTGCTGTGCTATCAAACCAAAGCCAACAGGTTTTATTGCAGGCACTGCAAGAAAAGCCAAACTAGTCCAGCTACCCAGTTTTAAAGGACAGATTCTCGGGATTCTGAGTAACACATTAGTGCCAGAATAAGCAGCCCAAGAGGAACTCCCCATGCCAAGGAACAGAACTGGGGGGTTTTCCACAGAGCATCGGGGAGTGAGGAACAAGCACTCAGCAAAGGCTCCCAAACAAATGCCACTGAACTTCCAAACAAATCTGCTCTGACTGCATTGCAACCTTCTGTGATTACCATCCATGAATATTGTATCAAATGAAGATTGCTCACTGGAACACTGAATTTTAAAGGAATGTTGCACAGTAGCTGAGGAAAGTGAACTATGAATTTTTAATTTAAGCATTCGCATCAGAAACAAGCCTCTAGAAGTTTTGGGTCTTCCAATCAGATAGGCACTTGGTGTGACCTGTGAGTGCAAGTAATACAGTTTTAATTTCAAAAGCCAAATAAGAACAATGAACCCTGAGAAGCAGCAGACCAAGAAATAATAAGACATAGCTTGTATTTTTCCTGACACTAAAATATTTGAATTCTAATGGCATAGTATTTTTAATTTCTTTTTTAAGTTTTTAACAGAAAAATAATACAAAAAGAATTCAAATTCTATCATCTACTGTCAGCCACATGTAGTAATTTATGCAACTCCAACCCACTCTAACTCCTACTTACACCAGAAGAAGTTGATCCAGCTGATTCAAGCCAGTGACTTAAGAGGAGGGGGATCCAACTGAAACCATTCCTGGGGAAATAACAGAGCTGCAGCTCCCTGGCTAAATCCAGTAACAGGAAATTTTTCCTTCTACTGAGCCACAAATGGTGTCCAAACTTCACTAGACCTTAATGAAGTTGAGTCATAAACCTACATGACAGCAAGTGTATCAATCTTTCCCCGTTTGGAACTTTGCAAGATACTTTTGCAACATAAAATTATTGGGTATCATAAATGACAAAAATTATATATATTAACCAAAAAATCCATGTTTTAGGTTACACCACACTGAAGTTTCAGCTGAAAATAAATTCAATCAAGTGTGCTAGCCATCTAAATTTTGGGAGCTGTTACAAAAGCATCAATGAGGCACTGAAGACAGTCATTATTAATTAAGGAAATAATTAAGAGAACATGTGCACAGAACTTAGTGATAATCCCATACATTGTCTAATTGATAGAAGAACATGTTATAAACTTGATACCACTCCTGTTAACAATAGCAGCACTATTTTGTCATGTACAGCCAAGAGCATTAACTTCCTGTATGGCTCATTGGAAGTGCTCTCTCCAAAGCCAAGCTGAGAGGAAAAAGAACAGGAGGAGAATATAGAGAAGGAAAAAAATGCACAGAGATGTTCTTGCAGAGGTTCTGCTGAGCTGGAAAGACTCCATGTCACCCTAGAGAAGTGATTCCCATGCCCCAGTGAGGCAGAACAGCACATTTCGAATAAAGTGTGGGGCAAAGGTAAATTTCTGTTCACTTTTTGCAGCTGTGCTTCCAAAGTAACTCTCTGCAAACAAGAGCACCATGCAAAGGGCAGGTGGGAGGATTAACAGCTCTAACCAGGCAGAGTTGAAGCCAGAAATCTGTAGAAACCCAGTGGGGTATCAGTGACAAAAAAAAAAAGACCAAAAAACACTATGACAAAATGTCTGGAGTATCTAGGCCAGAATGAGGGGGGAAATGAATTATCCATATGGAATCCTCATAAACTCAGCCCATTCTTCAAGTCTGGGCTCCTAAAGGCACCAGTGAGTTAGACAGCAGCTTTTACATGTTTTAGTGATTAAAAAATTAGATGGATTGTCAGTGGCTGGACAGGTATGAATCAGTCTGTAAACATCAAGACAGAGTTCTTGTGAAAATCTCATCATCTACAAGGCTTCAATATTATTTAACATGCCAAGACATATGTCTTAGGCTTCCAGATTAAAGCTTTCATGACCTTTGCTAAATATCATCTTTCGTTCTCCTCTTTTATTCATGTGGTGACCCACGAAAACATCAAACCTCTCTTTCCTAAACAGCAAGTGCATAATACCTGCTTTCCATTGTCCCACGTCTTCTGTCACTGTCACTCTTAAATAAATAAATGAATAATCTTTCTCTTACTCAGTCTCCTACAATAAATACCCCGAAAAATGTTTGCTAAGAGCTAAAATAGTCATAGTCATTTCATGCTAATATTTCATGCTCTGATTATCTCTTTTTCCAATGCATTACCTTTTAAAAAAATAACCTGTTCAACAATACTATATACAGTTCATTTATGTCTTCTGACTGTTTTGTGCTTATTCATGATTCTGTTCTTTATTTCTTTGGTTGATGACACTGTCATCTGTCACCTCATCTGCCATTTGCATCTCATTAATATCAATTGTGCCCTCGGGGATCAGTTTTGTCATCAGAAAATGGCACAGGGGGTCTGCAAATGGAAGAAATACCAAGCATCAGTGCCAAAAATAGCAGCGAGGCATCTCATCTCTTTTTCCCAGACCCCACAGATGCTCCTGTGTATAATCACAGCACGTTGACATCATTCTGGTCACCAAGGTATAAGGAAGTTGTATTTAATAATCACACTGTTTTTATTGGAAAATTAACCAAGTAGCAGAACAGCAAGCTGGTACTGACTGCAACCCACAGCTCCCAGGACCTTAAAACACAGAAACAGCAGCTACTGAAGAGAAGGCTGTATAACTGAGTGAGAGAGAAGCGCTAGGATGCAACCACTGAGGCCGCTCTTCAGGTCTCCATTCCCAAGAAAAGCCAAGTGGGATGTGATGTAGATAAATTCTCCTCAGGACAGTGAGGGTAGGCAGAAACACCATTTCTCGGAATGCCCAACACGCTCTTTCCATGTTTACAAACCATGAAAAGTCTCTACATGGTGATACAGAGATGCTCTTTGGAAAGAAACCAAAGGTACCCTTCCAACCACACCATTACAGCAGTGCTGCCAGTCCCACCCACTGGAAAAGGCACAAGACAGGCTGCCAGTTCAGCTCAAGTGTCACGACAGACTCCTGATGGGTTGAACGCTGGAATTTCTCCTACAGAAGAACCTTGTGAGCTCTCCTGCAGGTGAAAGCTTTGGGGTTTGTATTCCTGTGTGGCTTTGGAAGACGCAGGTTCAAGAAAACACTGTGGAACACCTGCCAAGGCCTTGCAGCCTGCTGGGCTGTCACACTCAACTGCTCTTGAGTGTATTCTGCTGTGCTGCAGGAGGTCCAGCAGCATGTCCAGCTCCTTCTTTCTGCTCATTTCTGTTGCTGAAACGTAGATCATGATTTGGAAAAATCATTCCCCAGTGATGTCCATAATGTGGCACTGGGAGGCCCCTGTGAAAATCACAGCTGTAACAGCAAAATTTTATGTTCTATCAATGTTACAGTAATGTCATTCTCATTTCACATTGGACGGTGCAGCCACATAATAAACCAACTTTTCAACTATGGACACGCTTGGTTCGTTTGCTCACAATTATATTTAGTGAAAATATTCTGTTGGCTGCTCAGTCACTTGTCACTGCACCTTATTAGCCTGAGCACTGGGAGAATCCTCCACTGAGTCCCAAAAAGTGCAGAGCAGCAGTCTGCACAGACATCTGCCTAACTGCAGAAAAATGAACTCACATCCTTTTTTATTGCAAATAATGCCTACCAGCTTTTCCAAGAGGTATGCATTTCATACATCCTCCACCACCTACCTCCACCCCCAAAACTGTTATCCTAATTTCACTCGTCAGTACCTGAAGTCTTTATATGCCACATTAGCATCTAGCCTGCCTCATCTTTTCCACTCCAGTGGCCGTAGACCTCATTGTCCTGCTGCAGTTTATCCATGAGCCCCACACCTTCCATGCTGCAGCATCACGATGGCCGCTCATCCAGATAATCCTGGTCAGTCCTGTCACAGCTTTGACAACAGACGACTGTACCTGTCACATTAGATAAGCCATCCCATTTGCTTCACATTAAACAGCAGGGCAATACATAGATATCATCTGTCACACGAGAAGCCTTGGTGAAGAGACAGCTCTATCACACACAGCACCCATGAAAAGCAGAAAAAGCCCAGCAGCTGGAGGAACTGTATTTAAATGTTTCAAAGATTCTCCTTCTGAATAAAAATTCGGACAAAATGACACACACACACCTATAGACGCAGTCACTTTTCTGTGAGGGGCCTATTCTTGCCCTTGCTCCTGATCAGCCATCTTGTTTCCATCAGAAATGCTCTTAATATGATAAGAAGTTCAAAAAATGTGAGGAATCAGATGCAAATCTTCAACCAAGTGACAGGCTGTGCTCCTTACATTGGCTGGAACAGAAAATGGAATCATAAGGGTTTGAAAGTCTGTAAGCAGAGTCAGGGGAAAGATGCACTAGAAACACTTGCTAAAATACGAGCAGGTTAAATCTCTCTTTATTGAGCTTTGTAGGAAATATATCGTATGAAATTCTCACCATCTATGATGTTTTATCCAAACAGACTGATGTGAATGGTTTTTATGTAAATTGTCATCAAGCTTCAGCTTTTCATTACCTAAGCAGACAGGATTCTATTACCCTGGGCTCTGGAAACACAGGAGCTCTTCCAGCAAAAGCCACTGCAGCAAATGCCTGATACAAAGGGGCAAAGGCAACCAGATGGGGTGGTGGACACCTGACCAAACCATGAGCATCTGTACAGCAGTAACAACTCAGCTATGTAACTTCACTGATTTAACTTTGGTTTGATATTTTAAAGCTGATTTATGGCGTGATATATTTGGATTATCATCAAATTCCAAATGAGATGTTAAAATCATTCCTTGTATGCAAGCAGAAGTGAATTTGGGATATTTATTCTACACTTGGGAGGCCTTACTGTATAAACTCCCCTCTAGTATGTGATCTGCTCTTGTGAAAGGTCAGATAAGGGAAGTTTACAGTCAGTTAGAAGGGGCAGTGATTATTAAGGCCTGATGGCACTGTCCTCCTGGTGAAAACCCAGAAATCAAGTCGTTTTTTAGAAAGCAAAGCCTGTCTCAATATTAGCATGCACTTTTCTGAAACTCTCCTGGGTGAGCTTGGGCTGCAATGCCCAGCTGGCACTGCCACAGCTCTCAAACCAGGGCTGCAGGATCAGGTCAGGATCCCTGATTTTATGCCTGGACACAAGTCATAAAAAAGAGCAAAACCCAAAATCAGTTTCCATGGCTGGTGGAAGAGAAGTTGGAACATCTCAGAATTGCTGTTTTCTCTCTCTCTACCCCAATCGCTAAAAATGTAGACTTTTTTTCAAAAAAATTAAAACTCTCAAGTTACTTGATTTTCTATATTTTGATAATTTTCATTGCAGCTCTCTTACTTTATTAAAAACTTAATATTTTCACTCAGTAAAAAATTCAATTTTACACCTAGAAAAATTTTGTACATAAAATTTTCAAGAGGTATTTTCAAGGCTTAGTTTATATTCCCTTGTTAATGAGGATAAAAACAACCAAAAAGTGCCAGAAGAATGGCAGCCTAAATTTAAGAAAAAAATGAAATCTTCAACCAGATTGCAGCCCAAACCAAACGTGAGTTTCTCACTGAAGTGATGCTCTACATTATCACATCTGAAACTCTTTTCCATTCATGCTACACGGATTATTAGCAATCATATATTTGACTGGAGTGTGTACATACACAAAGCCACTTAGCTTTTAACCCAAGCAATAATATCATCTCAGCAGGAAGCTGTAAGGATAGAAACATTCAAGATCCTGCAGCATCCATATATTATAACAGCAAGACTAATACCGGAATCTTAATAGAATTTTCTGCCTACTGCTAACAGATTTGCCCATTAACTCTGGGAACACAGGGAGCCTCACAGGTACAAGGCAACATTTTCAAAACCCTCAGAGTGGTTTAGGAGTTCCCACAGGACTTGGGCTGAGTCACCAGGGAGTGTTAAAAATGGCACACAAGAAAACTTTAGCCCAGGAGTTTGTTTCCCACACAAAGGACTTCAGCAAAGGTAGAGACAGACAGGAGCCCATCTCTGGGGAGGTGACTCTCAGAAGGGAAGGGTTTACATTAACTGGAAGATACTTTCTCCTGGAGCCCCACCCCAGGTCGGAGCAGAGGCAGTTGGGGCTCGCAGCTGCTTGGCTACCGCAGTTCTTGCTGGAGTGGCCACAGTGCTCGAGGTTTTTCCATGAAAGATCAGCCCCTGGTGCTCCTTCAGCAGAGCCTTGGAACAGGGCTGGGACTTTGTCGGAGCAAACCCCAAACCCAAGCACACACCACGACTCTGCTAAAGACCAGCCAGACAATAATAACTGTGATCAGTCACTGAAGAAGTAGAAAACTACAGCCGGGTAGTGGAATTCACAGCGAAAAATGAATGTCTGAGCAAGTGTTGGGTTTTGCTTTGACTTGTTATTTTGCCAAACCTTAACAGATTAGCGTCCCCTTCTGTGGGTTGGGGATGCTCTGGGATCCATCTGGGATGGTAGCTACTACCTGCTCTACAGGAGAACTGTCAGATTTAATCAGTTTATACCTAAATTTTCCAGAGATGGAAATTTAACGTCAGGCCAAAGTACTACTATTGCTTAAGTACTACAGAGCAGGTGCAGCATTTCAAATCTCAGGTGACTTGAAAAGAGGCACTGCATAAAGCGTAATACAAACATTTCATGTTTGGGGCAGCTGCTGCTCTGTTGCTGTTATTATTTTCTTTCATTATTTAAATTCAGCATTTACAAAAAGTTAGGTCATACTGGAAATTGCTGCTTAATATTTTATGACTTTCACACATTTTTCTCTTTTTTTTTAACTTTGTTTATGTACTTGGAGTAATTGATGCTTTTTAAAAGGATTGATTCATTTTTAAACATGAATCACATGGTAATCTTACAAGGGAAAAGAGGAATTAGTCATAAAAACAATTGTGTATTTAAGCAGAGAAGAATGTGTAGAACAGGATGGGGGGCAGGGAGGGAGGCTGAGATAGACAAAAAGCTGCCATAGCTATTTTAATCAGCAAAAATAATACTGTCATGGAAAATTAAAAAAAAAAAA
>VYXC01005072.1:1468094-1507131 GCA_013397175.1 Platysteira castanea
AAAAAAAAAAAAGCTGAACCAGCTTCATAGCCAGCAGAGGGAGCCAGGAAAAGCCCTTCATATCCACAGTTAGGGAATAAAGACAAATTAAAACAGATGCATCTTTTTCTAACACTTTTTCTCCCATCTTCCTCTCTCTGGTGAAAGTGTCACACTCCTGGATTCCTAATCCAGATTATCCATTTGCACTACTGTGAAGGCATATTAAATGCAATGAAGAATCTTCAAATATTTCCACTCACTTTCTATCAGAGACCAACAGGATTTATCCAATTTATAGAGAAAACAGAGTTCTGCATGGACTTGGCTGACTTGCCTGCTGTGCACTCTGATCCTGATATCAGACAAAACAGTCCTCCTGCAGTATTCTGCAGAGCTGAGCCACAAAAAGGATGCATGCACTGATCCATGGTCCGTGCTCCTCCCAAAATACCTCTCCATAGGCGACTATCCCTGAACTGAGAAACTGATACCACACCTGAGTGGAGAAATGAGTAATGCTGGATTAGCCACGGGCTCAGACATTGCCGTTATTCATCAAATTGGACAGCAGATGATTTGAAACCTTATTCAGCCAGCAACAGAAATGACTGAAGAACTTACTGGATAGATGAATAATATCACATAAATCACCTCTATTTCTAACTGAATGGACTGGATCACCATGAGTTGTAGGAAAACCCAGGTGCACTTCTTTCATTGCAAGTTGTCTTATTACACAGCTCTGAAAATCACACCCAGAGCTGGGCAAACTCTCCTTTGCAATAAAATCCAGAAAACATTCTTTGGGTGAGATGGGTCCCTACTTTGCATCAGTTCAGCATTTCTTGGCTGCTCGTGTTGGGCCCCTGCTCTTCAGCTACAGAAACACAGCAGCAGCTGTTGAGTAACCCAGATCTGAATGGTCTGATCTTTCAAAGAGGTGCATCAGCACCTTCTGCAAGTAGGAAGAAGGACAGACTTTGGGCAAATTGTTCTTAATTAATTTTTTTTCCCTATTAGAAAAACACTTGTTCCAGAACATCATAACTTTAATGTAGACCATCAGAGTACCTCCACTAGCTCCAGTTTCACTATTGCTGTATCTTGGCTGTTCAAAGACAGAAGGTTTTGCAGGGATCAAGTTGCAGGCGCTCTTCAAGCCAAGTTTTCCAGGGTTTCTGAATACAGATTTTTGTGTAACACTAACAGAAATATGTATTCATATTCATAACCCTACAGGTTCACAAAAAGCATTTGAAATAAGCCGTAATATTCAGCACAGCATCACTTCACTTATCCCACCTGAAGGACTTGGGTCTACACCAGGCATTCACAATGTATCAGCCATAGTCAGCCAGGGACCAGGATTTTTTTGGAACTTATTTTGTAAACAATTCTAAGTGCAAGGAAATGTCAATCTATTCATGAACAGGATGTTAACAGAAAAATTTGAAATATGATGAATAAAACCCAGCTCTTCTTCATTATTCTTCTGTGCCCTTTGGACTGCCAGAATAAAAAGTAAAACCAGTCATTTTAAAAGTCTCTGAGTTGGTTATGAGTGCACTTTGGACAAAAATGATTTACTGAAGCTTACGTCATGTACTATTATTTTCCACTCTGACACAGAATCATGGTTGTTCAGCCCATAACAGTGATATGCAAACATCTTCAGTCTCAAGCATTTGCTCTGTGACAAGGAATACAGAGCACATTATGTTCCCAACTCAGAGCAAGGATAGGGCAAAATTCTACTGGCTGAACTGAAAAGAAAGGAAGAAAATGATTCTCCATAGCCTATATTTATGTAGAGTCTTCTGCAATGGTATAAATGTTGTGTGTTTGGCTGCACACTTTGGATTGCAAATGCTGTTTGAACTACCAGACTTACCCCAAACACAAACATATTTCCCTTGCTGTTGCATATTATTATTTCTCTTTGGGGTTTTTTTCCTGAATATTACTTAAAAGTCTTGTCAGAAGACTTCACAATGCTGTAAGAATGGTGATAAAACTCACTTATAAGGAAATACTTAGTGACCAGGTCCTAACTTCTTCTTTTTACAAATTCAGTGATTGTAATAGTGCTGGTGTTTTTCCCCTTTGAGAAGTGTGTATATGTTTTTAAGAGGTACTGATATGTGTGCCTTACCAATGTCCTTTATCTTAAAAATAGCATTACTTACACACAATATAGCAGTTGCTTTGGTAACTGATTTTTCCCCTTTTAAAGGCTGAATAAATAATTGTGTAATACCCATTTAAATTATCAGTGTATGTGATTGCATTGGTCTGAAGCAACTTTTACACCATAATTTTTTTCCATGGTGCCATGAATATGTATAAATGTTGAGGTATGGCATGATTACTAAGTAAATAACTGTGTTAGCACGGCATGTTGTGATTAAAGGAAAGTATTTGGACAATGATAATTTTGAATAGAAACTGCAAAATTAACAAGCGTTGTGGGAAGCAAAACTCCAACTAGTTTCATCCCACTTTAATGAGAGTCCCAAGTGTGCAGGACTTTGGGAATTAAACCATTACATCATGTGTATTTTGAGCTGATTTCAGTAGCAGAATCCAAGCCTGTTGTTTTGGGATTTTGGGCAAAGCAACAAAAAAAGACAAATATCTTAAAGTGCACAAACTATTCATGCCTGGCCTGGAGTCCACTTCCCCTGCAGACTCCTCATCTTCAGAGCCACAGCTCCCAGCAGAGCAACCCTGCACTGCACTGGCTGTACAGCACATTTACAGTGCAGGGTCCCAGGGGAGCAGGGGAAACTCCCTCCAGGCTCAACACCCGGGACAAATTCCGGGAGCAAATAAATAAGAGTCAAGTAACTCCAAGTGACTTCACTGCCAGAGTCCAGCTGATCTCCGAGAGAGGAAGGAAGACACTGTAGCTCTCCTGGCAAAATGAGCCACATGACTTGAAGCAACACCACTTCCACTGAGAAAGCACTTGTGACTAATGCAGGAATGCAATTATTTTACATATGTATGGGCACACTTGGACATAGTTCAAAAAAAAAAAGATAAATCATACCACTGCGTTATATCATTTCTCCCCCTAGAATGAGTGCAAATATATTTGATCTCCACTATTATAACATCTTTCTAGTGACTTACTTAAAATAAAATACAATTTTATTACCGAGAGCATTAAAATGTCATGTTTATATAGCAAAGATTTAATTAAAATTCAGATTATAATAATAATTTAACACTGAAGCACAGAGCTAAATTTCTTTTGCTAAATTTGAAAGGGTTCTTTATCCCAGACAGATGTGTCAGGAGCACACCACACTGTCACACTGGGGAATTAGGTGCACACTGGAGCAGATGACCACAAACTTGTATCTGCTGTTGAATGCCCAAGTACATCATCCAAACCCATTCAGAGACTCCTGGCAGTACCAGAGAATGAATAAATAAGGGTAAGGATTTCCTAAGAATGATTCCTTACAAAGACGGACCAACAGATGGAATGTGTCTCAGACATGGGCCACCAAAGTCAGCTCAACAATTCCTACTGATTTTGGCCCTAAGAAAAGAAGTTGCTTTGGAAAATCAGTAGCCCTGCCTTAAGTTCTCTAGGAATATAAGGATGGTGGGTTAAGCAGCAGCTTCAGTCTTGAAGGTCTCAGAGGTCCTTCAAGGGTGACAACACAGTAAAAAAGCCCATAACAGGCACAACATCAAATATATAGAGGTTTATAAAAATACACTGTTTTATTGAAGCAATTTGTATATTGGACACAAGGAGTAGCTGATACAGCTGACAGGAGTGACTCTGTGCATCAGCACCAAAAAAATTTTAATCCTTCTGCGTTGTTTAATACTAAGAATTTACTTTTTCCTCAGCCTCTGAAAAAGAACGCCCCACTGCCACCTAAAAGGGCAGTACATCAAAATTAGAAGTATCCTGGTTTACTGTCTCCAAGGGCATGATCAAGTATCCTCAAACATCATCCTGACAGTGGCCACTTTGGAGGAAATATGCAAACAGATTTTCGAGTTGTTTAATTCTTCTACTTACAGGTCCATACCCACACCTTGGCCTGCTCAGGAACTTAAAAAGAATTTTATTCACTGTTATCAATTATTTCCCTGTGTGTGACAGTGCAGGGATCTATAACATCTTTGTTTGATTGGTTTCACACTCCCAGCACCTACGATAAAGATTTTGATGTTTTCAAACAGCCATTTCACGTAATCTGATGCCCAGTGGGACCTCTGTTCATTTGATGCTTGTTCCATGGGACTGTCATATCTTCTGTGCTCCTGTTTCAGACATCCCAACCTAATTTAAAACACACAGTGCCACTAACCTGCTCTGATGCCTCACATTAACCAGCAGTTCCACCAAGTGAAGTACTTCCCTTTTATCACTATAGGCAGAGAGTTTCATGTGATCTTATTTTCAACAGCAAATTACTTCCTGTTGTGAGTTCAACTGTTTGAAACCCTCTGCAAAGGATCCTACACTGCAGGAAATAGTCCTGTTCTATTTAAATATTTGCTAGTTATACAAATTACTTCCTTTCCAAATTGCTTTGCACTTTTTTTTTTTAGTTTTTAAATTGGTCTGTTTAATTATCAAACTGCTTTCAAGTACAGGGTAGCTTGTTTCAAGTTTTTTTTCAGAATACTACTAGTTTTAAGTTATTTCTGTAAATAATACATGTTTTTCTTACATGCATTTTTACTCTAACAAAAGTAATTTGAAAATAACTACAGCATCAGAAAAAGTAATGCTGGGATATTTAAAGGGTAAAGTTTAAGTGACAACTAAACAGTGATTTTTCCATTCTGATGAAGACAGACCTTTCAAAGTAGCTAAAAAGCTAAATGTTTCCTTTTTTTTCCAAAGCCAAAACATTCGATGATTTTATTTCAAATGGAAAAGAAGGTCGTCTTGGGTTAAATTAAGTGCGTTAACTAAGTACTTGGAACACCTAATGAAATGTTTTGGAGGCAAATGCAGAGTGACAGGAGCCTAATAAACTACCATCAGCTCTGATTTGATCTCACTGACACCATTTCCAGGTTGTTTCGAAAGGTCGCTGTAAAAATAACCATGCATTTTTAGGATTAGCCCTGATACCTGCTTGCTCGGTGGACCAGCAGGCATCAAGCAATGACAAAAGCAGTTTTGTGAAAGTTGAGTAGTTGGGGCTTAACTCTGGGGTTGACATCAGGATCTAATTTTAGGCAGCTGGGTCAGGCGCTGGCTCTGCCCTTCCTCGGGAGCAGCGGCCCGGGAGAGCCGGGGAGAGGAGGCTCCCACTGGGACGGGCTCTTCTCCCCCCAGCACCTGCTCGGAAAGGGAGGCTCAGTCACGTCTCATTTCAGGTGTTGACATTTCTAACACAAAAAATGCTCCAAAGGAAAAAAGGAAGAATGAGAGTGCAATGATCACTCTGCATTACTTTAATCTTCACTTATTCAAAGCCCCAAACGCAGACTTTGCCGACAAATAGGTTTCAAGAAATGCAATTAAATGTGTGAAATAAACTATTTCTAGGGTTGCTGGGTTTTTAACACCATTTACTTGATCATCTCATTGACAAATTAGGGAAAAGTCCACGAACAATTTTCATCCACAAAAAATGAAATCATCAGAGGGGCCAAAAGTTCAGACTTCAAGGCTGCTTTCTAAAAGCACCAAAGACCTGCATTATTTCTAAACTTACAGGAAATTTGTCTGCTGCGCAATACAATTGTGAAACAACTAAATTGTGTAGGAGGACAGCATTTTGTAAAAGAAGTGGATGGCTCTGAAAATTAATATCAAAACCTCCACTTAAGAATGCAGGAAACTCCTTAAGTTTCTCGTGCTGGAACTGAAATATTAAATTGTAGCTTATCTGGGAGCCAGTGCCCAAAATGCTTTTGTTAATAGTGTCAATACAATCCACCTTCTATTTATTATTGGCTATGCTTCAAAATTTTAGTCTACTCCTGCTAGATAATCTTTTAACTTCTGTCCATTTACCACATTTTAATCTCACAGGGCAACAGAGAGAAGGGTCTGGTTAAATGAACTGTCTACAAAAAGGCTGGTAATTATTGATAAAAGAAGTGCTGTGCAGTTTGAGGATCTTTTTGTAGGCATCACCAACATTTCCCAAGACTGTTTGTTCCTGACTTTTTGCATCCAGGGACTTTTACAGGGATGTTAAATGTTGCTTTTTGTACAGCTACAAATTACAATTGAAACTCTTTCTACAGATCGGATTTTTTAAGACGGAAGTATGTAATCATATCTGAGGAAGGAAATGTAATGAATTTATAAAATCCATGTTTACTGATGAGTGAGCCCTAATTCTCTCTGTGCTGAATAATTCCAGTCTGAAGGAGCAGGAAGGGCTACTAAACATAGAGGATATTGCAGTATGAAAGGGAACACAGTATCTTCATTCAACAAAGCAAGGAACAAGAGGGTTCTGAAATTTAGGCAGAAGGCTGAGTGCTTACAGTTTTCCTTTTAATTAAGGTGATACTTTTATATTACTGTACTAAAAATGAAAGAAGGTGCCTGATCATTGCTGGGAAAACACTGCTTGAAGGTCAAATTCCACTGCAGCTGCATAGAGGTCACCTGCATTTCACATAAAGGGCAGAACTGGCCCTGTGGTAGGAAGAGAAAATACCTCTAACCTTATTTTTCATCAGCTTTTGGACACTTAGTGCATGATTATACTGAAGTTATTCTATAAATTTGTAAATCTGAGGAGCCCAGTCTTTGAAGAGTCTTCCAGAACTAATCTACAACCATAAAAGAAGGCAAGCATTTAGAAATCCTACTAAGCTTTGCCCATCAAGACATTTTCTGGCAAGTAAAATTATTTCATTATTTTAAAGGTTGATGAAGTTAAAGGATGGCAAAAGCTGTAAGTTACCCCAAATACACAATGACTCTCTCTATGTCCAGTGCAAGATACCAGTCCTGCATCAGTCAGCTGAACAGTCTCATTGTGCTGCCAAGTCTTGTAGGTTAATATTTAGATCAGTGAACAGCCACTCCTTCAGATGGAGTCATCTCCTTCTGTTGACACTAGGCCAAAAGGAACTCTGATATTTCTCTCTCATAAAGGATATTACAGTGAGCTTTGTGTCCTTTCCTCTCCAAATACATGTTAATAATGCAGCCAGAAATTATAAATGTTGTTTAACTGGAGACACTGATAGCTTGGCACAGGTTGGAAGGTTCACACTAATGGTGCAGTTCCCAAAAAAAGTTCCAGAGGATTTAAGGGAACATCATTACACCAGTGAAGGAAGGAATTTTTAAAACACTAACCAAGAATTTAATAACAAATGAGGACAATGACTCTTTAGTTCTGTGAGCTGCTAGGTGTCTGACTGAGGAATATTTTGAAAACCATCCAACCTTGCTGTTTACAGTTAACTACAAACCAAAAGATTCTCCAGAAATACCATGTTGCTTCATTTTACTGGGAGGAAGAATGACAAGAGGTGATTGCCCTGCTCTGCTCTTGGTGCAGCCTCACCTTGAGCCCTGTGTGCAGCTTTGGGAGCCACAAAAAAGAAAGATATAAAGCTATTAGAGAGTGTCCAAAGGGGGGACACGAGGATGGTGAAGGGTCTGGAGCAGAAGCACTGTGAGGAGGGACTGAGGGCACTTGGACAATAGTGGGATTGTTGGGGCTGCCCTGTGCAGGGCCGGGAGTTGGATTTGATCTTTGTGGGTCCCAACTTCCAACTCAGGATATCCCATAATTCTATGACTCAAAGTTGACTGAACATCAATATTTTTACCAGATAATACAACACAATTTAGCATTCACTCTCATTTTTCCAGAAAGCTGCTGAAGTGAAATACTTAGAAAAACATCTCCATCATTAATACAAACAGCAGAAAGCAGCCTTTTACAATACTTTTAGACATCAATTTTCATGTACTGAATATGCAGTTCACCTTCAGGGCTTTGTCTCATGCTTCCTTGCTGATGCTATGCACGCTTCCAGGTCAATATCCCTGCTCCTCCTCTGATCCCATAATTCAGCCACAAACAGCTGGATCCTCTTTTAGCCCCAAGCTGCAGTGGGGATGCAGGGCTGTGGGGCAGGAGGGTGGCCGTGGTAGCACAGCCCAGCAGGGCACCACCTGTCCCAGCAGAGGTGTGTCTGTGAAAATACAGTAAAGACACTCTCACACCTGCTAGGTTCAGCAGGAAGGAGGGAAAAGAGAAAGTTTATTTACAGTTGACATGTTTTATAAGATTCTCAACTCCACAAGGGATTGGAGGACATGTCACTTCCTCCTCAATCCCACTCGAGAAAAAAGATGCTCATCAAAGTTCTCTTATCACAAAAGGAATGAAAAACAGAAAAGATGGTTAAATAAACGTCGGCTACTGTTTACATGAAACTGTGTGAGAAAGAATTCCGACTCCAAGGTTAAAACAGAAGGCTTAGCAAAAACCAGGGCAACACAGAGGCTGTTGGTGCAGGCCTTGCCTGCAGCACCCAGCAGGGCCAGGGATGGTGATGATGGGATTAAAGCGCTGCTGTCACACAACCCAGCGGGGCGACACCCCGGGATCCACAACTGCTACGTGGTCTGACATGTGAATTGATTCCAGCAGGGACACTCAATTCTGGTTCCTTCGCAGATCTGGGCTCCACGCCAAGTTTTTAGTAAATCATAATTAGGAGCTCAGATGGCAGGGATTGGTATGATGATCAGATCCAAGCAGCGAACTTGGTTCCAATTCCCTCTTTTCACCAGAGAACTAGAAGAATGACCACCCATCACTGAGAAAGCTCAATTTAGCAATGCTTATTGCTCAGTTTAACAGAGTGAATTGCACGTAATAGTCTTCCGCTCTCAGAGCAATCCGTCTCCTGAAAAATTCTACTTCATCACTGTGGACTAGCTCAAGAAGAAATTATTTTAACCTTGGCATGAGAATTCTGGATAGGATATTCAATACTCACAACTGGACAAAGAAAAAGGTCAGAGGAGACATACTGTTCTGAACCTCGCTTTCCTTTTTTATAGCTTTCCAATTGTATTGCAGACGAAGAACACAGTAAGGAAACTATTGGTCAGAAACAGCTCCTCTCCTCGTCAGAGCTCGACTTGGTGCAGGAGGCAGAGCACACATTAGTCAGGACAGAGCTCCTGGGCTGAGGTCCAGCTTTGCAGCCCCAGCAGGGAATGCTCCTACAGCAAAGGATTTCTCTCCCAGCCAGCTGTGGCCAAACCCCATGTCCTTTGTATAATGGAACACACAGACCAGGATGTCAGAATCCATTCCAAGAATTTTGCCAGATAACAGTTAACAAGGATACTCATTTTTACATATTTTATTAAAGCTGATGGCTTTTATGTGAAGGCTTTGGGCTTTGCTGGAGAAAAAGTCTGAAAAAGTCTACTTTACCTCCTCCACTGAGGTTACTTCTCTACTTCCAAGCAGATAAAAGAGTAGGTCATGCTTAATTAAATATTAATTTCTACCATGTTTTTAGAAATGCCAATATAATTATTCTCAGTATATGTGAGAACTTGAATATTTCACCACTTTTCTTGAATGTTTTACTTATAAAAACCTGTTTGTGATATTTTCAATAATTTGAATTTATTTTCCTCTTTTTATAATTAATAGATTATCTGTATAAGATCTTATTTTTCTTATACTGCATATTTTTCCTCACCAGTTTAGTCTAATATTAAAAGTCATTTCAGACTAGCTGCGTCTTTTGAGGGAGTGAACATTTTTTCTTAGTAACTTTTTAAAGGAATTCCATGTTTGGATGCATTCTACTAACATTAAAATACTCTGTATTCTACCACTGACTTAATGGGTAAATTAAATTAAAAACAATATATTTGGCAAATACCATCCCCTACACTTTTTTTTGAGCAGGCACCTCATTTTTTTTAATCAGTTATAAATAGATGTCATATCTAACAGGATCACATTCCTTCTTGTTAGTCAGCACTTTAATAGTAAAATACTTGACCACTGCAACATTTTTCTACTGGAGTAGTTAATGGAAACCTCAGTATAGCTGCTATTATGTATTCAAAGTATTTGCCAATTTCCTCTCAGCATGTGCAAACCCTTATTTGTGAGCGATGTGCTTCAGGCACGGGGACTATCCCAGGGAAGGCAATTACTGCGTAAACCGTGGTTACAGTGTAACGTCCTCCCCAGCATCACAGGATCGGCCAAAACACACCAGAATGACTTTTATTGATACCAGAGCCTGCAAAGGAAGAGCCACCCCTTAAACCAGCTGCACCCAAGGCTGACCTCTGCTAAGGTAACGCAATCCCATTCCAGTCAGCAGCATGGTGATTTTATCAAAACACCTCCTCTTTTCATAATGGACTTCAATTTTTGCTGAATTTGCTACATGTTAAATTTTTAATTCAGGTGTAGCTTCTCTTTTAGGGAATACAGAATATTGAATCATTTTAACTTCAAGACACAGAAGTAAAGAAACAGATTTGCACACATCAGTGATGCCTCCATAAGTTTTATGGACATCTACTTTCCTTTAAAGTACCTAACAGATGGCTCACAAGTTTCCAGAAACAATCACAGAAGTCAAACTTATAGGTCAAACTATCTTCTCTGAATATTAGCAATTGAAATGGCTGTAATTTCAAAACCAAAACTACAGCCCTACTGAGGTACTCCAGTATAAAAATAACATGAGCATAAAATGCTCTAACACCTTTTCAGAATTCAAACTATTCACAGGAAAGAGTGGAAAAATTCAAAAATCATAGCAAGGAACAGAAAAAGGTGATTAGGGATATACAAAAAGAAGTTCGGGAACAGTTGTTCAAAGACCTTTCAAAGTAGGGATGTGGAACTAAATGAGAAATAAAATTCATGTCCTAGAA
This sequence comes from Platysteira castanea, assembly GCA_013397175.1. Classification (NCBI taxonomy): domain Eukaryota; kingdom Metazoa; phylum Chordata; class Aves; order Passeriformes; genus Platysteira; species Platysteira castanea. Next base: position 1,478,971 of record VYXC01005072.1, read on the forward strand.
CGCAACATAATCATCTTGCAAATTAAAAACATGATGGCAAAATTCATCTTATATGAGCAATGACAAAGCTAAAAAAATCATGGTACTTATGATTCTTGTAATACCAAAAGGACACCAAGAATCAGACCCAAAACATGTCAACAATCCCCATCAAACACTGAAAGGAAGATTTTAGATGCCAACTCCAAAGCGACTCTTCATGTTTTGAAAATGTCTTGTGTGATCAAACTCTTTAATTCCCTTATAGATCCAGTTCATCAGGAACTGTGCTAATAAGCAAGGAACTTTGGACTTATGTTTTCTACCTCATGAACTTTCAGCTGGGTTGAACTTCCAGCTAGGAAACCAGAGAGTAGTGCCAGCCTTTGGACAAACATAGTGGGCTGTGTGTGCAAAGATCCTTGGCAAGCCAGGCTTGAGTGACGGGCTTGTAACAGTGAGAGTGTCCCATTTTCTTGGGCAATGGTGACAGCAATTTTTTTACAATTATGAAGGTGTTTTCAGAGCAAAACACTCACATGATTTTAGCAGAGGCTTTTCTGACCCTCTAAGCCTGTCCAGGTGAAGCTGACAAAACATGCTGGTGTATTTTAGTGATGACTTCTGCCTATTCGTTTTCTGTCATTTTGGTTTTCTTGGCATCTGACTGGATTCTTCCTAGGGCATTGGAATGGGAAAAGAAAATTGGCTTCTGTAGATTTTTTCCCCTGCTGCTAATGTTGAAATGATAGGGCAGCAATTTGTGAGTTTGGGTGATGGCTGTGCAGTGAAGGCAGCATCCAAATTTGGATCTTGTGCTGAGGATGGAAGTTTGCTCTGATAGATACAGATGTTTCTCACGGACAGAGTTCTTCCCTCTCCTCTCATCACTGATCCCATAACTAAGATCCCCTCGCACCTCTCTGTCATTATATTTTTTAATATCTTGAAGTCTTTTCTGCTCCAGGGGAGGATCAACTCTTCTCGTGTGTCTAGAAGGAACGTAATTGTTGTTTTTGTGAATGTTCAAGCAGCACGTCCTGGAAAGGAACTGCTCAGGGTAGCAGGGGACTGGAATCACTTACCCACTGAGTTCCGTGGTACATTGTATCTCTGAGAGCATGACACAGCTCATGAATCACTTTTCCTTTACACCAGTACGGAACATGACTGGAAAATACATCTATAAACTATAGTTTATAAGTTCAGGCACTATAAGGAAATATGCAATTTCTTACATTTCATTTATCAAATTTTGTAGGAATTACCCCTATATTCCCAGTGGTGAAACCAAACTGAAAATGGAGATTTTGCCTCTTTTTCTGAGGTCAGAGGAAGTTTTCCACATCCAGATGGGTGATTCATCCCAGGCAAAGAAAGATTTTTGCTTTGCTTTCTTACTCATGTCTTCAGTGCTGCTCGTATGACAACAAAAAATACATGCTCAGCCAGGAAGAAGGGATTTTTATGCACTGGAAGAAGGAGGAATTCCACTGAGGAGTGGAATGCTGTGTCTTCAGGACCAAACTCCAGTGCTCTGGTGCCACTTGCATTGCGCCATACAAATGTTCTTTCACCTTTCTTTGGAGCCAACCCTTTCCATGGAAGTACCTCTCTCACAGTGCAGCTCCCTCTCTTTTTTCCATTGAAACCTTCCCACTCCGCGAATAATTCCTAAATTAATTATCCCAATCACATGTAAAGGATGGGCTGGGTAATGGAATCTCCCCGCAAACGGGGAAATAGCTCGAGCAGAAGTGATAAGCATCAAATTCTTTTCTGAGGGCTCAGCTGAAGCCAGAGGTTAGTTCCACGTTTCAAGCTGGCCACAAGGTGTGGCTCCATTCTAAAAGAGGTGGCAATGCCTGGAATGTAAAAATAACTGACGCAGACTCTGCTTTACCTGGGGTTTTTCCATTACAGATCTTACATCTTAATGATAGGTTGGACTTGAATAGTCCTGCATGGAAACATTCTTCTGGAAATTAAAAAATAATAGTCTATAGATTCTTTGAGAGTTTTTTTTTTCCTCAAAAATCCTACATGATTTTCTAGGAAGCTGTGTCACTGCTATCCAATTTTACCAGCTATTGCAAAAGTCTATCTGAGGTATCACTTACTGTTTAGTTTCAGGGGTAATCTTAAAAATTTTGGTGGGACTCCACTAAATTCTTGTAGAATCCTACTATTCTTGCTCCTATCAAATTTCCTATTCTTTTTCCACAGGGGTTTGCACAGCCTGTTAAAGCAAAAGCCTGGAGTCAGTATAATCTAATTTGGACATTCTGATGAATGAATTTAAAGGGGAAAATTGAGTCATCATTAATTTGTAACACATTGCCAGACTTAACAGTAAATACTATCACCATAGTTTTGGAAATATCTATCACAAAGCTTATGCTCCAAGTCTTTTATGAACTGGTTTACTACCACAGACAAACAATCTCAATAATTTCATGCTGATGTAGACAGCTGGATCCTAAACCCCTATCCTTGAAAATATAAATTTAAAAGTCAAAATAACTTAGCTTCTGCCTTCGAATATTCTTATAGAAAATAAAAGCAAGTGAACAGAAAATGGTTTACTGTTATCTAATTGGAAAGCAGAGGTTTTAGTTTGAAACAAACACATTTTATGACTATCCAGGATGAACAAATTGGAGCAGAGAGCTAATAATTTATATCAGCATTGCTCCATGCATCAAGGATCTTTTATGCTCCTGGGAGGGCATTACAAAAATTAGAGTAATGTAGCAGAAAGAATGAGTTTGATCTTCCGTTACAGCATTATTCTATCACCCTTGCTTTGCATTTCTGGCAACTTCACAAGGAACATCTCAAAGACTGAGAGAAGTGAGCCTGCTGGTCGGAATTCACTGGAATTCTCCTGGAATTATCTCTTGGAATTATCTTGGACTGAGAGAATTCTAAAAAATATGTAGCAGATGAGAAAAGTGGTATTTCCCTTGTGCTTGCTCCCTTTCATGCAGAAAGCTGTATATTCGATGAGAGTATTTAAAAACTTCTCCAGCCCCTTTGATCATGTTGTTAATTTTGTTTAATTGGCTCCATCCCTGCCTCAAGAGCAGGGAATTTATAGGATTCTCTTTACTGGCATGTGAGCATTGTAAGGGGACAGACCCAATGAGTTTCAAATGGCAGCTGGGAAGATACTCTGAAAAGACTGTGACAAGCAGCAAGGAGTTATGAAAGTGAACTCGGGATTCACATTTTGAACTAATTCACTACTTCAAGTGAAGGAAAAATCCAGATACATTCATTATTATTGATAATAACTGCAAAATAAGTAGATAAAGCCCAACTCATAGGCATTATACATAATCTGCTTTGCAGTGATCAGAGAAGGCAGCCACCTTCAGCATAATAACCCAAGAATGCCCTCACAGGCAGTATAAATTACAGGGTTATGGTGCTGAATATATATATTTTTTCAAGATTTCCAATAAACATTTAAATGAAAATAAGATGAAAGTGACTGCTGATTTATAGTTCTGTTCTTCAGATATCAGGATCACAGGTTCCAAAGGTGGCAAGAAACCAAAACAAGAAGGGGTCTGCAATGTACTACTCAGGGCAGGCCACACCCCAAATCTCCAGCTACAAATAAGACCCTGTGCAGAATTCTACCAGAACATGGAACTGCAGTGTTTTGTAGGAGATGCTGCAATAGAAACTTCCCTGCAAAGTCTCGCCCTTTACAACACAAAATTAAGAAAGACTTCAAGTAACTTCATATTGAAATCAACAGAAAGTCTTTCCGTGACCCTTGGTTTCCATCATTAACTTGTAACACAGCTGAAAATAAACATCTTTACTGCAAAATAACAAGCAAGGGCAAATGAGGAGGTTCTGTTACTGAAAAATACATTTCAGTAGGAAAGTTCACTGGCTAAGTAAGCACTTCACAGTACTTTTCTTAGGTTTTTTTTACATATATACCATAAAACCAACAGACATGCATATATGACACTTTTGTTCTTCCTGCACTTTCTCTATTCAGGGTATATTTTGTGAACAAACCTCCTAGACACAAACCCTAGTAATTCATTAGCATAACAACAGTATAATAATAAAATCAGTGGCATAATAAAACAATAATAGCTTAAGTGACACCAACCCTTTGTCACCCATGTATCTCCCGTGAAAAAGAATACTAATATCAATGCAGCTGAGAAAAGCGTGACTTCATTCTTCTGTCACACACAAAATATCACTACCATATAATTAATGCCAGTAAACTCACAGGCTGTACATGTGTGTTGCTTTTATCCCCTTTGGAAAGAAATAATTCCAATGGTTTTCGTCATATGCAAGTTAGTTTTGCTTTTCAATCCTAAACGGAAAGCATTGTTTAAGAATTCATTGAGCTCTGTATTTTCAGTCCAGACTCCTGTGCACAAAAGGAAGGAGATTCACAGGAAGGGAAGGATTGCTCCTGCACTGGAGGGACTCTTGCCCGTGTTTGGTTTGCCACCATTCCATGAGGGACTGAATCCACACCAGCACATGCTCTGGTTGATGAACTGCTTCAGCTTACCAAGGCCCTAAAAAGCATCTTCCAGCAGTTGTTGCATTAGGCTGTAATTCAGCTGAAAGTAAAAATATTTACTGCAAAGAAAGCAGGAATTGCAAACGCATCAAAGGTACGGATGATATTGAGCCCCTTGAGATCTGAGCCGGCTTTTGGGAAGCACCAACAGGTTCTGTTACTGACTATCCACCTGCTGCAGGCAAAATAGGGCTGATTTCTGTTATGGATCAGCCCACACATCACAATATCTGGTTCCAGCACATCCAGTGATGCAATCTGACCAGAAAGGTGAGAAAAGAGGTGAGTCACTACCATGAGATGAGACACACACGGGCACTGATGCAACAGCAGGGGGCTGTCAGTTTTTAAATTAATGCTGGAGTGTCAGAACAGCCCTCAGTCCTGGGTGCTTTGGTAAGAACACTCAGAGTTAAGACCCTCTCACTCAGAAGAGGCAATGCTTATCTGGACCCACTTTTTAGTGATATTTCCTCCTCCTCTCAAAAGTTACTTGGACAGGGATGAAGTGGGACCCACTGAAAGTCACCTGCAGTACCAGAACTCTGAAATGAGGGAAAGAAATCGCTCCTGATGTCTGTGAAATCATAGGGATTCGATGCTTCTCCATGTTACTTCTGACTTCATGACTACAAGGTCATGCATTTAAAAGCTCTGGCCTTACACTAAAGGAGATGTGTTTATTAAGATACCCTCTGTGATTCATTATCAATTCTAGAACACAATTTTTTTTCTGAACAGAACAGTATCATTATTCATTGCTTTTCACTTGCAAACAGCTGCTATTTGCATGTGAGGGGAGTCCTGCTTCTTAAAACAGAGAAGGAAAAGAAGTGTGTAGAATTGTTCTTTATGGTCCCCAGCTCCAGCCTTCATTGCTGGGTGTGAGGCCTCATAAAAGAGATCTTGCAAAGCTGAGCTGTTCTTTGTGTTCTTCTGCGCAGCTAAGACCATGCATCAAAAGAATGTCTTCTACTGGAGTGTTTTTCCATACAGAAGAGAATATGTGAAATTTAAAACTCTATGATGAATGTGAAAAATCTTCAAGAGCAAAGAAGAATTAAATGCAGGCTGCTGCAGCCTCTGAACTCTGCAGCACAGCTCAGTTCTAATAGCATGAAAGGAAGAGGTGGAGAAGACAAATGATGGTAAATTGAATGAAGTAGGAGGTTAAAAGGGAAGAAAAAAGGTAGTATGTCTTCTGGAACCGAAATTGCAGGAAAACACCAGAAAGTTGGAAACTGAAAACAGAAGTGGAATGAAACCTTTATATGCTGTGTGAATCACTGTTTGGCTAGAAACCAGGAAATAATTGCTGGAACAGGCAAACAGGGAAAAGCCATTATAAGACCCTCAGCAGGAAACAAGCAAGATGGCTTGGGAGAAGCTGCTGGGCTGGCTCTGGACAATCCCATTGATGGTGCAGGTTAACACAAAACGGGAATTAACCAACAGACCCCTGCTCACTGTGAGGTGTAATGCTACAATGGTCTGATCTGACAAGCTACAGGAAACATTGACCCTAAGAATCACAAATTAACTTGGTAAGAATTAATCTGCTTAAGTCAAAAGGTGACATTAAAATATCTAAAATGGAAGCAAAACATTTCTTTCCCCTATCCTTCCATAAAGTGGATGGCTACATCTGGTTTTAAAAGGAGTACTTTTTTTTGCTACTAAAAAAAAGAACAATGTTTTCCATAAAGTGTTGGCTTTTCTTGGTAAAATGCTGACTCATTAAAATAGAAAAAAAAATCATTGAGAAATACACAGAGGGCTTTAAACTGTATTAAGGTTCTAGAACAGAGATGTGGTTTGAGTCTTGTACTTCCATAAGAGGAAAACTGAAACGTAACTCTTAAGAAGACAATAGCAAAAAAAAGATACCCTGGAAGCATTTCCAAATTCAAAACTTGAGATTTTAAACCAAAATCTTTTGACTGAACATTTTTGTATTTTCACAGTTTACTTTTTAATTTTTTTTTACAAAACAAAATCAAAAAGTATTCCCATTAGCTTTAAAGGCAAACTTCCAGAACAGTTATCTCTAAACAGTAGATATTTACTTAGCTGGATAATTGCAAGTACAGTTGAGTAGGACATGTCTTTGAGAAGGATCAGATTGTACTAACTGGGTTTAGGTAAAAAATGTTCTTCCCTCACACAAGATTATTAAGAAGCTGAAGACATTGCTGCGCTGTATTTATCAAAGTCCAAGGCACAAGCATTTTCTAAAACCTCCCTCCTGTGAGGTCAGATACCGAGCTTCCAGCAGGAGGGTGCTGAGCAGGAGCTCCTGCAATGTGGACGAGGCTGTGGCTCCTGCCCCATCTCAGAGCACGACCCCAGTGAACTCTGGCTGTGATGACACTCAGTGACCAGGGCCGTATCTGACCACTGCACAATTAATAAAAATACTCAGTCCTCACTCTTGGCCACTCTTGGTGGTCATTAAATACTACAATATTCAGCCTTTGTAACAGCCATGAAGACACACTCAAGTGAAGGACATTTTAGCCCTCGGCCATTAACATAATTAGCTCTTATTCTGTTTTTTTCAGGCCAACTCAGAACACTAAATGAACGTACAATTTTCCTAGTTCTTATGGAGGACACAGATGTGAGCTAATTGAAACATCTCAGAAAACATTTCTCTTTTGGAGAAAATACACATTTCTTGTGCCTACTGATGTCTTTGTAATTTCACCCTCTTAAGACATAGTATTTAGACATAATTTCTTTTCCCCTGATGTAAGTTAAAGGTACCCTTATTAATTCAATAAAATAATAGTGGTGAAAGAGAACAAGTATCAGACCCATTATATCCTTACATTGCATAAAACTGGTATTCTTCAACAGAACTTTTCACAGTGACTGGTCTCTAGAAATTAGACCTTTAAGGAGAAAAAGTATTTACACAGGACTTCAAGATTTTAAAATTTAACTTCATTCTAAATTAAAAACCAAAGCTTTTAAAAGCTTATGCACACTATCACACAAAGACTGCAAAGAACAAGGCTAGCAGGGAATGGTATTTCCCCCAGAATACTCTTTCAGACTACTAAGCCAAAGATTTTGTCTCTTTATTAATAGCTGTTGATTGATTTTTTCTTTCATAAAGTTGTCCAGTTGCTTTTAAATTTATGAAAACTTTTGCTTTCCACAGCATCCTGTGGCAGAGAGTTCCACAGCTGAATCCCATGGTTGCAAAGGAGCAGCTTCTTTTGCTGTTCTGAACCTGCCTGATGCTACTTTCATTTCATGCCCCATATTTTGTTGGAAGATTTTTTTCCATGCCACTCTGATTTCATGGATATCTACCATATCCTTCATTTACAGGCTAAAAAGTCCCACTCTTCATTCATTCTCCAACAGGATGCAGCATCACTCCTTCGATTTGGAATGCTGTTTCCATGATTTTCCCTCTTCTGGAATTCTACTACATTTCCTTTGAGGCACAGAACCAAAACTTTGTATACAGTGTTATGGATTAACATAACATAACATAACATAACATAACATAACATAACATAACATAACATAACATAACATAACATAACATAACATAACATGTGCAGCAACATTATAATGCTTTTTGTTTTGTTTATATTTTCCTGATTTTTCTCAATATCCATTTTTTTCAATCACTCCTGAGTATTAAACTGACTCACTGAACTGAGTAACACTCAACTGAGTGATACTCTGACCCTGCTTTGAGCAGGGGGGTGGGAGCATAATTTCTCTAAATGTCTCTTCCAATTTCAGCAACTCAGTGAGTCTGTGATCCAAGCTTGGGGGACAGCAGATGAAAGATTTCTATTTTGCCACTGTCCAAGACACGGGAATCACTCCTGTCCCAGGGTCATGCACAGCCTCAGCAGCCCCTGCTTGAGAAAAATGAACATATTCTGCATCAAGCACAGAAAATCATTACTAAGATGAATGGGAAAGGCAGAGCTTATCTTCCATAAGAAACTAAATGAACCTAGGCTCAGCCTAGCAGACTGAAGCCTGGAAAGGTTTATGATTGATGTCTGAAGTACATTAGAGTGCTAAATACATAGAATGTCTATTTTAGCTATATGACAGCATTGAATTAACAACAAATTGTCCAGGTGTATGAACCATTCCTGAAAAAACTCAAGCTAGGGGAAATATTCTATGAAGGTTTTAAACAACATTTTCATCTGCCAGTGATTCTGGCAGTACCAAAGTCAAAAGCTCATTATATTTAATATGGAGTTTACCAAGTTTTGACATTTTTGTGGGCTCTTTCTTTCTTGAAGCTATATGATGGGAGAGACAATGCAATTTTACAATGTGCTTTAGCTTTCATGGAACTTCAGACTGTAATGGAATATGACACTTGAAATTTCTCTATCCACATCTATCTCAAGTGCAATATATGCAGCTTGAATCTATGAGCTATAGCAACAAGTCAGAGAGAGGCTTTCCACAAATTCTGGATAAAATTCTAAACAATATAATGAGGAAAAACTTCAAAAGTCTCAGAACTGTCTATATTTAAGAAAGAAGGACAAGCCCACAGAAATAACAGCTCTTGGAAAGGGTAATTAATGACTTAGAAATTACAGTTGTTAACTCTTTCTAAGGAGATGTGACAAATGTTTACAGAGGTAAGCAGCAATTGTTCTATTACCCCAAATAAAGGCCCTTATTAATGGCTGGAAACAACAACAAATTCCTTGAACATTAGGTCAGAAAATTCAAGACAACAGCCTGTATTCTGCCTGTTAAAACAGAGGAAGAAACTACGATCAAATTAATCACACTGAACAGGCTTCTACACTTGCTTTTTAAAACCTCGTGTTCCCTGACCTCCCTATGCATGAAGCATTTAAGCTACACAAAGGTGGGGCAGAGTTTGGGAACCCACTGGCCTCAGCCCTCGAGAGCTGTTTGGCTGCTGCTGTGGCAGAAGACCCAGCATGTCAGATTTCATTTGAGCTGCAAAAGTCAATCCAGTAGTTAGGAAGTGCAGAGCATGAGACATTATACACCTCATAAACTCTTTTAGTCAGAGCATTCTACACAAAAGACTTTGAGTCGCTGACTTTTTCAGGACTAGTTACGTACATAAAGCATGGCCAGTGCATTGCTGCTACGATGAAAGCTCTGTCACACCATGCAGAGGGTTTGTGCCTACTCAGAAACAGCTTGGGTACGACCTCCTCATCCTCCCATCCTCCCACCTGGACACACATGTGCATCGTTTTAGGGAGCACCACACACTGGGACAGGTAAACTCAGGTTTTCTGCTTGTTTTCTGAACAAAAAATCAACAGAGCTTTTCTAACTCTTTAATTTTAAACAGGAAAAAAATTGTTATTCCAGTTTGTAGACAAATATCAGCATCTCTGAGGATCATTTTACTCCTCTGATGGTGCAGAGTTACCACATTATCTCTGGAGAGAACACAAGTCCCCCTACAATTCACAACTTAATTCTCGTTTTAATCACTCTCTCTTACTAATTCTTGACCTCACTAAGGGAATGGCACATACATCACTGGCCTCAGGGGAGTCAGTTTGAGACACTGTTTTGTACATAAATTATTTCTGAATACGTGTGTAAGACATATAAAAGTGCGCAACATTTAAATATTTAATTACTATTATTGCAGATTACAGGAATCTCCCTCTTATTAAAGTGGTGAAATTCTGACAGGTTTTAAACAAATTTCTCTTGTGTGGTGGAACAAATCACTTCTAGGAACAGCCAGTCCAGTCAATCACCATCCTGCTGTGGAGCAGTAGTGATGGCAGTTGCCTTGTAAACCCTTTTTGAAGAGCTCCTGGGGAGCAGAGCAGGGGTGAACAGGTTCAAGGTAGGCTCAGTTGTCCAGTTTGCTTCTGGATCTTTTTTAATGTTTTAATTTGATTGCTTAACAGTTTTTGTTTTAGAGCCTTTTGGACACCTGAGCTGATTTAACAGTATAATTAACCTATTTAGACTTTGGTATTCTGATCAAAAACTTAATTTGAATGTGAATACATTTATTTGCCCAAGTATATTCCTTTTTTCTACTTAATTCTCCTGTCATTTATTGAAATTTACTGCTTGAAGAACACACTTAAATATTCCAGCCAAAAGGTCTGGCTCGATCCCATCTCATTTGATGGGAAATCTTTGAAAGACTTGGCTGGAAGTGGATGGGTTCCTAATGGTTCCCTGAAGGAACAGCAGGTCTAAGGGGAAGCTGACTGGCCATCATTGCACTTTTTTCACAAATATTTACCTAAGTGCCAATATACATTTTATGTTCTTCCTTAGGGTCAACAAACCCTGAATATTAAATAACTTTCTACAAACTAATAAAAGCTAAAGAAAACTTCCTTGGAGTTTCCTGGAACTCTGGATAGAGAGAGCTGAAGGTTTTAGCTCCAGCTTCACTACGCTGCCACTTGAGCCATCCATTTTCTTCAGCTCAAAGATTTATGATGACCAGAAATGGCTCAAAGACCCCAGATATGATGCACATGGAATCCTCAGTAACACATATGTAATAATATGAATGTGACGAATCTTAATTAACTCAGATTCTACAGTTTTAATATTCTGAGGCTCAGATTTACTGACATCTTGCAGCCATTCACTGGTTATTCTGGTCCTTGCCTGTGTGCAGCTACTAAGAGAGATCATATACTGGCCTTGTCTCTGTAACTTACAGTAACTTCCCATTATATATAAATGGAATCATCTGGGACTGCACCATCCTAAATACTGAAATAAATGTGGAGCAAATACCACCCTCTAGATGTAGCTGCATTTGGCTCTAACAATATGAGCCATATTCTGCTCAGAATAAATAGCTCTTCAATTTTCAAGAACGACGTTTATAAAATTCTGGTCTTAGATGAAACAAGCTTATTCCAAAGTTACCAATTATGGAATATTACTTTACAAATTTAGATTTTCAGCTTCTCTGTAACTTCCCAAGTTGACTCAAGCATTAATGCATTACTTGTGATGATGGTCAGATAATTCATCTAAATCAACTTTAGCTAGAGATTACCACATTAACACAACATTTTAACTGAGTTTTCCTTCAAGTGATCAAAAGTCACAACACCATAGCTGATGCTGCATCTATCCTCTATTTCACCATCATCATTTCACTTTATACCATGACTCATATCCCACAAGGTCAAAATGTTAAACACAACAGAGGATCCATTCTATATAATGCAGATCTCTGTAACATAATTTAGACTTACTCTGATGCAATATTGTAAATTACTTTTGGTTTATATGTTCAAATAATAAAATTCATGTTGCTTATAATAGGTTTTGATATTATTTTTCTTATGTTACTATAATATTGAACACATTAAAACGCAACAGGATGTAAAGACTCCAGCTTGTACCACTTCAGTGAAATTAAGATCTTTGTAACCAAGAGGCAGATCAAACTCAAAACATAAATTTTACTGTCTACATAGTTTAGAAACATGGGACAGGAACAAGTTCAGCAGGGCAAATAGTATAAAGTAAATTTAGTACTGAAATATATTTTCCATAGAACAGGCTGACATTTTTTTGAAGGTTTGAAAAAGGCACTTTATGACCCATTAGGAATCAAATGCAATATTTGTGGCACAAGTGCATATACTGTAACATTTATTGAGTCTATTTATCTGAGATAAAACACATAGGATACAAAATGTGAAAGCCATTACCATGTTTTGTCCCCATTTATTTACCTGGCCAGGATACACTATTGAATTTCCCGACTCGTTTATGACAGAGTCATGGGAATATGGCAATTGCATAAATAAAAGTCAAAATGCAAAGCTGTAACCATTGAAAAAGTACAATTGCTTTTTATAGCAGTTCTTAATCTGCTCCTTCCTCACCACAGAAATATAACACATTAACCATTTATTGATCTTTGATGTCATCATGTGACCTTTAAAGTGAAAATGCGTGGACTTACACAAAAACTCTTTTCTGTAACAGATTAATGCAGTTGGCCTTTGTTGTGACATTGCTACAGCTTCCAGGGCAACTGTTTGTGATGCTGGATGCCAAATATCATAACCATGGACAAATATCATAATCAAATATCATAATCAGAGAAATAGGAGAGAGAGGCACCACGGATCAGCATCATTGGTTTAGCCTGGTAATGAGAAGTAACCTTAAGTAGAAAATACTTGGGTACATCTAAAATAAATCATGTCTTTGTTGGAAACAGTGATTAAAATACATGAAATTAGTAATGAAATTAGTTTTCAACTTCCAATTAAGCCATACCCAGACTGCACACACAAAATATCTTCTACCATGCACACGTCTCAAACTAGAAGTGCTGGAACCTCCACACACAAGTAATTAAAAAACACTCAGACATCTGGGTCCTTTCAGGTTTTAGTGAATGCACAGAACTTACAGACAACATTCTGCCTGCACTGACAGAAGAAGTACTAATGATGGAGTCGTGTACTTTAATTTCTGCCGCATTTTCTTTTTTATTTTTACAGTCATACTCCCTTAACCCGAATCAGATAAACTGCTGAGTCATTCAGGGTGCACTGCTGACTCACGGCTGCTTCAGTTTAGTTGTATGAAGGAAAAGCCAGAAAGAAATTGTTCTAGTTAAGTAGCTGGCAGCAGAATTAAAATTTCCTATGGTTCTACTCACATAAAAATAATTATTATATTTAAGTGCATAACTACCTTCTTGCCTACCTGGAAGCTCAATGAGAGCTTTACTTGCTGACAGCAAAAAAAGGAAAGATATTATGTTCTCAAACAAGACTCTTCTAAACAGAAAAGGTGACAGAAATCTCACCATTTTAGAAAGTGTAAAGTTCTGTACCAGTAAACAAGCAATGTCTACCATGTCTTCAGTCTCAGAATTTCCCATCCTTTGGAATGCTGGAGTAAGTGATCTGGAGAGCTCTTCCTGAAGTTCCAGCATTTACTCCAGAGGCTTCCCCGCCTTTATGCTCTCCATGAACAACTGTAGCTGACATTCTACATCTTACTTGATATTTCCACAACAGAAGTAATGGGACATATGTTTTCCAGCTACAGCAAGAACAATGTGTGGGGAGACGAGACTCTCAGATGAGGCAGTGCCAAAAACTTCTCTGTTGCAGCGATGCGGCCCCACTGATTGCAAGATGTGGCTTTAGGGATAAAAGAAAGAATGGAAATGCAGCTACATGACAGGCCAGCTTTTGAATGAAGAGGCAGAATATAGAGGAGTATGAGCAACACTATGAGCAACATATAATTATGTTTTAAAGCAGAACTATGAATCAAAATGCTCATTAATGGAACCCCTGAATTTATTAATTTTGCTAAAGAGGTAAGCCACTAAACTGCCTTCGAAGTGGTGTTAATAGAAAGGTCAGTCAGTCATTACCATCATAAAGTATCCTCCTGCATTTTGGAGAATTTGAATGCTTAGTAATGGATGTTAAAAGACAAGCTGGAGTTTTTCAGTGCATTTTAGCTGAAAACAGGAATATTCTTCACACAGAAACATACCCAAAAAAATGGTAACCTTTTCACAGTAGGAAATGTCAGTGCTGCACTACAGAACAACAGAAACATTATATTTCTATTGGGGTTTTTTTGAAATGGAATTGTTTGAGTGTTCACTAATGGTGAGCAGGGAGAGACACTCAGCAGATATTACAAGTGCTTTCTACCCTATTTATTGCAGATGTAGGAGATTCAACATTCCCACAGACAAACTCCACCTGTGAAAACCCAAACAGTATGGAGCAAAGACAGCTGGGAAGCCACATTTTTTTATTTCATGTAAAGTTTTAATCAGCGACAAAAATATTTCATTAAATTTGGGAAAGGGGTCTGTATAAAACATGTTCTTGATTATCAGAATTGCGAACATTTGCATGTTTTCAGATTTTAGGTAAAAAAAATAGATGTTCCAACAAAAGTTCTTCTTCTTCCATCCCCAAAGTGGTATTTAATTGAAAAGCCACTTTCCAGCAAAAAAAAAAAAAAAAAGGAAAAAGTTTTGCTAAAAAAGTCCTACTTGCAACCACTGGTTTTAATGCTCAGCCTAAGAGTCTGGAAACCATTGACACTGATGAATTTGCTTGCAGTAGCACAGCAATGCTGCAAACTTCCTGCAGTCCCCACGTCCCTTCAGGGACCCAGAAATAGCTGCCGAAGTCCCACCATGGGTTTAGCTGATTCATGAGAAATGCAATTAGGCCAGGAAGAAAATGCACTGATCAGTTATTTCTCAGATAGATTTTTGCAGGTGAGAGCTGCAATCTTGGAGAGGCTTTTGGCTCGTAAGAAACTCAGCCAGACTGGAGAGGCAATACCAACTGTCCTCATTAACTGACTCTTAATCCACAAGTACAGAGTAATTCGTGTTCTGCTTTTAGAGATTAATCTAGGCCAAAGCAAGAGTTTCTAGTGAGCCTAATGCACAAGAAAATCCCAAATGCTGAAGGAAAAGCTTGCAAACAAGAACACGGCTTGATACACATCTTATCACCTCCCAGTTTTTTTGGTCCTACTCTAGAGTTCTACAGCATTTCCAATCAGTAACAAGATATCTGTGTTGATAAAGGAAGTCTGAGTAATGGGCGTGGAGAATTTAGTTACTGAACCAGGGCTCCAGATGTGGTAAATGTAGCAAAATTTCCCTGGAAAATACATTAAGTGTTCTACCAACAAATTAAAGAAGAAGAACATTTCCTAAAACTTCTTGTCCAGTCCCCACAATGCTTGTGGTACTGGACCTGTGATGGCTACAGACCAGTCTTGGGCCACAACTGATCCACATTAGCACAATTATTTTCCCTTCAAAGGATTATACCAGTCCTTCCCTCTACACATGATGAAACTGGAGCTTCCTCTTCCTCCTCCTACAGGTTAGGGGGGAGAATTTAGGAAGTTTTAAAAGAGACACTAAACACTACAGTTATTGCCCAGTCCAAGATTTATAATGTCTAAAACTCTGTGTTTTAAAAGATTCTTACAACCACTTTGACAAGCTACCATGGTTGCCACAGGCCTTTGAAATGCAGAAGGCAGAATGGCCTTAAGCTAAAAAAGTGCCTTTTCTTCATCCCATTGAATTGTACTCAAGCTGAGCTGAGTTACAAATTGTATAAAATTGACATTTTCTTCTTATACTTAAATTGCTCAGGAAAATTTAGGAACATAGGACCAGAAGGGATCTCCTGAGTCATCAGTTGCAGTCCGTAGGCACCATGTTATATAATTCTTTTCATAAAAGTATTGAGCTCCACCTTAAAAGCCACTGCTCTTTTTCTGAACCCACTACTTCATTTTCAGGCTATTCCAGAACCTCATAAAAATAAAAAAGCCTTCCTCTGATTTCCAGTCAGTTCAGACCCATTTTTTTTCACAAGCAAATACTGCCCTTTAGCTCAATAGTTCTTTTCCTTGTCTTGTATTTATTCCCTCAGGTATTCATATTGTCTCTGGTTTTCCCTTCCTATGCTGAACAAGCCAAGTCTTTTTTAGTTCCTTATCCTAAAATAAGCCTTTCACTCTCCTAATGAGCTTCAGGAGCACAGCAAAAATTAACTGTCCAAGGGCATCCTAAAAGGCCAGGTTTGCAGGACTAACCTAGAGCTGCCACACCGCTCTTCCCCAAACCAAATCACTCAGCATTCATCAATAATTTCAGTTAAGAAATGAATTAAGCAAAATTCCAGCAATATACCAGTTTTTGGAGCTCAGCACCACCAGGGAACAAAAGGAAGACAGCACTGGTCCAAGCTTAGGTTTTTTATTTCTCAGGTTTTTTGGAATTGATAACTCTGGAAATATTTGATCTAAGGACAAAACTAGAAAACATCAAGACGGGTTTTTATATGTCCTATAAAAAGCCACTGAAATAGTCTGAATTTTCTAGAAGTTCTCAATAGGTTTTTAACCAATGGGGGGTAGGTTTTAAACATTTAGTGACTGCCTAGACAACAGAAGTAATGGGACATAGTCTTTGCAAGAACATAGTATACAAAGGTTGGTGTAATTATGTTGGCTATGGACTTCTTGGTGGATACAATAAACATAGTTCTGGGTAAAGAAGTGGGAAAATACAACATCAACAATGGGAAAGAAAAAAACAGATTATATAATCACGTTTGGTGAGTCAATGTTGATTTTGATAAAGGAAAAAAAAAAAAACATGGAAAATTAGCTTGAGTAGAAAAAGCTCACGATTTCCTAGAGCCTGAAAACTGCAAAACAGTGAAAGTCTTAAAGTTTGTAGCAAAAATCACTGGATGAACAAAATAGTGATGATCTGACAGAAAGCATTTTAATGCTCTATATTTTTTGTCTTTTATTTCTCAGCGTTTGACACAGTCATTGTTTGTTGGGTTTTTTTAGCTTTTTTTGTGTTCTACACAATAAATTTCCTTATAAATTCCACCCTGAATTCCTCTCTGTACAGGAATTTCAGGGTGACGGATCAGAAAGACACCGCATCTCTTTCTCACACAGTGAACACCTCTGATGCCCTGCAGCAGGGAGAGGAGCCTCACCACTGTTCCACCACTCCTTTTGTGTAAGTCCATAGCTGAGAAGCACTGGAGAAAGGCAGTGAGAGCAAGGGAATCAGTGCATTTGCCAGCCTAAAAGATGAACACTCATCGAGAGTTTGTGAATGACTTCGTATTCAGAGTGCACTTGGGACACTCTCGTGTATCCATCATGGACACACACAAAGAAAGATACATAAACCAGAAAATTAATCCTTTATATGTAGTTTTAGCCAGCACAATGTGTCACTACTGTGGTTCAGTTCAGTCTGACTTTACAAAATAGATTCTGAAGATGTCACAGCACAAAAACAGCAATACATTTTACCAAGCAGGAGACTTGGTGCCTCATTATTACATTCCAAGGTCTAACCTAGCTGAAGGTTAAGGTTGGTACATCTTTTCAACATATCACCACCTCTCAAGCCCCCTAGGGTAGCTCTGAAATCTGCAGCACTGCAGATTCACCTCTTAATAAAAAAATAGAAAAAGAGGGTTTTGTACTGACAAGAGAGGTGAGAATATATAACAAGGGTCTTTAAGGCCATCAGGCATTGTAAAGCTTTCAAGACCAACCACAGGTCAAAGAAGCAGTTGCTATCATAACTGATTATTAATTTGATTTAGAAGTCCTCTTGAGTCAGTTTTATCTGTTATTGCTCAATTTTGCTGTAGGTCCCAACAGCAACTACTCAGTGGCTCCTGACACTGTAGTCTCTGTCCTCTAATAAGAAACACAGTTTCTTTTTGTAACTTTACATATTCTCTGTCCATATATGAAATTTCCTCCATGTCTGCTTTCATTCATGAGATACCATTGAGAGAAGGAAATATTATTCAGTCTGAAAGGAAATAGTTCAATTTGAAATCAGTTTTCAACTTTTGAAATTAATCTTCCTCATTACACATCTGCAGAAATAAGTTTTCTAAGTGTCAAGAGGAAATACTGCTTTTTAGGGTGCCACCTTGCAACTCAGTTAACATCAGTAGTGTGTTCTCAGTGTTCTGTTAAAGCCTGCTCATGAACCGAGTTACTTCTGTCCTATTAATCATGTGAAAGTAGAAGCAAGGTTTGCTCTGTAAGGAATTTACTACACAAGAAAGGTGACAGTTAACAGCCATAAAGTCTGAAGTGTACTCATGGATTTCCTGGGAGCAGACAGCTGATACACATAACCTCCGGGCTAAGCAGGCCACATCTGAAGGTGACAGGGACATTCTGGGTTTATACCCACCAGCATTAGTCTTTTGAGACCAACAGAAAAAGTGGCTGGTTTTGTGACATGAATAACAGTTACTCTAGACTTGAAACTCAAGACTCCAAACATATTTCACAGACATATTTTCCTTTTCTAGTTGGGAGCAGGCTACTGTTTTATGAGCCTTCCTCCACTTCCGCTGCTTTTTCACCCTTTCAACTGCACCGAGCCAGCAAGGAGGCAGCTGCTGAGCACGACTGGCTGCATCAGGACCCAAAGGCAGCTCCTGCCTCTGCTGCTGTCACCACCATGTGACAGCAGAGCCATTGAAGAATCTCACGAGTTAAGCAGAGTCCACGGCCCAGCTTGTCCATGACCTCTGAGAAGTCCACGGCAGCAGCCAGCAATGCAGAGAGCCAGCACACGTGGCCATGCTGAGACACCGTGGGTGGGTCAGGCAGGGGTTACAGGCAGGCAGCGAGGGAATGAGACTTGTGGACAGGAGAGGAGGTGTTTCTGGGCATGGGAGGGTGGCACACAGGGTGTGGGACTGCAGGTACAGCTCTCAGTTCAAGCTCTGTCTCTGCCACTCTGGGCAACCAAGGGAACCCCCCCTGTAACAGTACCAGACCCTCCAAGAAACTCTGGTTCAGGCAGCAGCTCCTGCTCACCAAACAGCACCAGACTGCCAAGACAGAGAGAGTGACCCAGCCCAGCAGCCAACTCTACCCCTTTCTGAATGTCAAATGTTGACAGAATCATGAAGCAGCCATCAACAACCATGTCCCTGGGTTGCAGTGCCCTGTACTGCTAACATTCTGGAAAAGTTCAAGGATCAGACTCTGAAATAGCCTGAAACCTAAACATAAACGGATATGATGTGATCTACAGCACAAAGATGTAGAAAACACTGTCCTCTCAGCAATACCAAATGCCCAGCTTCAGGTGTGTTTTACTAACTTTTTTTGTTTGCTTGTTTTACTACACATTTGAGTAGAGCATCAGCATCACAACAATCATCAGCAAACCACAACCATCTCACAAGTTCTCCTGCTTCCTGCCTTCCTTCGGCTGAAGCCACTCGGGTACTCTCGCACAAGGCAGTGAAGAAAGAGCACACGGCAATGCAGAGAGCAGGAGCTCTAGCACAGGATACATTCTGCTACCACCCTATTTAATTACTATTTGCAGTTCAAGGCTGCACAGATTACCTCCACCCACACAAGGTAATTTGAACACTTTTATTTCGTCTAACTATGTACTGACACGATGTTAACAGTTGCAATTTCAAGGAGTAAAATCCTTAGAACTGCAGTTACAGATCAAGGAGAAAAATCTCAGATCTCTCCCTCTGGTTTCATAAAATTACAAAACAGCTGAGCATGGAAAGGAGCTCTGGAGGTCATCCAGTCCACCTTCTTTTTTCAAAGGGTTAATATCAAAGCTAAATAAGGCAGTCCAAGGGCTTGTCCAGTTGAGTCTTAAAAGTCTCTGAAGATGGAGAACCCACAAACTCTCTGAGCATCAGTTCCAGTACTTAATCTCCCTCATTATGATTTTTTTTTCCTTCTGTCCAGTCATATTTTCCCCTCTTGCAACTTGCGACCATTGCCCCACGTCCTGTTGCTATGCATCACTCAGGAATGTCTGGTACATCCTCCCTATTACCACCCCTTAGGACCACTGTTAGCTCCACCTTAGCCTTCTCTTCTCTGGACTAAAATAAGCTTTGTCCCCCAGCCCCTTCTTCTGTGAGGTTCTCAGTCCCCCCAGCCACCTGAATGACCCGACTGCTCCCACACCGCAGCCCCCAGCACAGGCACACTGTCCTGCCCTGCACCAACACAGCTGGGAGGGCTGAAAGCTGTCCCCACCAAGGACAGTGACCCCAGGTGTCACGTCCCAGTCTCCACATCAGTTTAAAGTTTGCAGTGCAGCCAGGTGCTCACCTGAGACCTCTGCATTTACCGCCACTGTCAAATTCAGTTCAGGGGATGAACAGGGTGGAGAACACGTGTCAAACATTCTGCACTGAAGAGCAAAAACAACCAAAAACACTGATAAGGAATTGAGTAGCCATTTTCACGGGGATACTTAGTTGACACATGCTCTGAAATTGTGTTATTAAAACTAGAACAGAAAATTATATGTTTCATTACCCAGAATTAGAATGAGAATGGACTGGTTTGTGCACAAAAAAGAGTGTAACTGAGAGGCTGTTCAAGATAACAAAAAACAAACCAAGACTGTCATCTGATGATATCAGCACCAATATTCTGCACTGTCTTGAATGAAAAATTATCTGTATCATACACAATAAGTTGCATGAACTCACAAATAAACAAAACTGAGCTCCCATTTCCATACAGTAAGATTAGACAGGCTGATGTGGTTTGCTGGTAGCTGGTTAACAACCGAGGGAAGACACAGGAATTCAAGTCAGTGAGAAGCACAACTGCAACTGACCAGAATGCCAAAGTCACACTTCTGCTTTCAGGGAACTCTGAACCAGAAGTAAGAAGTAATGTGTTGCCAGGAGAGCAGATGAAGAAGCAAAATTAATGCACACTTACAGAACGAGATTAACACTGAGTAAGACAAAGTGGTGAGAGGTAAATTGGGAGTAAGCCTTGGCTCCTACCAACATGGGCTGTATCTCCACCTTAAGAGTCCAGGTCAGAACTTCAGGGAAGGTGAATTGTTGTTGCTATGTTGATATCATTACTTTAAATTCACTGGAAGTTCACCTTTCAGGTGGTGTCTTTTAATATGCTACAACCTGATTTGTTCCGACCAGACTATCTAGGAAATTTGGGGTTGAGTGTAAAGGTACAGACCTGATCCTCATCTCTCTTCAGGTTTTATGTTCCCTGATTTTTCAAGAATTCCTCTCAATTCACACTGGTAAATGAATGAGTCTCTCAAATTGAAACTAGGCGCTTTTTTTGTTGAGCTCTTTAAACTCTTACTCTAAGACAGTCCATCTGGGTTTAAGAAAGCCTGTTACGGAGGCTGTGGACCAGGTCATGCCTCCCACAAGTGGGCTGGCTGCCACCTCATCTGTACTGATACACTCTGGTAGAGGCACCAAAGAAAAGTTAAATGGTTCATTATTTGGAAATCAGTATTGCAAATGGATTTACGATTTTTAAAAATCACTCTAATGCAACAACTAAAAAGAGTTAAATTTTTGACAATTCTGAAGTTAAGAATACTCAATATCTAAAAATAAAAAAGAGAATATAAAAACTTAGAATAATGTCTAAGAACAAGATACTACCAGTTTCCAAGTTCTTTATGAAAAATTGTGTGAGTAACGCTTTGGAAGGGTACTTTTCCTGCAAATAAATGTAATGCAAATACTAAGCCCCATAAGACCAAGTTTACAGCCCTTACCCTAAAAAGCAGTGCTAATGATTAGCATAGCTGTGCATGTACTGTAATGCAGAGCCTGTTGCATATTCATTCACAGTGGGTATAATTCTCTTCTTAGAGACACAACCAAACCAGCAGCAGCCCTTGTATGTAAATGGAGACTTCCACTAACTTGTATTTAAAGGCATCTATAATAAAAAATAATTAACATGTGCGAGATATTTACACATTTTTAAAGTGCACACTGTATGATAAGGCACCATTAAACATATACTATTTCAAAACATAAAACATCTTAGCAAAATAAATAAAAAATTTAAATATTCCTTTAAAATTTAGTTTACATCCTCCTAATAAAAACCTCCCATGAATACATACATCTTTCAGAAAAGTGTGTCATTAGGAACTGTAGCTAACTTGGCACAGAAAGAATTTCTGAATGACCAGCAGACAAAATGAATGCTACTTCTCCCTGGACTACATTCAGTTTCTCCCATTTTGCCAAGATCAAAAAGCTCTTGTTTTAACTTTCCAGGCAAAGAGTAGCTAATCCTTATGAGTAGTTCATAATAATATTTTAGGCTGTGCTATGATATTCAAATACAACATAAATTCATTTTCATGAGTGAAATCTAACATAATGTACAAAGGCCCGAGAATCCTATAAGAGAGACAAAAAGAAGTCTCTCCTTAAAGAATGTCATCAGAAACAATGCCACAGATATGCCAATTAATTGATGGAGAAAGGGCCTCAGAGTCAGGGTATGGATTTCATCCCTGACTATGCAACTCTACCCAAAACCCAACTGGAGACAGTTATGAGCAAATGTGCTCTAGATGACTCAAGGCTGATCTGCAGGGTTGAAGTAGACAAACAACAGAGTTTGTCTCCAGCCACTACTATTCTATATTTTCTTATAATTGTATGTATCTTTAAACACTTTCAGTGTCTCATGGAGTTTTTGCTTGTAAACCCAGAAAAACAGACTTGAAGGCACCTTGTGGCTCCAGGCTCTCCATCCTCACAAATGATGACATCATGTAATCCTTTTCACGGATGGATCCAGCTCCATACTTTTTCTCATTAGTAAGGAATAATTCTTTTAGTTTTCTGAAATGTTACATATCCTTGCATACTTTCAGAGTTGTTATTAAAATCATGCAGTGATTCTCCTTTTCTTGGGCAACCCTTGTGAGCAGCCTACTATACACAGAGGGTTTGTGAGAGATACAAGTTGAGTCCATGATTTAAAATCACAAAACACAGTATTGCTTAACATATACAATTTATACACCTAGGTCTTAAAACCCTGCATATTTGTATGCTGGATATCGTTAGTTCAGTGCAGCTTTTATATAGCAAAGACTCAGGGAGAAAAATCAGCTTAAAAAAATTAGCTTACTAATGTGGTGTAGTACACTGTGATCACTCTGAATATCACATGCACTCTATGTGTAAACCAAACTGAACATGTCAGATGTCTTCCCTTAAGAAAATAATTCAGATTAATGTGTTCCCTATAGTCCTGCTATTTATGGATTCTTTATAATGGTTCTAATACATCTTGATACACCCAGATAGCACTAATAAACAATATCCCAACCTTCTTTAATTGGCACTCTCACACGGGCAGGTTTCAAATCCCATAGTCTACCACAGCTTAGAACATTCTTAGGTGTTCACACACCGTTATCTGTCGTTCAACAGAAGAAACCACTGGAGCTCCACTGCACACTTCAGTTTCAACCCACATGAAAATTAAGGCCATAACCCACAATCTCTAATACTGGACCCTTTCCTGATGTTCAGGATATACAGGAATATAGGAAAACAATGTGTGCAATTGGCCCCTGCTTGGTGTACATCATAATTTCCTAAATCAGTTGAAATTCAACTGCTGAGCCAGCAATTTTGAAGGCTCTGTGCACACAAGAGCTCCCAAATGAGACTGACTTCTACATACATGATCTACACGTCGTCTTTTTTTACGCTTTAGTTGGCAAGTCAGCAAATTGTCCAACAGGAATGTTTTGGCACCTTCCTATTATCTCTGACAACATGTCAAGTGGGAAAAAAGGCATTTGCAAACAAGAGGGAGAAGAATGTGGAAAGATGCTATTTTTGGTGCTATATTGGGAGGTACTCAATGTGTTCCGCGAAAGGCAAAGTTATCTTTCATCCTTTGTCAAAGTTTCTTTCTTCCCCTTCACCAATTAAGGCAAAATGGTATTGGCCATACTAAACAGAACAGAACAGACTCATAAAGTTGTAAGAGGTAAAGTCACTTTTCAGAACAGCAGCCATTAAAATGTACTGCCAACCCTAGAAAAGTTCTGTTCCACAGCATGTGATGTACTGCAACAAACAAACATTACTTTGTTTTCCATATATTTCTGTTTGTTTCATTATACTGTGGTATTTCAGCTTCTATTTCAAATGCTTCCTCTTGATGATAAGTAATTGCATGTTATAAGATCCAAAGAAGGGTTTGGAGGAAGACATTAATTTAGCATCAGAATCAAATGATCACAACTACTTGTTTGCTTCCAAAGACAGCATGGCACAGGGCAAAGCACACTGGGCTTTTCCCAAGCCTACTTCTTGTCACAAAAGAATGTAAATCAATTATTAAAAAAACATGCTGCTTTCCTAATTTTCTCACGTTCATCTAATTTCTAACTTTTAGATGGTCCGTGTATGCCAAGGACACCCTCCTCTTGTTTTGCAGTTCCTTTTTGACTTCACGTCTTGGGTAATTTTTGTGATAAGCTTCCTGGGGTATCCTAGTGCTTCCTCAGACCTAACAGGTGAGTATGGAGCCATCACAGTCCCAAACCCTGGGAAATCCCTGGTCCTGCCAATCACCCATCCAGAACAATGGTGCCACAAGAGATTCTCCTTTCCCTGCTGTAGCTACTCCCATTTCCTGTCATCTGCTACTGTATGAACCCACTAAGACATTTTTTTCATTTTCACTCACTGACTTTTACTGTGTTCTGATCATCCTCCCTTCTTAGGTTGGCGATAGACATCTTGCTACCTTGTTTCCTGCTTTTGCTTCAGTTGCTGCTGCTAAAATATTCCTTTGCCTCCCCCATTTTTTCACACAACCAAGGCTTTGCACAGCCTTCTCCTTGCATTTGCCTTTGGTTCCTTGTTCTTCACTCATGCCTTGCTTTCCCCTCTTCTCTCATATAATTTTCATACCTTAGGACAGGAATTCTCTCAATTTCTCCATTTATTAATTATTCTTGCCCATCATTCTGGTTCCTCTTCAAGAGCCAATGCAGCCCCTCATGGCAATTTTTCATGCAAGGTGTTTTCCAATACTCATCTGCACTCCTTGGGGGAACTGTGCCAGTGACTGTACAGTCCCCACATATTTGTATAGCCCTGGACTGATTGACTAAACAGTCAATAACAAATCAATAGCCCAGCTATGACAGCAGTATTTTTGCTTTCTGGAATAGAATAGTTTTGCTTTTAGTTTTGTTCAGACTGAGAGACAATTCCTTCAAATAAAGTAGTGGAAACCAAAGCATCCATCAAATCCAAAGAAGTGCTCAAATGTGACGTATCATGCTTGGAATGCCTCCCTTGCCTGCATTACTCTCTTGGGATGGGAAATAGGAGAAGGCAGCAAAACAATAAGAGTAATGAATAATCACATACTTAGCAAAACCATTAAGTTTAGAGTTTGAAATTTGTACAACAATCTGGATTTTGCTGCAATTTCATTTCATAGATATTATCACTGAAAGGCAATAAAATTGGAAAAGATGTAATCCCAGAAAATCTATTATCAGAAATCCTAAAAAAATTATCATAAATTTAAGCATTTCTAGTTTTTACACAAGACTCAGAGAGACACCGCCTGCCCTGTCTAGTTACAATAAAGACCTGCTGGGCAAATGAGGGCCACTTGAATTTTTTAAAACTTAAAACTTTGTCTTCTGCTAAATCACGGGGAAATACACCAAAACCATAATCAACTTTTCCTGGGTTTGACAATCGCAGAAGTCCTCTTTATTCTCCTCACTCTTGACTCACAAACCACTGCATCCCAAGGGACCGTGCACTCTGAAACTTGGAGTGAGTAATCAGGAAAAAGATGTTTCCCCTCTTCAAAGTATTCACTAAAGCATTCATCCTTTCAAAACTCCCAAACAACTATTTGTTTAGGTTGTAAATCTTACAGCAGCAATATTGACAATGTTACTGTAAACCCTGCAGAATGCAAATGCAATTGTCTAAAATATAGACCAAGCCATGGAGACTTCTTCCAGGATGGCACAGGGTGAGCTGGTCTCACTTCAGCTGTCTGGGAACACAGGAACAGCAAAGCCCAGAAAGAACAGTTTGATTATTAGATCTGTCTCAAAATAAAAGACTTATACTCTTCTACAGCTTGGGAAAGGACTTTTTTTAATTCATTCAAGACACCTTCGGAAAGAGTTGATACTACGAAGGAAGCCAGCACTTTCAGAGAACTAATATTTTAGTATGCATCTGAAAAATGACTCACTGGCTCTGCCATTTTGTTTACTGCTGTGGAGAGCTGCAAAATGTAGTTGTAATAAAGCAGACATTGAAGAGATGTATTAAAACACCTACTTATCGATGGATATATTCTTATATTCGGCTCAGTGAGCTGATTTGCTACTGTAAACAACAAACGTCACTTCACAATAAGACAAAATAATTGATTTATCAAGAAGAAACCATGGGGTGTGAATATTAAGCAATGCCTTGCTTGGCAATTAAGAAGTATTTGCTGCAATAATTATTGAATTACTAGGCATGAGTAGTTTACGGTATTTCTTAAATCTTTTCAACATTTTCTCTCCAAATATCAAATCCCAACAATCCAAATTATGCTGGCAAATTGGAAAGCAGAAGACAACTCTACAGTAACTACAGTCAAGAAAAAAAAATAGTTATGTTTTATGTAAGCAGTGTCTTGTCCTTAGGAGGCCAACATCATCACACATCCCTGTAGACCACACAAACCATAAACGTCTTTGAGCTCCAAACTACCATTAGATAGTTTTTATTGAACTCTAAGTCAATACTAAACTGGTTAGCTGGCAAGTTCATAATCACCAGAGGTAATATTCACAGTTCAGGAGATGGGGTCAAGCAAGAGCTGGATGTGCATGTGTGATTTCCTACTTTCATGATAAAAAGTGACAGTGTTCAAAACACCTAATACTGATATTTTAAAGAGGAATCCTTTCAGCCAGAAGAGTCTTTGGCTTCACACCACTTGAACCACACCAGAATTCTTGGTCATAAATTAAATTTTGCACATAATTCAGCACTCAATACCAGTGACATTTATTAACGATTATCACATTCAATAACCCTCTCCAACCTGTGCTCAGGTAACAGTCTGGGCAGTGCCAATTCTCACATTCACATGGAAAATCAAGAGGGGAAAAATGACAAATACAAGAAGAGAAACAAAAGCCACAACCATGGCAATAAATGCAGACCATGCAACATCCACCACTGATCCCACAGGGAATGGCTGCCACAGGTCTGCCGTGAGGTGAGAACAGTGAGACTTAAATCCAGTAACAACTAGAGGTGGCTGGCTACAAGAGGTGTGGAGAGCTGGTCAGAGAACATTCTCATGGTGCTCTTTCCTATCAATGTATAAAATACCAAGAGAATACTCAACATTTTACCTGGAGAAGCACATCCTCCACAGCGCGAAGCCGCAGGAACTTAATGTGGGGCTCATCAGCCTCCACAGGGAGCAGACCTTACCTTTACGGTGGCCACAGCATCCTGCCCTGGGTTCTTTGCCACACCCCGGCTCCTGCCTCCTCTAGAGTCTACCATTGGTGCAAAGTGAGGCTTCCCGTCACCACGAGCTCATTCCTCTTCACAGAATCACCAATTCACAGCATCAGTCACGCTAGTGGGTCATCTGGTCCAACCACTCTGCTCTAGGGTCATCCTGGAGCACATGGCACGGGATTGCGTCCAGACCATTCTTGAATATGTCCGGACTCAGGTCACTCGTGGCCGGGTTGCTGTGAGAGAAGCTCCTCAGCCTGGGGCTCTGCGCGCAGGAGGAGCTCTGCAGTGATGGGCGCCGAAGGCCGATGGTCAGTAACGGTGCAGCCCGGCTCACTTGGCATCACCTTCACACGTTCCCCGTCTCTCAGGTAAGCACCGCGGGGATGCCCGCTGCCATGGGAAGGCATTTTTCCTCCGAGAAACGACACGGACGGCTCTAAAGTGGCGGTGGCCGATGGTCTCGTGTCTCCGCGCATCCCCCAGCCGCTCCAAAATTCCGGCCGCCGCCTCCACGTGAAGGGCAGGTGGCGGGAGGCCGCTGGCTTTCATGTCCCCGAGGGGGGTTGGCGAACCTGAAAAATGCCTGAGGGGCAGCGGGAGAGGCATCGCCGTGCCCGGCGGGGAGCGGGGACGAGAGGTGTCCCCGAGCCCCGCAGCGCTGCCCGGGCCGCCCGCCTCGGGCGCTCCCGCCACGGCGGT
>VYXC01005072.1:1508022-1539732 GCA_013397175.1 Platysteira castanea
CCGGCGTGCGCTGCCCCCGGCCGCGGCGGCGGCGACAGCGGCGGGGCAGCATCGGGCGACGGCCGCCGGGTCGGGGGCAGGCAGGGAAAAAGGAGCTGGCGGGCAGCGGGCGAGACCCAGCCGAATTTTGACCTCCGGCAGCCAGTTCTAATGCCCCAACTGAGAACGAGTCTAGCCACTCTTGCCACGCCAGAGAAGAAGGGAGAAAGCTGAAATAAAAAATATGGCAGACTGGACATGGGTGTTTGAAATATTCAGTTCCAGTAAGTGGAACCAAGGCAGAAGTGGTAAAAACACCAAACATGACTGGATGTCCTACACTTCTTGGTCTGGAGCACCTCCTCAGGCTCCACGTTTCCTGGTGAAATGGCCATTTGTATTGAGGTTCTCTGGAGTGCACAGTGTAAGGGCTAGGACAGAAACCATCACCTTCCAGTTGGAGCTGTGTGCCACTGATAGGTACTGCTCAACCATCAGGGTGTGCTTGGGTGTGGAACTGCTGCTGTGGTTGGTTGGACGTGGTTGGACTTACTCTCCGTTTGATGATCTTGATGATCAGCTGTAGGGTCTCAAGCGCAAGAAGTGCAGGATCTGACAGGTTTCACATAGGCAGTTTGCACTTTGTCAGTGTCTTTCAAAGTCTTTAGCAGAGGTCATCGCTAAGGGATGGTATTTTACTGTGTGTGACACAGACCTCCTCTGAAGTACTTCAACTCTCCTACATGGTGTTAAATTATCGGAAATACATGATGATCTGAATAGTGTCATTGACCTTTCCCCCCCACTTTGCAGTATCTGTCATTTAACTTCATAATTTTAAGGCTATTGTATGTCAACTGTATTGCTGTTGTGACTCTAGAATAGCCAGACGGCGTTCTGTGAAGAACAACTTTGACCCAAAAAAGTTATCAATACAATTTTAGTATTAGTAGTTTCTGGGATGCCTAGAAGATCTTTGCCTCATGTAGTCTGAATTTTCTTTGGATGTTTGGATTAGTTCTAGGAAGAAGTAAAACTAGTGTGTCTTAGGCCAACAGTAGCCATGCTGGTTTAGCTCTGACTCATCGTTTAAAAATTCTGCTGGTTTATGATCTTTGTGTTATAAGATGATGACGTTTGGTAGTTGGATGCGGGCTGTGTCACTGTGTGACATCCAAGTGAGGTTGCTCGAGTAGTCACCTGGTGTGTTCTGTGAGGGAGCAGACTCACAGCCCAGTTTGCAGGCACTGTTAGGCCCAGTCTCTTTGCAGGCATTTGCATGGATGAATGTGAATTTTTGGTGCTGTGGTTCAAAGCCTCTGAATCACTTCCTTTCTTTGTTACTCTGTTCGAGATAATTTTGCTTATTCTATAATATGGAAGAATTGTCTCCACCAGAACAGGTAGGTGGAAGAAGTGTGTCTGTTCCTTTCTTGTTGTGCAAGGTGTTTGGAAAATGACCTCAATTGGTCATGGTGTTAAATCTTCATCTGCATGTTGGACATGCAGAAAAAAGTATGTGCAGGGATTCAGTTATCAATCTGTCTGCATCTTGCATCTTCACTGGGAAGTTCTACATGACAGAGGTCAGAAGACATGTCTAGAAAGCTGAAGAGTTCGTATGTCTAATAGGTAGCAATTGTGTAGATGGCAGTGGCTTCATTTAAAAAATTAATCAGTTTTGCCTCCCAGCTTTTCCCCCTTCCCAAAAAACCAACTGGATCAAGGGGATTTATTAAAAAGAAGCTCTTAGAGCTGGGATGTCCCACACCGGTTTGCATGTGAGATGAAGTGCTTTGTGCCCTCAGAGCAGTTCAAGTTCTTGAACTAGTAAAACACTGTGTGGATCGCAGGATGACCATTAAACAGTTTCAGGATTTTACCTTGAAATAATTTGAGGCTGTGGGTGTAAATAAACAATTTGGGTCTTATGGTGACATTCCAAAGGTATGGTGCACTCCTGATTCCTCTTTGACTCCTTAGTGATATCCAAATCCTTCAAGGATTCTTACTGAACTTCATCAAATAAGACCAGTAATTAACTCTGCAATTTGGAGAATTTAATACTGGCTGCAAAATTATTTGTAAAGCCAATCACAATATAGAAGCCCTGACAGAGCACATGGAAAAAGTACAGTGTGTATATTGCCTGTATGAGCTCAGCATACTTTGGTCGCACCCAAGAAACTTTTATAAATTTTGAAGTTTTGGAAATAGATGTGCATATTTATCCTGTCAGTTCATTCATTTTCTACTGTCATGTTATTTTAAAAGGCTTTTCAACCTTTTAAACTTAAATTCAATTACTGGCTTTATATTGAAGCAAAATAAGATCACAGACAAAATAACCTCTGTGTTTGGTTAGGTAGGCACCTTTTTCTAGTTAGAAATGGCTTTTAATCGTCTGAAATACCTCCTATTACATTTGGTTTGGGACCTGGGTGAAACAGATACCGATTTATTCTGGAAGCAAAAGAACACCCATGAGGAGTTCTGTGTTTACTGCTAGACAGTTCTAGATCTGTGTGTTAGAACCAAGACACTTTACAGCTAAAGATAATTATTCCATTATATGGTAAAATGTAGGTATTAGTTTTGAAGTTTTTAATTATTTTTTTTTCCTTTACCAGTAAAGAATGTTGTGTATGTTTTAGTGTAATTCTCAGGCTATATGAAATACTGGTTTGGCTTTGCCTGACTTCCATGTGCTTATGATTTCAAGATTTTATGAGTGGGTGAAAGTGTCATGGAATATTCCTTTTTTTTTTTCCTTGCTTTTCCCCTTAAGAGGTAACCTGTTAAATATTAAAGACTTATGGTGCATGTTTGCTTGGAAATAAAAATCTGAAAATAACGGACTGACAAAAAGGGTCTTCAGAGCAGCCTTCAAGTAAGGCAGCCCTGGTTTACCTTGTGTTTCACAGTACACTGTTGGATGCATTGACAGGAAATGGTCGTTCATTTTTGGGAACAGAAAGGGAAATTTATTTATTCTTAAGTACCAAGTTTGTTGATTCACATTAAAGTTGTCAGTAACTTGAAGTAACATTTTTCATTTTCCATGTACAATTTGTTACATTATCTGAATCCAGACAAGTATCTCACAGACTCTGGTATTTTAAGTCTGAGATCACTTTAGAGGGGAAAAATTCCATATGAACAGTGCCCCTAACTTTTTTCCTAGCCCAGAGCGTCCTGTTTACTGCAATAAAACCCCCTTTATTGATGAATGTGTGAATCAGTTATCAATATCACAGAGATGATCTTTAGGCTCATCTGGATGCTTTTTTTATTTAGTATTTTGGGGGGTTGTATGCAATGAACATCATTAGACTTTCAGGGGTGATGATGCTGAAATCTAAAGTGGTATTTTACCATTGTGTCAGATTGTTTTACAACAATACAATCTAAAGTGACCTAAGATTACAGCCAAATCTCTGAAGGAGACTTAACATGTATGCATTTCTGGATCACAAAAATAAAACCAGTCTTTAAAGCTCAATAGTTACTGCATTAAAGGGAAAAGGTGACATTTTTGAAAATGGCATCTTCTCACTGAAATGATGCAATGCCCATGGACAGGAGTGTGTCCACCACAGTGACACGTTTCAATTCAATCTTAGTCTGTTTATGCAGCAGTGTAAGAATCAGTTGCAGCTCACATGATCCACCAGAAAGATAATGTACTTCCAGATAATTGCAACATTTCTCATTTATACCTGCACTCAGGTACCAGCAAAGTCAAAACTTGAAGATAATATTGGCACTGTTTGGGCTGCTGAATCCCTATGACATGTGGAGACATGCAGATGGGAGAGAACAGGGTTGAACTTTTGGATGCAAGATTTGGCTTCCGATGCAGGGTTTAGAAAATCATCTTTGCTCTACAAGGAAATGCAAGTTTTTGAGCGTTGTGCTTTCCATCTTGCGTCTCTTTCAATGGAGCCACTTTTTAGCAGAAATACATACTTAAACCTGCTTATTGAACTGAAAAGCAGAAATCTATTTTTTAATTATTTCACATGTGTATTTTCTACGATAGAGGTGACTTGGAAGAAGATGGTGTATTTTAGCAAAGGTTATTATTTGTCAAATCAACCTCTGTATTGATACAGCTGGTCTGTGGTGAAGGAATAGGACTGACTTCACAAGCAGAAAACAGTGGCTTGAAGTAGGATTTGGGGAATATAGAACAGTTAAGCACCTACTCCTTCTGTACACTGGCAAGCTGTGGATGCAATGCTGATTTCAGTGATACTGAGCTGGCACTCACAAGCTCTAAGATTTGGTCATCTGTAAGGAACACTTTTTCATTTTTTTTAGTGGAAAAGCTTTACTAACAACTATTTTGACGAGTCAGCTATTTATCAATAAATTGTCATTGATCTGTTCTCAAAATCAGTGTTTAGAAGACAACTGTCCTCAAAATCAAGTAACTTCCAAGCAGTATTACCTTCAGCCAGTAGAAATCCAGAAATTTTAATGCATGATGAAAATTTTCAGAACTCTGTTCCAAATGTGGTGTGATTTGCAGTGCAGACCGTATTCTTCAATCCTAAACTGGGCAATCATCTGAGGTATAAATTCAGGTATAAAGACACTAACAAAGAATTAACCAGTGGTCCCTTCTGCCCCGGTCTTGGGACTTCTCAAAATTAAAGTTACTGAGTGAGGTTCAAAAGCAGACCTGGGTAACTCTGGCAATATTCATTGTCTTACTAAGAAACTCGAGCATAGAGCTGCCTATGGAACATTGCAGTGCCCATACTGACTGTCTTGTTTACCTACAGCATCATTGTTACCACAAGCCGAACTTCCTCATCACGTTGTAAACCGTTGAGCATATCTTGGGACACCAAAAACCAATTGATTTCTTGATGCAATCTTGATAAAGTGCAGGTTGCTTCCAGGTACAAGTCTTAAGTGTGCTCCTGCTTGGGAGGGACACTGAAATACACCCTTGTCACTCTCAAAAGTCTGAACATTTGAAGTGAAGATACCACCAAAGCCACTGAACTGAACAGGCTTCCTTCCCTTCAGTGTCCAGGTTCAGTGCCCATAACTATCAAAAGATTTAAAATTGTATCATTTTTGGTAATACTTCCTGAATGACAAATACAGTGCTTTATTTTGGGCTGGTCTTTAATTGAATATTAAAATTCAGCAATAAACTCATTCTTTAGTAATTGCTTCTGAAAGTTAAAATATTTAGACAGAGACAGCTCAAACAATGGCAAAATTTAAATGTGGTCTAATATTGAAAGAAATGGGCTAATTATTTTTTTTTAATCAATGGAGGGATTGTGATGGCCAGCTATGTTGTAAATAGCATTTCTTTGTCCATTCATTTGACTTTTAGCATTAGTACAGTTTCTTGGCTCTGTACATTTTCATCAGTGCTATCTCTTTTTGTTGTTCCTTCTTATCCATGTATTTTTCAGATAGTTTTTGCAGCACATTTCATGGCACTGGCATCCTGACACTGGCAAAAAAAATTATTAAATAGTTAACTGTTCCTTGCATTCAAACTATTAGAACAATATAATTAAAGTCAAATGTTTGTAATGTACATTCATGCAAATACAAATATTTTGGTTTTGACAAAAGGAAACTCATCCTTTCTGCCTGTTAAATTACAATATCACACTCTTAGTTTATTATTAAAACTTTACATTGGTAATATTGCAGTACTAAAAGGAAATACACTTCAGTCTGTTTTTTTCTATTACACAGAGCAAATGTAGATTATAGTACTATTTCAATACTATCTCATTATGAGTCCTGATATAAAATATTGCTGCAAATCTATTGGGTCTCTAAAGACTTTCACAAGAAATTGATATGATTGACCTGTGTAGAAAAGAATGATTCTTTGCGTGCCTCACCAAAAAGAGGAATTAGGTTGACTCTTACAAAATGGCAAAGAATAGCAGTATGAGCAGGAGCCTACAACAAAACACTAAAACAAAACCAGCATTTAAAACATCTGTGAGAAAGACACTTTTGTCTGAAAATAGCAGTTCCCCTACTTGGGCTTTCCTAGATGTCTCACAGAATACCCCCAAAATTTGCATCCCATTCCTTCAGAGGAGCAAACCAGAAACAATGAGGATATTTTCTTCCTTCAGGTTCTTCACTGCATTTATTTAGATTTTGGTGGGGTTTTGTGAAATCATCTTATATTAATCACTTATATGTGCTCATATCCAGTGGATTAAGAAGGAATACGAGGGACTATGCAGCACTAAGTCTGAGCTCCATTGCATGCAGATTAGTAGCACCTGTCAAAAGAAATAGAATTAGCAGATACATATGAACATGTCTTGGTTTGGACAAGAGTTAACATTTTTATAGGACATCTCACAGATCTCTTAGTCAATATTTACAGAAGAATGGCTCT
This sequence comes from Platysteira castanea, assembly GCA_013397175.1. Taxonomy (NCBI): domain Eukaryota; kingdom Metazoa; phylum Chordata; class Aves; order Passeriformes; genus Platysteira; species Platysteira castanea. The sequence continues at coordinate 1,514,402 of VYXC01005072.1, forward strand.
GGCTGGTGTAAATGGATTTTCAAGAAACTTTTTTTGTAAGACCCCTCAGGAGCATCTGGTAACAAAACTAAGCTATGGTCCAGAAGGATTGGTCATCTCTTAGACCGCCTGGTTTACAGAGAGGTGTCTATGAATAGAGGTTTCAAATACTGGTACTGGGACCTGTGTCGTACAACAGAGTCATCAATTACTTGAAAATAATCACATTTACTCTTGATAATTTATAGGTTATTATTATTATTATTATTAATTTAATTGTCAAGACAGAGGTTGACAGTGAAGAGCTGAATGACAGCAACTGAAATTCATTGTTTACAAATGCAAGCTAATGATCAAAGGAAAAGTAATCCTTTATACATGCATAAAAATGAGCCCTGAAGAAGCTGTTACTATTCTGGAGAATTCTTGGAATCATCGTGGAAGGCTTCTGGGTGTGTCCATGCTAGTATTTTAATTTGGATCAGGTGAATGCTTTTGAAGTGAATCTCCCTGTGATCCCCAGTTACGACACCTCTGTTTGCATCATGGCATTGTCTTGGAGAGCAGTGACTACACTCCCTTCCAAAGAAACCAAAAATTGTGTTTCAGCTCCTACTGGGTGTCCAGTCCATGAGACCAGACTTCTGGGAAACAGAAGTTTACATGTTAATAAAAAAGCAATTGACAGTGAAAGAGAAGATGATGATCCTTGTGTCCCTGGAAAACATGGTTCTTCCACCTCTGCAGCACTGCACCCACTGCCAGGAGACACAGAACTAGAAGTGATGTAGAGAAGGGCCATGAGGGTGTTGCAGGGGATGGAGTGGCTGTCAGGGAAATGACACCTTATGACAACTTTCTGGCTGGGTAAAGAAGTGATTGAATGATATGGAAAAGACAGATGGGGATGTTTAGTTAAGTCAGAGATGAATGCTATTTCTCATTGCACAAGAAAAGACATGCAGCTAAGGAAATAATTAGGCAAGTGATGGAGACAAGGAAAGTACTTCACAGTATTTAAATCTTGGAACTCTTTGCCCTGGGATCTTGTGGAAATCAGAATTGTAAATGGTTTCAAAGAATGGTAAAACAGGTTCTTGGTGGATTGATCCCTTTATACTTTTCAGCACAAACCAATCTTTAAACTGCTAATCATGAGAAGCTGTGAGGGCAGAGCAAGGGCAGCACTTACTCTATAGATGCTGTTTCCTAAGCATCCAGTACTAATTTCTATTTGAATATACAACATGTTGACCTAAGTGGACCTTTAGTCTGACCTCGTATGGCAGTTCTTAGTTTTGTACTTATTACAGTCATTAAACAAACATAGTTATTGACTAAGGTGTTGATACGGTCTGCAGAGATCACAAACACACTTGCCTTACAAGCTGTATCCTAGTATTTAATTCCTAACCCTTGTCAATTAATATCTTCACAAAGCAAAGGACAAATCAGAACAGTGAGTTCTGTTTCTGCTTTAGAGCCCTCACAGTCTAGATTTAGAATCATAGAATCATTAAGGTTGGAAAAGTCTTCTAAGACCATTGAGTCCAACCATTAACCCAGCAGCACCGTGTTCACTGCTAAACCATGTCCCCAGGTGCCACATCCACATGGTTTTTGAGCACTTCCAAGGATGGTGATTCCACCACTGCCCAGCACAGCCTATTCCAAACTTCTGACAAGTTGCAGTGTGTGGTAGAAGCAAACAAAAGAGTAGAGGAAGAGAGGAGGTGATGAAGTAACGCTGAATCGAACATATGTAATAAAAATGAAGTTTTGTCTCCTTGTTGTAGTTCTGCTTAATAACTGGAGCTAAAGGGTTAAAGATAAACTAGAAAACATTCCAGGAAATGCATGGCATGAGGCAAATGATTGAGTCAATGTTACTGGAAAGTTACATTAAAGGAATAATATGTTTCTGATGAACAAAACCAGGTTTCTACTATGAGAAAAGCATTTCAGCATCTAAAAGGGTTTATCCACAGCTTTCCCACATTTATGGTTTTGTATAGTATTCATAGGTTTCCCTAATACTGTACATAACTGTCTGTACAGTACCTGCCTTACCTGAATATACATCAAAAAGCCACTAACTTCTAACAAACCCATCAAGTGGTTATTCTGTTGTTTGGGGTTTCTTTCCAGAAATGGTGATTACTAATATACTGATATATAAAGAGTCTAATTTCTAACTGACCAGCCTGACCTGTCAAATTCTTTCACACATACACAATGAACTTTTTTGTGACATCACTTGGCAGTCACTGCAACAAAGGAGAGAGTGTTGCTCATGTATCTTATTATTCTTAGTAATATGAGAGACCTTAAAATAAAGTGTGACATTGCGTAGTTTTTTAAAAGGCTACTTTGTAAAATTTGTTTGACTGTGCTAATGGACTTGTCTTTAAATGTTATACAGTTGAAATTTGCTCTCATTTTTTTTGTTTTTTGGGGAAGGGACAGTTTTGCAAAATATGAAATGACATTAATACACCTAATGAATTTGTCTTCCAGAAATCTTTTGTGATGGGTTTCAGGTGTTTTAGCACACGAAATCTGACAGGAAAGGTGCTGGTGAAATGCTGAGAAGTAGGGTTCGCATGGAAGGAAAAGGCACAGTAATGCTTACAGGGCTTGTAAATGGGTTCTGAGAGAAACGGCAAAGATGTTGATCACAAAGTGTTTTGGTGATTAATGTAAAGGAGGAATAGCAGACTGCAGTGCAAATAGGAATGCATGAATTTAGGATGACACAGCATGGGAAGACCTTCATTGATGTGAAGTGACTGAATTTATCTCTACATAGGCAGAGGAACTGGCAAACTTTTAGGTTCAGCAATGGTGCAACATAGCAGTAAAGCTTCAAATGAAATAGGAATATGACTCACTTATCAAAACCTATACAGGGAGCAGGGGGGAAACTTTGTGTCCCAAATTAAGTACTAGGAATTAGACGGAAAGCTACAGTAATGTACCAAAATGACTTCACATGATTCCAGGGGAAATAACCTGGAAATGCTTAAAGGAATGATAAATACTGGCTGAGGAGGGGCAATTAGAACTTTGTGATTTGTCTGCAGTAATCAGAAGAAAGAGTCTGTAAGAGTCCAGGTGCATAAACTCAAGCTTTTCACAATCTGAAAATTGGAAGAGTTGAGAAAAAAACTTCCACTATTGTGTTCAGCAAATATTAGCACGGGTTCATCCTTTTCTACTGTGCTGACAAGTCAGAACCAATGTACAACAGTCAGAAAAGGAGATGGTAGAGATGATGAAGAACTTGACAGTGTTGTATCCATTCCATGTGGTCACTATTACAGACCTTATGCTACTCTTTTCTGCAGATTAATACATGGTGGTATGCAGTGTTTATACAGTCAGCAAAATACATCATAGTAGGGAAACAGTGATAAAAGTAACAGGAAACTGAAAGAAGCAATGAAAAAGAAATTATTTCTGGGGGTGGTTTTTGTGTGTGGTTTTTAGAGTATTTTGTTTGTTTTGTTTTTTACAGTGGAAATGCAAAATGACCACTTTTCTGTCCTTGTATATAAAAACCTTGTGAGACAGGCATTTAAATAGACAGGCAGTTCAGGTAGCAAAATTTAATAAGACTGAATATTCCTCTAATTTACCTTTATGGTCTGTTAATGTCTTATATGCAGTAGAAGCCCTAATCATCTGTGCACTGATGATACACAGAAGGTGCAACAGAAACACCAGTGAAAGCTGTGCTTGATAATCTGTTTTTACATATACCAATGATATAGCTTCTTTTTCACCCTACACCCACAGAAACCCTCAGGTTTCTTAGGAAAAGAAAAAGGGTGAGGCCCTTGGCCAGCTTTTATGGCCTTCCCAGTGCTGCATTTTATTTGCCTCTTGGTGTCAAGAATGGTGATCATCAATTAACTGTGGTAATTGTGGGTCTCTCAGAGGAAAATACCTGGGTATCAATGTGCTAAGCAACAGCTTCAGAGCCCAGGTAATTTGGATCAGCTCCTTCCTCTACTTTTTGCTGGTTTAGGACCTTCTGCAGCATTTTGTACACAATAGTGATGTGTTAGTGCTTTTAGGGAAGCTGAAGTGTAAATACCATCAGAATACACAGCGAGCAGGCTGCCTGCGTGGCCTGGTGGAACTAAGGAGCATCAGGGAGCTGTGCTCCTCCCGTGTCCTCACTCAGCATTTGGAGGCCGTTGGAAAGGAGACTCATCCACTGCCTTTTCACCAGCAGCAAATGACTTCCAGTGCCTTTCCCATGCACTTGCATCAGGTGATGGGTTAAAGCAGGAGTGCCAAGGTGGCCTTGTCATCTCTCCCTGCTGACTAAGGCCCATGTGAACAGTCTGTTGTATGGCATTTATCAAATGGATCAAGATAATAAAAATTACAATCTCCAAGGAAGACACCGTTTTTTTTTTCATTGTACACATCGAAAGCTTTGCATTATTATTCTCATCAATCTTTTGTTACACTGAGAATGTGCTTTCATTGAAGAGCAGCAAGGCTCAACATGTGGACTAGCAGTTGTAGTTCATAATCTCCCATGAGCTGCCTCTTGCTGCCTCAGGAAGCATTAAGAAATTGCCAGAATTGATGGAAGACTGTTCTTTCTCCCAGCTGAATAGCATCTCCCCAGCTTTGTCCTGGGCACCACAAAGGATGACGGATCTTTTTCCTGCATTGTTTGACCATCCTGTGCTTTGGCTTTCTGACATGACATCACTTTCAGTATTTCTAGTGAGTGCCTCTCAGAAGCAGTATCAGGTATTGCAGTGGCACAGGGTAACCACTTACTGACAAGCTGCTGTGGGCTGTGATTTGAATTGTTCTGCAACTGTGCTGCTGTTAGTTTTTGTGCTTCATCCACTCATGTCAAACACCACTGACAACCTGCTCTGTTTAGAAGAAAGGCGAGTCTCCTTTTAACGTGAACTGAAGCTCCTATTTGTACCATGAATGATGCAATTTCCTCCCCTGCTATTAACTGCTGCTCTTGTAGCCTATTTAATTTACAGGGGGAAAAAAGGTCTTGCTTACTGATCAATAAGATATGTAGTTTACATGTAGTTTTTATTTTGGATACGCAGTCTGCATTGCTGGTATATCTACACAACCTTTGATTTCCCACAGTCCATTTGAAGATATGTGTCCAAAGGACAGTTGACAAACCAAGGACAATCTTTTTAATGGTTTTTTTAATCCCCAAGCCACAAGGCAGAATTCATTTACTTAAATGAATTCTGCTTTAATGTAACACTTCTGTAAGATGTCCAGATTCCCTTATTAATTCTAGGAATTTGTGGAGCTCAGAACAGCTTTAACAGAACTTTTCCTAAACATCATTCTTACTTCATGTCCATCTGCTGTTGCTCCTGTTACCACCAAAAGGCAGCCATTCCACGATAATAAGCATCTTAAAAGTTGCAGTGTAATGGCAGTTGATCTTTCCAAGTGCTGGGTTAGACACCAGGGATGTTGTTTAGTACTGAGAAATCACCACGGTATGTTTTGGATGTGCATTTAAATACGTACACTTTCACAGGCATTGAGGGGATATATGTGGATTGCCTACAGATATTTAGTAGTTGATATATCACTTATTCAAGATTTGGAAAGTACTTGAGAAGTAAGCCTCAGGGTTAGCAGAGGAGCTGTGTGATAAGCCTTAGATCTCGCAGAAGAACTGATAGCAAGACCTACCTTTTCATTCCCCCTCTGATTGGTAGTGCAATACGGCTTTGCAGAGACAGATACAGCCTAACTGAGGGAGGCAGAGGATGAACCAAGGCTGGTTTACAATCAGTTTTGAGGCTCTTTTTTTTTTCCTTTCGAAGTGACTAGTCTGTAGCTCCATTTCTGAGAAGGTTACTTGAACCTGTGACTCAAACAGAGACATCTTTGAATGGGGTAAACCGGTAGCTGCAGCACTTCTGGGACAGAAACTGCGGACTGCTCAGAGCATGTTCCCCTCTGCAAACATGGTGGCAGCTGCTTTCGATCTGTGGCTTCTCACTGCTATTGTGTGAGGGAATCACACTCTGAGTTTCAGGAGCCACAACAGAGAGTAAGTAAAGCTGTGGCTTATTTAGGACTTGGTGTTATTTTAATGAGCTTAATAAATCCTATATAGGACTGAAAGTTTCTTTGGAGTTCTCAGTCCTGCAAAGCAGCACTCTCAGTCTGACCTTTGAGCCCTGTACACTGCAGAGCTCTGAAAAACTGCACCAGTTCTATGCTGCACCAATTTCAGCAACATCAGCAACCCCAGTGTAAGTAGCTCACCCGCTTTAGCAGCTGTTCTCAGCATCAAGTTGATCAGACATTGTTCTGCAAAGGGCTTCCACTGCCACGGCTCACCATGGTCACAGACACTCCCTGAAGTCCAGGAGGTCCACACTCATGTAGAAACAAAAGGATTTGCTTTGTTGAAGAGGTACCCACAGAAGATAAGGAGTTGGAATTTTGTTAACCAAACTGATCACATGATTAAAGCTGAAACGTTCATGAATGTTAATATTGTTCTTGTAAAGCATGAAAGGCAAGGATTCATTCCATCTACGCTATGGACACTGACCTTCAAAGGGAAAAATTCATTGCAGCAGCATTTATCTCACTTTTGGCAAAGCAGGGTGATGAACTGGTATAATTTTTTTTATAAGTACTATCACAGCTGTTTTCTGGCTATGTTACAATTTTATTAATGGATGTGTATTGTAAGTTATCTATCCTTGGACAGTCTACTTTGGAACAGTCGAACTAAAAAATTGCTTTTATAAAATTATTTCAGTGTGCTTTAATACCAAATGCTGAGAAATGTGGTAGATATACCAAGAAAATTAAAAGCCCTAGGGCTAAATATTTTTATAAAAGTCACTTAAAAAACAGAACTTCGACAAACCAAGTTGACCTTGGTTGTTACAGTGCTGGACAGCTTTGGTTGTGCACAGCTATGAGTATAGCACTGTTTGAATAACTTATCAGAATCTGCCAGTGGTGTAAGGTTGTGACTTCTACTAAATACAAAATCTGCAGCTTTGATTCAGATGATTAGGGAAATGTCCGACATGCCATTGAAAAGGTTTTCAGGTATCTAAAACCAAAAGATACCTGAGGGTTTGGCCCTTAAGTGAAAATATTCACAACTTTCCAGAATGTTCCTAGTGCAAAAGGTTGTGTCTCTCTTCCAGGAAGAGGATGGCATCCTAGAACACAACAGGATTGCTGCATCTTTCCTTGTGGTAGATCTGTGCTGTTCATTTTTGTGTGAGTGTAGCTCAAAGAAGCAGTAAATCTCCCATGTGGCATATGGATACGGCAGACACTTCACCAGCAGGGATGTACAATTTGGGCAATATACACAGGCATTTCAAGATCATTCCTAATCCCAAACCACTTGTTCTGTCCTGAAGGCTCTGTAAGGAACTTCCTCTCTGCTCATCCCTGCTCCATGCCCTTCCCATCCCTTCCCTTTGTGCTGCCAGTGGCATTTCCCTGGATGTTGCTGGCCTTGTCTTTGGGAAGTCACCTGGCAGCCCTGCTACCCCCCTGCCCATCTCCAGCTCTCTGGCATCCCACTGCCTCTCTCCTGCCCCCGTGCACAGGAAAGCCGCGAGAATAAGACCGGCTGTCCACAGCGGCCTTCACAGAGAACTTGGCCTCAAAACTCAACTCAGGGTGTATTTTTGAACATCATGTAGGCTACAAAGTGCTGCAAGGACAGGGAATTGTCACTTACGTACCTCCCTCAGTCTCCCTCACCCTCGGCTGCCCTGTACCAGGGAGTTCATGTGCCACAAACGCAGACACTCACTGAATTTACCCTGTGGAGTTCCCTGATGATGCAGAACTGGGTTATTTCAGTAGAAATTGATTCACTAGTCATGAATTTCATTTAAGAAAATCATGTAATTTTTGGTTCGCTGTCTGCTCTAAAATGACAGCAGTTCTTTTACATACCCCAACAGGCTCAGCAAACTATTTAGTCAGTTTGAGATTGAGAAGAAAACATTGTTACATCTTCATTTCCTACATGCAGCTGATGGTGAATCACTTGTGCCTAGTGAATGGTCTGTCAGGTCAGCAAGACCAACCCCTTTCTTATTTTTGGGCACATATATCCATTCTTTGGATAAAAAATGTGAATGTACTTTACTATGGTAAAAATATATATGAGACACTAACTCAAATTACTTAACTCCTTACACTTTCTTAATGTTTCATGTGTCTGCTTTCAAAACACTCTTAGAGGGTTCTGTTTCAATTTGTTTAGTTGGTATTTTTGAATTCATGGCATGGGGTTTTTAAAAACCCAAACACTGAAAAAAAATTTTTAAGGTAAATTTTAAAATTTTTATAGATGTGCATCTTTCATAGATGACTTCTTTTTAAGCTTTTGCAGTTAGGTAGTATTAAGACTCTAAATAAATTTGAATACATATCTAGCACTTGAACTTTTTACAAATGAACAAGGCTGCTGTTGTCCTGTTTCCAGCAGGGTACAGATCTATGCAGATGTAAAGCAGTTTGTAGACAGATGTGGGTAATTATATAGTTGTTTGCAGTGATCCAGTACAACACAGTGAAAATGTCTCTTTGGCCATGTGACTGAGCACATGGGTACGGAATTAAGGCAATAAGTAATAAACTTTTCGCGTAGCAGAAATAAAACTGGAGCACAGAACTGAGCACATCTTCATGGCATTTCATTTGCCCATTTTTGTTAGTCAAAATTGTGGCATTTTAAGAGGAGGTGCGTTGTTTTTCTAAGCAATAAAACAAAGAAAAGAAGTTACTTATACTGATCTGGTGAATGCAGTTATTGTAGTCCCACACTTCATAAAAGGGCTCTCCCCCAATATTATACAAAATATCATGAATTTGAACTTTAAACATGAGTGATGAACCCTAACATGTAGGATGAAGTTTTAGAATACGATTCTAAAACAGCTTCAAAATTTTAGACAGAGCCATCACATTAGCTCCCAAATTTTACAAAATGTAAAGAAACACGGAGACCATCTGCTCAGTAAGCTGCAAACCACTTTGCAGGATTTAATGTTCGGAAAATTAAATTAACAAAGAGATATAAAAAGTGCCAGTGGCTGGAAGTTTACCCTTCAAAGTTAGAGTTGAGACACACTTTTTAACATTAAGGTTATAGCATTTTATTTATGGGACTTTGATTCACTACCAGCAATGGTGTACTTTCTGTGAATCACTTCAGATTGAGACATGATGACTTTGTAATAACATGGTTTAAGTAAATCATAATTTGAGACCTCATGCAGAACGTGGATGAAGAACATGCCTGTGCAACCCAAGATGGGTTCAGTGGGTATAAAATCTTCAAATCTGAGTCCATGAGCCTGTAAGTAATGTCATGACACACAAATTAGAAAATCTGGGCCCTAATACTGAAAAGAAACATGGGTTCCTCTTAACAGAGTGGCTCTGGGACTTCTTTGGTGCCCTGGTATGCAAAACTTATTCTAGATCTGTATTTGAGTTTTAATCTGTGTTTATTTGGGGTTTTAGTGTTATCAAGACACTACATCCCCAAAGGTTTATAGCCACAGAATAAACATTTGTCAGAAAAGGAAAACTTTGGTGACACTGGAAAAGATTTTGTGATATCATTTGTCATTTACTCCAGAAGGTCACTATTATTTTAATAGTTTTGTGGTTTTCATTTTAGATTATACTATACACTGAACACCTAAAATGCTAGAAACCTCAAGCTCAAATATGCAGAGTCTGTCTCACCATTATTTTTAGAACATTTGATGAACAGGATATTATTAGCTATTTATGTTAAACAATGGTTAAAAGTCTGTAGTTTGAAGAAAGGCATGGTGACCAACTGTTGGACAATGAGTTCCAGTGTGTGAATAAAGTGCAGATCACTCTAATGGAGCAGAAACCTCCACTACTTTATGCTGTTTCCTATAACAAGTGATTTCAGACTCTAATTCTTTAGAATTGTACATTTTTTTCACTGTGCACACAGCATATTTAGGTTATCACTGGATGCCCTTCATTGAACAATGCCCACAATTACTTACATAATTAGATTTAATGTTGCTGAATTATGAGTCTGTGACTAGATGGGCACTAGAAAAGGGGAAGAACCAAAATCATAAAATGCAGATTCCGGGGTAAGGAGAGCCTGAAAAATATCTTTACTCCTTAAATATCTCATTTTTTACCATATTTTTTCAAATAGCATTTTAAAATTTTTGAGGCCAAATAGACTTTTTTTTGGTTGAAGATAAATTACACTTCTGACCCTTACAAAAAATGAAGTGGCTTATTGATTAACTTGGACGGGACTGTCCATTTTGATACATATGGTATTATGAAGGATTTTAAAAATGAGAAAGTACATCACCAAACAACTGAAAGTAGAAAGATTTTGTACATTCTGATTATCTTGAATAAAAATTATTTGATATTCTGTGGCCATCAGAGGAATTTATTAAACACCTCACAGTGCTCATTTGAGTAAGGAACATTTCCAGCAAAATGTAGGAGATGTACAGGTGATTCAGACACCTTTTCCTCACTTACTGCCACCTTTGGAAGATTCTTTCCAGCCATTTAGAGAGAAACTGGAGGCTACTCCATCCATTTTTTTCCCAGTGTCATCTACCCGGTATTTATCCTCACACGTGCCGTAAAATATCTCTGGTTTCCTCTAGAAGTAATTCACAGGTGCAAACTTGCCTATTGAAACCTGCACTAACTATTGATGATTGTTGCATTAATGGAATCAGCAAGGCAAGAACTGTAAAGATCCTGGAGCATACGGTGCTGCCTGTGCTGCCTTTGCCCTGTACTGCGCAGGCCATGTGACATTCAGCAGCCAAGGGCAAGGTCTTTTCCAGAATAACACCGAATTTTTGCACAGCAAAACTAACATCTCTGTCTTTGGGGCATACCAGGCAATCATTAGCACTTTTCTGACAGACACTCTGTACTAGATTTTGTGATTAACATATTCTTACCATTCAATTCCAAGAACAAGTCAAACGTTATGGCACGCTACATATTAAAGGAAAGTGCTCACTGCTCTGAGCTCCACCTGTAATGCTCCTAAGTAATAGCAATGATCATTAGTATCCATGTAGTAGGATAGGTTTACATGGTGCTTTGTAACTATGAAAATAACCTTTCAGAGTAGTAATTGGGGAAATACATACTCTCTAGGGAAATCTTCTGATTAACTAAAGACAAACTTGGTTTGTGCAAATCCTTCTTGCATGACCACGAAAGTTTCTTGTTTCCTTGGAATTAAAATAAAAAATTTAAACATGTGCACATCATCTTGAAATCTTCAAAACATAAAATACTTTCTTATTATCTAGAAGGCAAGCTTAGTTATTCTAGATACCTTATATTAGTTGTTAGCCCTAGAAATATTCCAAAAGGATGAGGTTTATGTTCCTTCTTTGGACTACAGCTGATAAGCATAATAAAAGCAAAACTCTTCCCAGTATTTATCAGTATTTCTGCTGAAGTACTAAGAATATAGCACCTCTCCATTGTGGGTGTTACTGTTTATTTCTGTGATACTGTTTCTATATATGCCTTTGTACACTACTGTTCTTTGGAGAGAAACAACGGTTGAAGTGTGATCAGAAATTCCGTATGTTACTCCAGAGCCATATAATCCAGGTGTAGTCCTTTTCCCATATATTCACCTTGTGAGTTTCTTAACCCTCCCAAGTATGTCAGGAACCTTTCGGTCTTTGTCAGGCCGTTATACTGCATAATCTGCTCCCAGACTCTGAGATGCAGAGAGCACCCGGACAAAATGCACATATACAGCACAAGTTAATCTTGGGATTTTTTCCCCATTTTTTATTTCTCACTAAAAAAAAGGCTTCAAAACAGATCTGCTTCACCAAAATTTTCATTCTGTACTCTGCTCCACGTACGAATTATTTCAGTGCACCTTTCCCATCGTCAACACCAGGTCTGAAATCACTTCATAGAGTGGGTGTTCTTTTTGGATGAGGCACATAAAAACAAAGAGAACAGTTGAGATGGTGACAAGGAGTAGAAACACAAACTCTGACCTTGAAGCCCCATCTAAGCATCCTATCCTGCAGAGCACTCCATTACTAACTCAGAACAAACCTCCAGGACAGGTACAGGAAACACAAATGTATTTTGATTAGCATATTTCCTCTCACCTTTGTGGCAAAGGTTTGGCAACTTATCGCTCTTATCCCTGTCTTTAATTCCATCATATTGGATGAAGAGCAAATACCCAGCTGTTGCCATGGAGCATGTTGTATGTTCACACCCCAGCTTAGCACATTCCTTGTTCTGCCTATACCATGAATAATGAATGTTCATTCAAACACTAAGACACTGAGGAATGACTTCACAATGCAACTCAGTATTAAAAAACATCCCTTTAATGACTAAGAAAATCTTTTTAACCTTGTGAACAGCTGACCTTGGTCTTCCAACCCATCTTTCCTTTGTACATCTCAAAGAGTGGATGGCTCTTGCTGTATGACTGAAGGCCAACCAACCCTGATGGTAACAGGTCAAAGAAAGTTGGAAGTCAAGAGCTGCTTATGTGAAGCTCCCTTCCAGCTGCCTGGTGAATCTAAACTCAGATTAATTGAGTCAATTCACACACACACACTTCCACAGATTGCACAGAACTCAGTTGTCCAAATGGAGATGCTTTTCCAAGTGTAAAAGAATAAATAAAGAATTAGTAAATTATTAGTAAATATTTTAGGCAAAATGTATTCTAGAACCATATAGTTATTTAGGTTGGAAGGGACTTCTGAAGATCATCTGATCCAACCTCTTGCTTAAGGCAGCACCAACTTAATTAGGTTACTCAGGGTCTTGCTCAGTCAGGTTCTGAATATCTCTAAGGGTAGATATTCCACAGCCTCTCTGGACATCTGTCCCAGTATTTGACCATATATATGGTTTGTGCTAGGCATAGCAGTGAGGACAGCAGAAAATTATTATTGACTGATTAGAATCAGATTAATTAGCTATGCAGTTCATAAGAGTCCCAGAAGTTAAAACTCCCTTTTGTAAGCTCATAAACCATTTGCGAGTGGGATCTTAGTACTAAATGTGACTCAGAGGTTTGTAATACTAAAGTGGGAATTTAAGCTTCCATTCATCAAGGATCTGGAAAACAGTTTGGGTGTTGGAGCACCAATGTGCATTGGTCTCTGCACTAACCCTCAATTAATAACAAGCAGACAGCTGCAGCCTTCCCCAGCTCCAGTTTGTGATTGGCATAGTGCCACAGAAAGAACATACACTAGCCCAGTCCCAGTGAAACAAATGTAGGGAATAAATCTCAGAAAAACCTACATTTATAAAAATATAATTCTGTAATTGCCCTATTCTACGGAGGGACATGGAACAAAGCCCTTTGCCACATCATTGCTGCAAATGCATCCAGGAGCAGCTGAGGTATTCACACAACTGCCAAGTTAGGAATCTGACTAACAAATACATGGAAAATTTCCTCAGTAATATATTCACTACTTACATATTCAATACTGCTTCAAGCACTGACATTTCTAAATGGTTCCTCAGCTTCATCGGCGTTCCAGTCTCACCCTGACACTTGATGGGTCTGCACCATCTCTGAACAGAAACAGAAGGCAGCTGCAGCATGGAGATGTGCACATGCGTCCACAGGAACCCTTGGAGTGACCTGGCAGGCGTCTGGAGCAGGATGGCAAGATCCGTACCTCTCCACCAGAGAAACCCCAGTGTTGTTCCTGGGGACCTCCCTGAAAGGAGGAATGGATTCCAGTTTATAGCAACCCCTATGGCTGGAAGTACTGCCAGCACTTGGCTCAAACCTTATCACCAGGAATCATGATGATCTGAAAGAACTTAGGACTTACCAGTTAACAAGTCCTTGGCTTGAGTGAATTACCAGGCTGACACAGGACTCGCTGAGATCAAGGAAGGGTGCTCATCTGTTACCAAAGGCAGCTTTCAAGAGACGTAGGGTCTGAGGACAGCAGGAGGGTAACCTGTGATTGTCTCCTTGGCAGCACCACCAGTGATGGCATTGCCAGAGCAGTTTCAGGGCAGCATGTGGCCAGAGCATGGCACGCAGTGTGGTGTGGTCAGCCCGACTCACTGCAGACACTGGGACAAGCACAGAAGTGCTAGTGCCTTTCACCTACCCTGGAAGCAAACGGCCTCCTCAGAGCCCAGCTAATTGCTCCAAAGCACACTTATGTTAAATCAGTGGATATGCTTTCACACCCTCTATCTCTATGTTTAAAGCACTGTCCCCGTATTTTAAATGCAGATTTCTCATTAGCTGCACTCTCAGATGATTTAAGATGCAGCTGTCTGATGAACATTGACAGCTTTCATAACTGCCTTTACTGCTGTCCATAAGATAGTTTGTTCCTTCCAAGCACCAGTAGGAAGTTGGTCTTGCACTGGGCAGAATTCAAATCTCAAACACAAATTAAATCTACAGTGAAAACCAATGCAATAACTGAGGCCAAAACTTGGCCTACTGACCCTGCTCATCTGAATGCTATTTCTGAGGCAATAATGACGTATTATTCTTCCTTTTTGACAATTACTCCTTCACAGATAATTTTTGAAATTTTCTGTGCCATTTTTCTGTGATGTTGCTCTGGTATCCTGGATACTTAGTTGTAATATTCTATGCTTCTGTCATGCCATTATAGTTGCCTAAAGCATGTTTCTTTATTCCCTTTTCTGCTCTACCTTTCTTTTTGGCTCTTTCCTGTATTCTGCCACCACATTAACTTCATTTGTGTAACCAAGAAAATGAAGAATTCTACTGAATTCTGAAAGAAACCTTTGTGTTTCATGAGTTCTCTTCTCTTATTATCCCACTGACTTACAAACTGCTACTTCAGCTTTTCACTCAAAGGATCACCCCTCAGCCTTCCGTATTGTACAAAGTCATCTATTTTTAGCTCCTTCCCTTTAAAACCTGTCCCTGCATAGCATTATTCACAAATCTGACTGTTACTACTTTTGCTATATGGATGTTCCTAACCAGTTGCCCCCTATTCTAGTCTGGATAGAAAGTATGAAGTGGATATATGATTTAGCCTTTTCATATCACCTTATCCCTGTCCAGTCACTCATATAACATGGGCAAGACTCTGCATTTTCTTCTCCCTGTTGTGTCAGTGATGGAGAGAGATTACTGTCCTCCTTCACATTCAGACCCAGCATATGGAGATTATTTTTGATTTGCTTCTCTGTCAGATATGTATTTCTGTTGTCCTGCTTCTGGCCAGGACAGTGTTAATTTTTTGCAGTAGCCAAGAGAGGCATGGCCAGGACCCTGATGTTGTTCTGTGCCACCTCACATCATTGCTAGGGGCAGGGAAAGGGACTCTCTTCCAGAGAGAAGGGACTTCTTCAGTCAAGAAAACGTGGCAGAGGGAGCTGTCTGGTATTGTTTACTTATAGGGAGTTTTTCTGGGTGAATTATTTATTTTCTTATACCTCTTGTTGCTGTTACTGGTAATTCTTCTTATCTCATTGCTGTTTCCAGTAAATTGTTCATATCTCAACCCATGGTCTTTGCTTTTTGTGCCTCCAGTTGGAGGAGGAGGGGGAGCAGAGGGTGGTTTTAGTGGGAACTAAACTGGAGAATATAATTTCTAAGCCATGATAATCATTTAGAAAATAGTTCTATCTCCCTGTGTGCAAGAGCTACAAAACACATGCTGCCACCGGAGGTTCTTTACACAAGAACTGCTGTTTCATATCCCAGATCTTGGAGTAACTACATCTATTTGTCCATTTGTCTTGTTTTCCAACCCAGAGCCTTTATTTTTACCTAGCTGTCATTTCAATCCTTGAAAATCTCTGCAAAACTATTGCCTTATCCTGCCTTAGACATCACTGTAAAGTCCACTTCAAGCCCTTTAATACAATGGCCACTTGGACTGACCAGTGTCCCCCTGTATCCCCCTCTTGTCCCTCATCTCCTCCTTGCCACGTCACCTTTGCAGAGCCAGCGAGCCTCCCTCCTCAGCGGGCAAAGCCTCTCTGAACATCTGAAATCCCAAATCCTCAGCACCTATGGACACATCTAGTGATGAAGGGCTCCCCAAAACCAAGGCTTTCACATCTCTGTGCTCAAGTTTACCACTTTGCTGTAAAAGGGCTAAGAAAATATTTTTCTACCTACCCCACAAGAATATGTGGTTTGTTTTATGACAGTCGTACCAGAAGCATTTGTAAAGCAATGACTCACTGAGTGGTAGTACAGCAAATAGTTCAAATATTTGTTTATGCTGTATTATAGCTAAACCTTTGTATTTTTTTAATGTGGAATCTTCACTTCTGACTAAGCTTTGGGATGGATGTAGAAGTGTTGAACTGAAATCCTGGGCTTGAGTTGAATCTGAATGCAGCCCATATGGTGAAGAAAAATACTGGGTAAACTGTACAAAAAGCACCAAAAAAAGCCATAACTGAACAAGGTAGAGGAGAAAAAACTGCTGATGAATATAAAAGAAAATAGCATTAATTTTTTTTCTAATTATTTCAGATTAAATTTTTATGTAAATTAGTAATTGCTTCCTGCATTTCTGGAGTTGCTTCAGTGTTGAAAAGCACCTTTAGTGATAGTCATCTTTTTATTTTTTTAACTATTACTTACACATTTCAAAATCTATTTGGAAAGATGAGTATTTTTAATAAATTCCAGACAGTTCTACTGAGACAACTGTGACCTGTTCAAATAAACAGTTTTGCTTACAAGTCTCTTCAAGTTGTCCTCCCGTTCCTATAAACTGCTTTTAAAATAAAAACTAAAAACTTAATGGTTTAAATCCCAGGGATTCCTACTTAGATTTTACTTACATATAGGTGAATAGAGAATAACTGTCCTGACTTGTAGTACTATAAAGGAAGTACTGGCAGAATCAGAGCCATGCTAGGTTGTGCTGAGCCCTTCTTTGCTGATAAACATACACATTTCCCACACACGCTCTCAGATGGTAGAAAACTGAAAAATCCCATTGAATTTGGCAGAAATCAATTGTGCCAGAAAGTTTGTTGTGGGTGTGTTCAGGACTGACGACTTTTTAGCATAAAGGACAGCAAGAATTTTGGATGTCCTGCTTCTTGGTTTCTTTTCAAGTATTAACACTGAAATACAATAATGAACTGATTTATGTACAAAAGAGAACAGGGATTTGATAAATAAAATGTATCACTGTGCTTTAAAATAAACAGAAACCCCCAAGTTCTTTGGATTTCCACGTATGTTGTATGTGATGATTAATATCTGTAAGGCAAAGGGATTTAAACCATTTATGGAGGAACAGATCCAAAGAGGTCTCCCCCACATTGCACAACAGTTTTTTATGACATGGATGCACTCTTGGATTGCAAAGGAAAAATTCCTGCTCTTACTCCATTTAAAGAGTATTCTCAAGATTACCTTAACCTGCTTCTATAAAGGATCTTTATTTTTTCATGCACTTTTCTTGCAACTTTGAAAACGCTCGCTTTCCAAATGAAAGCCTAAAACATTTTTAACAAAATGAATGCATTTAGGAAGGAACAGCTGTTTTCTGTGCAACCTATGAGCAATTACCCTGGACAGAAATATGTTCTGTATCATGAACCTGTCCAGTGTGAAAGGGTTTGTATGATGTAATTGCCTACAATGACAGGGACTACACAGGTTGACCAAAAAGTCTGTTCCTGTCTCATCTGTCAAGTTTCCTGTTCCAGGGGACAGTATCAGCTTGTACAAAAACACCCTCCCTCCAGTGCAAGATTCTTATATGTGTATATTCTTATTCCTGTTTGCTCCAAAACCCACAGTGATTGTGGCACTTCCACCACAGGTATAGCTTACACACATACACTTCAACCCTAAGAAAAGAAAGTGATGTGGATTGTGTCCCTAAATTTATAGTGGGAGAGGGAAATGGCTTTAACAGACTGAGAGATTTGAGCACTCTTAAGTTCTGACCAGGAAAAAGCTTTTGGAAACAAAACAAGAGAGGGACAGGGTTATGAAAATGGGTCCTGTTAGTAGAGTCAGCAGCAGGGACAGATGGCACCAAGGGGGAACCAGGGCCCCAGTGTGGGACTGGGGAGGCAGCACCAGGACAGGTTTGAAGAGAGCCAGAAAAGAACAACTGAGAGACCAGACCAGAATTTCAGTTTTGACAAGACTGAATTTCACAGAAAGGTGGGACTTCCAAGAAAACTGGCATAAGGTCACTGAAGATATGAGTGTTCATGGAAGCTGTGGTTGGTTCAGGCCCTCAGCCAGGGCTTCACTGGATCTCCACTGCTAATGAAGGGAAACTCCCTCTGCCAGAAGGCCCCTTACACAAGCGTTGCTCGGGGAAGGTGACTAACAAAGTGTACTTACGCAGGCAAAATGTCAGGCCAGAAAAGTTAGGAATACAAAAACACCACTTTGAGCAGTAACCTCTAATGGCTGCACCACTACTGTAAATACAACTGATGGCATTGCACTTCTGGTTTCCCATCTAAACCCCAACCATGGAATCTCATAGCAGGAAGCCTCTGCAGTGTTACTGTCTCTCAGGAGGGGAAGATGAAAGGTGCAGAACAGGGAGCAACGAGAGATCTTACAGCATTTATTTGTTCTGTTGTAAGTCTTCCTAGGTCTGTGTTGAAGGACACATACAGCTGATGCAGTTGTAATACCAGGCTGATAGGCTTTTCCCAGTGAAAATGCAGAAGTTCCAGGATTCCCCTAATAAGTTTAACACCTCTTCTAATTCTAAGAAAATTGGAAAACAGAAAATTAAAACCCCATATGCTTAAAAAGAGAAAAAAGGAACTGAATAAAAAGCAGTGTCTTTTGATGTTAATGGGGTGTTCACTGGTTTTCCTGGGAAGATGTCATTTGATGTTTTGCCTATGAGTAATTCAGATGAGGAATGGCTTCCCTTTCAGTTTTAAGACTATCTAGCCCTTTCACTTTCATTTTGACCTTCCAGGTAACAACACAAATTTAGTACTGAGGAGGTTTCATAACTGGACCTAATCTGTGGGTCAGATTCTGAAGAGAGTCTCAGCAGCCATTCCACAGTTATTTTTCTCACATGAATACTGGCTGTTTCAGAATATATGTTGCCATATTTTTTGTACATCTGGAACAAATGCTCCAATTACCAAATTTTGTGAAATTGAATGCAAATACAAGAGAAACAAAAGTAAGTTATAAAGACAAGAAGACAAGAGATTTACTGCTAATGAGGTACAGTATTTCTCAAAGCAAAGGTAAAAAAAGGGGGAAGCTATGGCAATACCGAATTTTTGTACGACAAACATGTAGAATCAAATGGCCTTTATCTCTTTTCAGAAATCTTACTGCCTTTCCTTCCTTGGCACTTTCTTCAAATACCCTTCCAACACCCTGAGGCACAACATGGGACAAAGACCTCCAATGAAAAAAAACCCACATAAACCAGTACAAGTCCTGCAATCATAGTAATGAAAGGCAGTTTTTCTGGTGTCTGTCATGCAGTCACTCTGATGCTCTGTAGAGTTCACTAACAGAGACCATCTGACCACCGATTACAGTTTAAATTGTTGACATGGATGTGCATGGCAAGAAGAGGAGATGACATGTATTTATTTTGGAAATCACTAAGTAGATATGCAACCTTCCAAACCTTTCTAGTTTACTGATCTCCCAGAAGGTGTTTTCTGGGAGCACAATTATTTATGCTCTTCAGAGCTGTGAACTGAGATGAGTATGCTGTGCTTTGACTTTATAGTTACAGCTGTAGAAATAATTGCGTAGGAATTATCCTTTTTTAACTTAACCTAGATTTAATTTTTTTTTGATAAGCAAACAATAACATTGTGTGGTTAAATGATTTTGACCCAGAATTTTCTGTGAAGAAAGGGTGAGAGGGTTGTTGTACTCTGCATATATAAGCATAACATTTAAGTTTATGAAGCTCTAGGTATTTGTACTGTAATTCACTAATGTATTTTTTTTATTTCACATGAAGTTTAGAATGCAGACATATTTTTAAAGGCTTTTTATTTACGATTTTCATCCTAGTTTGTGCAGCTGTATATAGAGCTAGGTTTAAGGCTACTTGGAAGCTTAAAAGTCTGTTACAAATGCATTTGCACAGATGCCATGTTCTCATTCTATTTGTTCTCTTTAAAAGTATTTATATGGTAACATATCAGAACCTCAGCTCATCCAGAATTAGCCAGCAGGGGCAGGGAGAGAGAGAAGCCAGGGAAGTGATGGTACATGACATTTCTAACAATCTTTTAACTGTGGTACCTCTACAAAGTTTGTTTGTAGTCATTGCACTTTTATTAAATTTAACTCCTTAGTTTTCCAAAGCAAATATAGTGAAATTATGGATTTGGCAACTGTAACTACCAAGGTCACTTTCGGGAACATATTACTCATTTCTGATTAAAGATGGAACTGAGGGGGAAAATGGAAAATCAAACACTGAAGCCCTAGATTTTCTGCACATTCTCAAAACCATGTATTGCTTATCCTAGAGGAGGAATTAAAGTATTATTTCTATTTATTACTATCTGTCACAGAATTATTTCTTATTAAGAAAACTGATATGATTTGTGCAACCTTAAGTAAATACAGGAAGATTATTTTACATAGTACCTGTTAAAACAAATACACATCATTATAAAAACAAAGTAGTGATGTTTGTTGTTACTGGGGATAGAAGGAAAATGGGACAGACAGTAGCAGGTGTGGCTAAAACCCTGATATTTATGCCTCCACTGAAGCACTTCCCAGTGGCACTCTGAAGGGGATAAATATTACTGAAGAACTCAAAGCCCTGCACTAGAAAAGGGACCATGTTGAGAGGTCAAGTATGTTCGATGCTACCCTCAGATGCGTTCAGTGAACAATGAGGCAGTAATGAGGACAGGAAAATATCTACTCAGACTTTTTATGCATCATTAGCCAAGCCAGTGGGTATTATGGTTGAACTAAAAAAATCAAGGAAAACAAACTAATTTTGGATTAAACCACATTTTTTTCATTTTCTCCCCAACAAAACAATAAACTGAAAAGATGGTTGACCAGAAACAAAACATTTTGTCTTCAGTTTATTTAGTCCTTCTTTGTTTTAGTTAGTTAAATTTGAACATTGATAGTTTTGTTCTGAAAATGCTGTAATGAAATGGCTAGTCTTTCCCAAATATATTTGCTTTCTGAATGCTTTTTCAGAAACTATTTATTAAATTTGACTCAATTTCATAAATACTTCTATTCTCCCTTCATGATGTGTTTAACTGGTTAATCACATTCTCCATTGCCATTATTTTGTTTCCCAGGAACAAAGACTACTCATATTTTCTCCTTTTATCCTCTTAATTGAAATGCAGGATGCCTCATCACCAAAATACTTGAGTGTTTTCCATATTAAAAAACACCCTCCACAAAACCTCTTCACATAGAGCAACAATGTGAAAATAAGAAATCTGTGTAATTAAAGATATGTGCATGAGTGAAAAAAGTGAGGGTGGAGAGATGGTTTTTGTACGTGATCCAGAAAAAGGTGGGGTATTTGTCCATCTTTTCTGAGCTTCTTCCTTCAGTGAGCAAGTTGGGGAACAAAGCTGGTGCAATCCCTCAAAACAAAGACAAGTAACTCCCAAGTAGCACCAACCTGACACAGAGTTTGTGTTTCAAGTCCAAAGTCCTGAATTAAAAGGGAGGGGAATGCATGTGTTGTTTATCTGGTACAGACAGAAAAGCAGTAACCCAGACTGTCCAGTACTGATAGCTGTGGTCTACCGAGTTTAGCAGCAATTAAATGTTTTCCCCAGGACATACATATATGTGTTTTGCTCCTTGGTATAGCGAGCTGCAGTAATTAAGGTAACAAATCCAGAGGCAGCCCACACAGAGTTCCACGGTTCAATGTACAGTTTTTTCTGCCTAGTCCCTGATAGGAAGATGAAAGTATTTTAAAGCCAAGGATAATTTGGACAACTGCTCTCTATATATAAAGTCAACAAGATCATAATAAATATACTATTAGTTTGACAATTGAAAGCCACACATCCCAGATGAGGTAAAAAAAAAAATGCCAGTTCATTTATTTTGTGAAGCCTTTTCCCTCTTTTCAGACAAATGATCTCGAACTTGCCCAGGCTGAGCTTCAGTTAATTGTTTTTCCTCTCTGAGCAATCCTGAAGGGGACTGTGCTAAATTCAGAGTAAAGAGGATGCCTTGCTTTGCTTCTGAGGTGGTTCTGTGTAGATATTTGATAAGGCAGAGCACAGGAAGGAGCTGTTTGGGATGCTGCAGTGGGAGCCCTGGAGGTGGAGGAAGGTGTCCACTATGACTCAGAGACAGATATCTTAGCACAGTTCCCATGTAAATGAACTGAGATAGAAGTATAATGTTTAGTTGCTAATTACATTTAGACTCCTTTGGGGAACTCACCAAGATTTCTATGAATGTACAGTTCCAGCCAGTGAACAGACAGAATTAATCCATTGGTTTGCTCTAACAAGGGACCTAAAATGAACAATTACTTACACTGCTGCGATTGCCCTTCTTCAAGGTTAAATTCTCCATACAGATTCCACTGTTGTTCTTCACATGAGATGATTTTTCTTTGAAGAGCAGTGAAAGCTATTACATGATCTATCCACTTATTTATTCTTCTAAATTAACAATACTGCTTTGGGTTAATGATAATGATTTTTTTTTCATTAGTGGCATCTTTATCCTTCATAACCCACATACTAAAAACAAAACTTAAAAATTAAAGAACAAATAAATAAAACCTGGGAGAGTCTTTCAAGGTTTCCTTATCATAACTGATCTTCCAGCATTGACTTTTCATGGCAGACATATGTAACAAAAACTGTTTGCTCTAAAAACCCTCCCTACCTTCCTCAAGTCACCAAGTATTATTCTAATACTTAATTCCTACTGCCATTGCAACATTTTTCCTGACTCAATCTGAATTTTACTTGGTGCAGTTTAACCTCAACTTGCTGTCCATTGGTTGTGTTTGGATATTCCTCTGCATTCTCCCTCTACTCAAGGCTTGACCAGCATCCAGGTTCCACAGCATCATGATGCTGTTAATTCACATTCAGGGCACAGTCCCAGTCCCTTAGCCCTTGGAGTAGAAATGTTCCTTACAGTGACATTCTCCAGCAGAGGCTGATAACATTCATTCCTTCCATGTAAGAACCCTGCCTTTATGCCCTTTGTTTGCTTTTTTATTTTTTAATTGGTGCATTCAAAAATTTTGTGTATTCACTCAAATATTGCATTCCTAAAAATAAAAATTTTTATAAGTTGGAAACAGCGAAGTGGATGTACACTGCTGCAAACAAGATCTTTGCTGTAAAATACTGCAATTTGTTGTCATCAGTTCACTGTTCAAGGTAGTTTCAAGACACAAAGAGGACTGGAGAAGCTTATAGGCACATAATACATATGTGGGTTCAGGAGAATGATCAGTTATTAACAAAGCAGCAAAAAAAGCTTCCTTTGGCTCTTTGAAACAAGAGGTAGCTGAGGAATGTAAGAGTAATAGTCTCATTTTGCAACCAGATTTTCAAAGAAATTGTGCTTTTATTAATGATCTCAGACTCTCTCGTTTCTTCACATTGGAGCTACTGCAAGTATCCAGATCACATTTGAGGATGTGTTTATGTCTCTTTTAATGTTTTCAGAAGGGGCAATGGCCTTGCTGTCAAAATACCACTGGGGCTCTGCATTTCACTCCTGTACTGCCAGGTCTGTTCATGGGAATTCTTTCTAAATACAGTTTTGGTTTTTCCTTTTAGGTAGAGAGGATTGTAGACAAAAGGAAGAACAAGAAGGGCAAATGGGAGTATCTCATCAGGTGGAAAGGCTACGGGAGCAATGAAGACACCTGGGAACCTGAACATCACCTACTCCATTGTGAGGAATTTATTGATGAGTTCAACAGACTACATGTTACCAGAGAAAAGCGATCCAGGCACGGGAAACAGGCCAGCGCACCGAAATTATTGCGGGAAAGCCGAGGGTCATCTGTTGAGAAAATATCACATAGACCTTCTGAATCTGGGAAGTCTAAAGGATCAACACACAAAAGGAAGAGAATTAATCCATCTCATCAAAAACAGAAACGAGGATATGCAGCAAAGCCAGGATCTGCAAATGACAGGGCTGCTAAAACTGTGACTTACCGAACTACTCCCAGCGGTTTACAGATCATGCCACTGAAAAAGCCACATAATGGTCTGCAGAATGGAGATGGCAGCCATGAGAAAGATTCTAGACATTTTGGGAATGGCTCACAGCAGCAAAATGTGGATTTAAATGATCATGAAGGAGAACAAAACTTGCCCAGCGTGTTGGAAGTCAGTAGCGATTCCCCTGTTGTGAATGGAATTGGTATGTGATTCAAACAACTCCTCTTTGCGGGAGGGGGGTGTTAATTGCAGCAACTGCAAGTAGGGCCCACTTGTGGAAAAATTGTTGTCACACAAGTGATATGGTGAGAAGCACATAAACAAGTTCCACACTTTCCCTATGTATTATAGACTTTTTTTTTATCAGCTGGCTTCTCTCTTTCCTTTTCCCATGGAGTGACATGAAGCAGTGTGGGCTCTGTCACATGCCTTTGCAGTGTAAATCCCTATGGGAAATGAGGACAGGGCATGGAGTAGGAATGACAACTGAGGTATGTATAATGTTGCAACTTTGGGTTTGTGTATCACCACATAAAAAATCACTACTCAGTTAGGTGTGTTCAAACCCAGTGGTCTAGAGAAAATGATGCCTTATTTTAGAATTATTTTAGAATTATTACCACTCTTGCCTTGCTAAGTATGGCTGAATACGATTCAAGTTCTCAGTATTAACACTTGTCATAGTCAGGAACACTCAGAACAGCCAGGTCCTTGTCTCTGACAGTGACTGGAGACATCAAAAGTCATAAGACAGACTTTAGAAGAAGGTACAGACAGTCTTGAAGTGAACAAGAAGATATAGGAGAAATTTCTCTCTAATCCTCATAGTTACTGACTGGCTTAGTTTTCAAAGAATAAGGTTTATATTCTCTATAAAAGCTATTCAGCTTAATGGAAATTAAATAGCTTCTCATTATCTATATATGTCCAATCTTTTTGGTTTGTTTGTTTTTAATCCTACCAAATTTACAGCCTATCTCAGTTCAAATTTCAGGAGAAAATGCCCTGGAATGAGTGTTTCCCTTGAGGAGAAAGGGCTTCAGTAACTCCCTTTTCTTCTGCCAGTGAGAGAAATGGATACTGGGGGGGGAGTGAAAGTGAAAAAAATCCTGTTTATTAAC
>VYXC01005072.1:1539748-1664159 GCA_013397175.1 Platysteira castanea
AAAAAAAAAGCTAGATGTTGAAATTGGGGAACCTTACCAACTCCAGAAACCCAGTAACAGTCTTCTCTTGGCTACAGGCACTTTCCCCTCTGGTGCAGTGACAGTCGCAGCCAGCAGGGGCGCTGGTGGCTCCCGGCCGGGCAGGGCGGGTGCGATGACTCCCCGCGGCTGCAGGGGGCGCTGTGGGCGGGTCCGGCCGTGTCTCTCCACGTGGACGATGGCGGGCGCAGCCGGCAGGAAGGGATGGAGAAGGGGCTCCCTTTACGAGCCCCTGGGGGCAGCCGATCCTGGTTCCCCCTCTGGATAGCAACAGGAGCTGTAGCAGGGACCTCAGGAGAAGCAAACTGGAATGGCAGGACCTCNGCAGTACGTCCTGGCAGACAGGAGGTGAAAAGCTATAGTGTAGCACAAACCCCAAGCGATGGCGGAGATGCGGCAGGGTTGGGCAGCAGCAGCCTGGCTCCCGAACGCAGTAGGGAAGAGTCTCCCCGGGATTTCTCATAGGCGCAGGCTGTGCAGAGGATGAGGAGGCTGCCCCCCGGCAAGAAAACGAGGGTGTTCCCAGGTCCTGACAGGCATGCACTGGCTTTGGGCTTCCTGACAGCAGAGCAGCAAGAAGCCAAGCCAAGAAGCTCAGTCACAGTATCGAAGTGGAAAAAAAAAAAAATAGGAAAAGAAGAAGGCAAAACCCACAGAAACAGCGGGATCCCTGGTCAGAGATACTGGCCACATGTGTCCCGTTGAACAGCCTGCACCATAAAAAAAGGGCCACCTCTCGCCCCACCCCCAACTCCCTCTGGAAACCCCAGGCTGGCTCCCATTCCTCGCGATAGCCCAAGAGCCAGGGAGGATGGCGGGTGGGGCGGGGACAGCAGCCACTCCAGCCGCAAACAAAACAAAACAGATCAAAACCCCAAAAATGGTAGGAGATAATAAACCATCCCTAAGACACAGCCTCAATGGTGTTTTGTGACAGTAATTTCCAGGAGTTAACAATAAGATGCACATTTTATTTGATCAGGTTTTGGGATTTTGTTGGGGGGGATTTGGCCTTTACTTTCACTGAATAGCCTCTTGTCCCTCTATGAAGGGATGAAGTGGAGGATGCCCTGTCAGTCAGTAGGCAGCCCCAGCCTTTTCAGATTTCCTACCACCTGAAAGGCTTTACTGATTCCTGAGAGTTTTGAGTATCCTCTTGTGCCATTGGTGCAAGGGGGGTGGTTTTAATGCCTTTTAAAAACAGCTGGAGCTGTTCCAAATTATTTCCTACTGCTTATTGATACAGTGGCGATAGAACCTTTGGAGAATTATTTTTTCTGCTCTTACACACTGCATAAAGGTTTTCATTGAGTGATCCACAGTTGCTCTTGGGTTTTTTTTCCTTCTTTGTTACAGTTAATTTAGAACACAGCTTTATGTATGATCCTTTTCACTATGTGTTTAATCTGCTTTACTGTTGCCAATTCACCTTTTTCTTTTGATTCAGTAAAGCTCTTCAAAATCTTTCCTAGTTTTCACTCTACTAATTTTGTATTGCCTTCAAATTTTCCTCTCATATTTCTCTTCCCAGTTCATTAATACATACATTAAATAAACTAATCCTTCTGCAGGTCCTTAGGACAGCCAGGTTGACATGATGAAAAGTAACCATTTGTTCCAATTTTTATTTTTATTAGCTACTTTCTATAGCCCATGATAGTACTCATTTCCTTAACAGCTTCTGGTGAATTGCCCTGCCAAAAACTTTTCAGAAGTCAACATAAATTATATCACCCCGCTTTCCATTTTCCACCCTACTGGCAACCTGGCAAAAGCTCCTTGATTTGGGAAGGAGAACTGACCTTGCCCAGTCTTACTGGCTGTATGTGATAGCTACTGGGATCTTTCAAACCAGGCATCAAATATGCTATTAAAAACTCCCAAACCAGCAAAATACATGGTGAGATTTAAATGCATAAGTACTCCTGATAATGTCAATGAAATTAAAAGTGTATTTTGGCTTTTGCATTTTTAGGAGTTTGAGCTCATGTAAGAATGCTTAAAAAGTTACATGTTTCTTTAAGACAGCTTGCATGTCTAATTACAGATGTGTATAAAGTTTTGGGGTCTTTTTTACTGTTTCTAATGAATTTTTTTTTAATCATTTATTTTACGTTTTTCGTGGGGAAGTTCTGATACCAAATGTATCTTTGAAATGCATTAACTCCCATATACTAGCATATTTTGTTTAATGAAGAACTTCAGGGTCACAAAGAACTGTAAGGTCAAACAAGCCTTTCCTTTGTCCCCACGAGAGCTAAGGAATGGCCTCCAGCACCCCTGATTGAATAATCCCTGTCAGAGAGCTCTAGTTCCATGGAAGGCTTTGGCTGAGCAGCCAGGTGTTTTCTCCTGGCCCAAGAGCTGATCTCTGCAGCTCCTTTCAAACAGTTCTTTATGATGGCTTTTGCATTCTCCAAATCCATCACTTGTGTTCTGTACTTTGCTCCCTTTGCATTCTGTGGGCAAAAGTAAGAGATCTTTAAATCTCTGACTGGTTCTTTTCTGAAAAGCCCATACTCAGCAGCACTGCCAAGGTCAGAAATCCCTCGAGTCCTGCTGTGTGATACCCAGCACATGCAGAGTGGAGAAAACTACAAAGAGGAGAGATGAGACTGCCAGAGTAAGAGCAGACAGAAACTGGTGAAGAAGGGTCAAAATCAAATTACTAGGTTTTTTCTTAATATTGCCCTGCGAGCTTGAGAGAAGCAACATTTCCTGATACCGGGGTCTGAAATGTCAAGTGGAAGAAACTTGCAATACTCTTCACCAAGTCCAGCAATTTCCTTACCTCTCTCAGTATTCACACTCACACAGAGGATGCCAGTGTGATTTTGCCCTGTGTCCCATTATTATCACAGAAACCCACTTCAGCTGGGCTCAATTGCCACACTAAAACCAGGCTGAAATTTTACAAGTTACAAATTAAGAAAGTTTCAGAGAAAAATGTCCAATTTGTTGAATAACAGAAATTTTGTTCCAAACATCTTGGGTTTCAAAACTTTCTCCAAATCTGAGCCAAGGTCCTAAGGCTGTGTCCCTGGGGACTGGGAGCAGTGTGGCAGTCTGCTTGGCAGGACTCCCACGTTTAGCTTGGAGGCAGACAGCTATGCCAGAGGTTTCAGGCAGTCTGCCACTGAGTCTGGAAGTTGAAAGCCTGGCATGCTCCATCAGCACTCGCAGGGCTCGCAGGCACTAGATGTGGAACAAAGAGGGAGCCTGGAGGACCTGGTTTGGCTCCCAGAAGCTGTGGCTCCTGGGCAGCCCTGTTCAGAATCTGAGGCAGCAGACATTTGTGTCAGCTTTGAGATTGCCTGTATGGAACCCAAATGAATGTCAGACTCATTTCTCAGCTAAGTGTAAGACTGCACAGAAAATATGTATAGAAATTTTAGGTTTGTCTTGAGATGAAGCCTAGATTTGGAAAAGTCAGAAATTCCCTACAGTTTGAAAACCCATCTGTAGGCTACCAGTATGTCTGCTACCAGTGGTCTTCAAAACTGACCAACCTGAACCAGTATTGTTTCATATTATAATAATGCTTAACCACCAGTGCATTGAACCAAGCAATATAGACAGCAATGTTTAAACTAGAAGTAATCAAATAATAGTTATTTTATTTATTTGTCCATGCCAGAACAGTTCTGTTCAAACAAATAACAGCTATTTGAAAACCAGCTTTTGATGACTCCTTGAATTAACTTCCACCAGTCTGTTTGGTTTTGTGTATAAATCCACTTGGGTACAAGTGTTTCTTCAACCTCTAGATGAAACTCCCACCAGGACGCTCTTTACCCGAGAAGGATGAGTGTGTACCTACAGGTGCGTGCACAAAATGATCAGTGCACCCCAGTGGAGGCCTCAGACCTTGTGGAAGTTGCGACAGATCTTTAATACCAAAAACTGTCTTCTACATGTCCTGCCATAAGGAGAGTAGAATCATCTTTACTGACAGTTATTTAAGGGTCTGCAAATTGGAAAATATTGAAAAGCTCTGTGAAGAACATCCATTGATGCTCCCAGGAGCTAACAATACTGTTCTTTCTGATGATATTTGTTGTCATCTGTTATCACATTTCTGTTTCTCTCCAGATATTGTAATCGAGAGTGATTGTTTTGTCAAGTTTTTTGACAGCATCAAAAAACATCCCCTTTTAATTTTCTCTTTCCTTTTTCTACATCGCTCTATTTCTGTACCATCTGCTGAAGAATTTCTGCCTGTCATGTATCACTAACCACTGTTTTTCTCCATTACAAAAATCTTTGTAGTCTCATGGTGCCCTTGATTTAAATACTGTCTGTGACTTAGTCACTGCTTCCTCTTCGTTTTTTAGCTTATTCTGTTTTATTTATTCTGAAAGAATACTGGCAGTAAAAGACAAGCAAACATGCTTGCTCTCTCAGTTTGGATAAAAACTCATTGCTTTTAGATATCTTACAGATGCTCCCTTAGCTGGAGAAGTCTGAAATTATTAGTAAATTATCAACAGAACACAGCTTTTAAGTATGTACAGTATTAACCATTACCCACAAGAAAGACAGAAAAAAGGCAGTTAAAGGCTATTGGAAAGACTGAGGAATGCCAAGCTACTTTACCAGAGAGGGTGAGGGAGCATGGCTTATTTCACCTAGAAAAATTAAAGCCTCAGCTCCAACATCCTTTCCATTCAGCATAAATGCATACTGCTAATAAAAGCAGCAGTCCAGCTCTCCTTCTCATGATACCCTAATCGTTATTCCCATCCCTCCCTCTGCACCAGTTTAGTACTCTTGAGGCTACAAGGTGAACCTGATCTGTTTGAAAATTAACCAGTTTTGCAGGGTGAGTTTTCAGCCAGAGCAGATCACCAGGCCAGTTCATGGTGTGGCTGCTCATACCAGTACTGGGATTGCTGTGGAGGGTGGTGGCAAAGGGACTGCACCATTAAACTGGCTCTGGTGGAACACTCAGAAAAGATGTGGCTGAAAATAACAGTAGCTTGAGATGTCCTCTACCAGTGGGCAGAAGCAGTGGAGAGATGTGGAGCTCCAAGTCCCCCAAAGCACTGAGAATTGGTCCGATCCTTCATCTCTTTCCTTTCCCACTCTTTGTCTCAACTTTTTAGAATATAGATTTCTAATGTGTCTTCTGCAATGCTTCCTAGAATGGAGCTCCAGTCTCAGACCCTTTGGTAGTGGTGGAGTAATGCAGAAGATGCAGGGACGGGCAGCTGAAATGAAGAGGATTACAGGAATAAAAGAGGTTTCAGTTAGAAGAGGGGGTGGCTGAGGGGGGAGTATGATCAAAGTTTACAGAATCATCAAGGCCTCAGATCTACTAAACGCAGAACTGTTGCTCCTGAAATCCCTTGATAGTGGAACTAGGGACCCCTCACTGAAACTGGTGGAACATCAGATAAAAGCACAGATGAAAGAAAATGCTTCTCTGTGTAGTGGCTACCCAAGTTCTCAAACTCATACCACAGGAAGCTGTGGAGACAGACAGCATCAACAGGCTCAGAAGGGGATTAGAGAAATCCATGAAAAGGTCCACAAGCAAACACTGAAGGAAACAGGAGGGATGAGCCCTCTCATATTTCTATGCAACACTTAGGGATGATACTATGGGAAAGGACTGCAGAAAGCAACCAAGCTTGCACTTTCTCCTTAAATAGCATCCTTTACTGCCATCTTTTACTGCCATTCTTGGAGAAGGATTACTGCATGCAGTAGTGGTCTGAGAATATCTTAGGCTCCCTTAAAAAAAATTGAAGCATCTTATAAATATAAATGTTAGTTTACGTATTCCACAAGTTCTAGTGCTGATTAAACACAAAGTAATAATTAAACTGTTTTCTTTTTGCACTTAGACTGACCATCAAATCCTTACTTACTGTTAAGACTTAGATGTACCTAAAGCTTCCTTAGTTTATTTGTGACATCCTTAATTTGTTTCATGTGCAGTATAAATTGCTTTGAGTCTTTGAATGTCTCTTTTTGCCTGTCACAGTCATTTTTCACCTTGACATACTCAGGTGCTGCTCCCCTTGTGTGCATTGAGCAGGTGCTGACTATTGACCCTCATGCAGGGACAATCCCAGTGGCTCCAGTGGCTCCAGAGCAAACCTTCAGAAGCTCCACCACCTCCATGCAGCAGAATTGGCCTGATTCCACATCAGTGTTGTCTTTGGAGTGTGCTGATCATTTTCTCCAGTTTATCGGATTAAACAAGATTACAGGGATGCACTGGAGACACAGAAACAACAAGCTACTCACTATATATTGTTCTGTTAATGATCCACTTTTGCAAATGGCACTTTTTCATTTATGTTTCTCTCATATTTAATTTACATCTCTCCTGTGGTTAAATTTCTTTCAGCTGGCATCCAGATAGTTAGAATACAGTGATAAACTCTATAGTTTTTACATCATATATTCATTTACAAACTGAATACATAAAGAAGAATAAAACAAACCAAAAAAATTACTGTGAGGCTTTTTGTTGGGCTGGATTATCTAAGTGAATTAATCTTCTAATATCTCTTACCATCTGTATTTAAAATAGAAGTGGCATCATCTTCCACACTAGGTAGATAATCAGTACAGTTAGTCTGACACACCTTCCACTCAATGTGCATTTGTGCCTCTGATTTTATAAGTTCTTTACACTTTTTTGGGAGTTTGAAATCACTACAATTCAGTACCTTATTTCTGGTTAAGCACTGAAGAGATAAAAATGCAATATTTAATAGCCTGCCTCAGTCAAATAGTTAATTAGTTTCAGTTCATTATTCCCAATGACACTGTTGTTCCATTAGTAATTTCACAAGTTGATTTCTGTTTGTAAGAATACATGTCAAAATAGATGCAGTAGCAAAATCTTAAGAAAAAGAAGAAACGTGCTGTAGGAAATTATTCATAACATTTAAATTTCAAGGACATGGTAATTTCTACACTGGGTAGACACTTTTTGTCAAATTTCCAACTGTTCTGGTTTCAAATTATTTTTTTTAAGTGATGATCTAATGGAATTTGCCAATGTTTGCATTGCACCAGGTAAATCCTCTGTTCAGTATAACCCAGGCAATGCTTTAGGTGTTATCTCTTAATTCAACAACAAAAAAGAGTTTTCTGGTTGACTGAACAGACTCCTGGGCAAAGGCGGATCCCCGTGCGTAGATGTGTGAGTACCCACATGCACACACCACATGAGCCCCAGTCACACACTGCTGAGCAGTGGCTGTATTTTCACATCCCATCTCCCAACTGCAGTGCACATACAGCATTTCACACACTGTGAACAATTCCACAGGCCACTGCCAACTGTGAGGTGTCAGACAGATCAGTTACCTACGTAAGCATCAAGCTGAAACACAGCTAATCCAAAATGAGGGTAAGTGATTTTGGTTTAGAGTCATCTGTCATGAATTCACTGTTCAATTCTATTCAAGCAGAGCATTTTTAATTGCATGGTGGTCACTTAAACTGTAAAATTTAAATCTGTGTTCGGATATTCATGTCGTCTGCCCTTTAAAAATTCCTGGCTATTTGAAACCAGGAGCTGGAACAGGTCAGCTTTGGCAGGAGTAAAGAACAGAACAAACAAAGGTGTTTTCATTCAGCTCTCTCTTGGCCTTTCTTAAAAATGGTGCATTGTGGGCTGGTGTCTATTTAAACAAAAACCAGTGACTTTAATCTCTGTCCCTCAACAATCTGTCTGTGCTTTATTTTTAATGGCAGTAGTGTGAAACATCTGTAATTAGAAAAGGATTATTGCATACAAATCTTGTAAAGCTCCTTCAACAGCCCCGCACAGCAGTGTTACCAATCATCTATTGGCTATTACAGAAACACTGTAACTATCAGCAAAGGAACGGTTTGCAGTTCATACACAGTGTAAGTCAGAATAAACTATCTTTTAAAACTCTTACTATTGCTCTCACTTGTTTTTAAGGAGGAATTACATCTTTCTTCTCGTAGTTCTTCTTTTTCCCTACTGCTGGATACTCTCCAAAACAGCATCAGTTCCTTGGGTCTAGAGGTTGTCTGATCAGAGAACAAAAAGTTCTGCACACTGGAGTACAGAATAAGAGCAATGACTTGAGGCCACATTTGACTAGCCAGGCACATGTTTTTTTTATTTTATCTTACTATATTTTGTTGCTGTTGTTGTTGAAGCTAATAGAGAGTATCACTCTACTTCTTTGATGGTATAGAGGTAATTATGGTTCAATTCTTTCCATCTGCAAGGTTCTTCTCTGGCCAATGGAAGCTTGAATCTACACAGCACTGTGAAAAGGAAACTTGATGGAGAGAAAGATTATGTCTTCGATAAGAGACTGAGATACAGTGTGCGACAAAATGAAAGTAACTGCCGCTTCAGGGACATTGTAGTCCGGAAAGAAGATGGTTTCACACATATTTTGCTGTCAAGTCAGACTTCAGAGAACAATGCACTGACCCCAGAGGTAAGTATTTAGCCCTAAAAGCCAAAGAAAGCCATCTTAATGTGTGGGTTAACTTGCAAACACTGCACTTGAATTCAATTTCATGCATTTTTTCCTAATTGATGATTTTAGAAAATAAATCTGGAGTACAGACATATCTAACTTTTTCATGCTTGGGATTCCTATCCAAAAGAATGCAATGGAAATTAAATTTTAATTCACATGTCTGACAAAAAAAATTAAAAGTAACGAAAGGAATGGCAGAATCAGTATTTCCAGCATGGAGTTGTGTGAAGCAGCTTTTCACATGTTGAAGTTACTGATATTTACTATCCTTAGGAGAAATCCAGTCTCTTTCCTTTTATTAATTTAAATAGTGCTCCAGTTGTATACAGAGAATTTCAGTCTATATCCTGAGACAGCTGTTCTAAATTCTATCTTGACCCCTAATTACTTTTTCTCTGAATCACTGTATGAGTCCTTATTTATGAAATCTTAACCAATTAGGGGCTCTATCCTCAGCTGAATTGCATAAAATCATACAACATATTAAAGATATTAATGAATTCCCATGTTCCAAACATAAGGGCAGACTCAGACTTGCAGCCTGTACTTCCCCATACATACATGGATCACTGGAAGGGCCGAGGAGCTTTTTCTTCCACTTCCTGTGGGTGCAATGCCCTGTTACACCATTCCCGTATTAAAAGAAAAGGGGTGTCCGTAAGAGCTTGCATCAGGATGGATGTCCTGGAGAGAACAGAGCATGCCTGAGCCCTGTTCCACGTGGGCAGTAATGGCCTGATGGACAAGGGCTGCCATGGATCAGACAGGGAGCAGCAGGAGCTGCCTCCCAGCAGCAGTCTGACCTGCCTGAGCAGCCTGCAGGCAGAGTTCTTCCAAGGGCTGCCCTCACTGGGGAGATCTTGGCCTTTTCTGCCCCCAGACACTCCAGCACAGCTCTGTCCTACACAGCAACTTCAAGATAAGACTGTAAGAAATACCAGTCTGAGCACCACCTGAGGGAAGAGTAGATTGTAGCTTTGAGGAATCATTTTATTCAATAAGAAAATGAGTAACTTTGAAGTTAATTACTTACAGCTGGCAGGTATGATGAGTCCCCTTCCCAATGCACACGTATACATGGGCAGTAATACACTAAGTGATATTAAATGGCTAAAACTGATGGTACGTAACATCACTCCTGGTTTTTAAACTATCTAATATTTAGAAGGAGTATTTTAGTAATTACCACAGAACACCAAACACTCACTTTTAACACTAATTCCTTAAAATGCATTAGACTGCATCAAATCCATCATTCCACCTCTGTCTTAATTACCACTAACTGACACTGCAGGTGATTTAAGTGAAGGAGCTCAAGGGCCTGAAAAAATATGAAATCATGGACTTTGTGTGTTCAGTCAGAACAGACATACCTTTACATTGTTGGCTGTGCTGTTCCACATCAGCAGTGTTCAGATGCTCTAACCAAGGGATTAATTCGAGCTCTTTGGATCTGCCAAAGCAATCCATTTCATCCTTTGAAAGTTTTCAGTACACCAGGAACCCACCTCTGTGGAAGAATAAATGATAAGCATGTAATAGTCCTCTCCCTGCATCACCAGCATAAACTATTTCTAGAACCGTTATTGAAGCTCACTTGAAAACCAGGAAATACATTTTAGAAAACCACTTTACTGACCCGGGTGGTCAGGAATTAATCAGGTAATGAGTTCTCCACATGGAGATTGTCTGTTTAAACCTCATCCAGGCCAAGAGCAATCGCAGGCTCTTGCCCTTGGAAGACTCATGGCTGCAAATGTGAAACGGCTTCTTTGGCCTCAATCCAGGCTGCTGCCCATGATCATTCACAACAGAAAAGCCAGCATCTCCAGGACTGGCAGTTTCACATTCTTGTTGGCAATTACAGCAAAAACCCCAGGAATGAAAGGAAGAATGTGTTGAATGACTTGTCCCTGCAGTTTGTTACCCATAGCCATAGGTGAGACAAACTGACAAAGTGTTTTAGAGAGGTTTAGAACATTGTCAGTTTTGATGCCTTTTATCCCCAGTAAATACAAACACGCAATTCCTACAAAATGAAGAAAGCTTGTTTCATTTCGTGTAAAGAAATGCTAACTTCAAGCTTTATTAGACATTCAGTAAATTATGTTTGCCAAATAGCAAATGAATCATTTATTCAGAGCAGGTCTACTTGAAGTGGTTAAATAGTGGCCTGGTTATACCCAGCCATCTACATTAAGGAATGAAAAGGTGTGTACTGCAAACAATCATTTTAAACTTTTAAACTTAAGCTTATACAAAATTCCTCTCACCCCTCAACAACTCTGTTTCCTTTTGTGCTTTATCGGAATCTTCAGACGAAATTTATTAGTTGTGTTCAACCATTGGCCTCTGATATTTATGCCAATCTGATTAAAATAACAAAGAACTGATTTATATAAAAAAAAATATGTAAGTCTAGAGAAGTCTACCTGACTCTTCATCCTACGTTGTTGGTAACCCCATTTGTGCAGGTGATTTTAGCATGAAATGTGCCAATGCTCTTTTCAGCAGCCTTTGCACTGATTGAAGTTGGCTCAGTGCCTCTTTAGTAATCGAGTTTTTTCTACAAAAATGTTCAGGGCACTATAGGAATTCTTTCTTATTTTCTACAAGAGCTTATAAAACTTCCAAGACAGTGTCATGAAACAGCACAGCTTGTTCTTATTTCGGTATCTTGAGCTTGCTACTTTTAAAATTTGTTTTTTAAATATATTTGTGAAATATTTCACGATTATAAATTCCATTAAGGCATTTTTTCTTGTGGGACTTCTGCTGCTTCTGAAGCTCTTTCTCCAGTGATGCTGCTGCTGTTTTAACTCAGCACATCTCAAGGATCCAAATTCTGTTTCAGACTAAATATCTGCTGTTTTTATTTAACACTATTAACAGAGCTAGAAGTTAATATTCCCCTGAATTAAAAGCAAAACATTCCCTAAAAAGCCAGAGTTTCCATCGAGGAGTGACAGAACTACCTCAAGTACCTTCTCATACACAAGAATCAAGTTCCAAATTTCTGGCCATGTGAATTACAGAGTTTAAAGTTCTGCAGTTCAGTGCATTTTGGAGCACTGGTTTGCCTTCACTTTTCCTAACTTGGAAATAATAAAAAAGAGGCAGGTACAAGTTTATTGTTCTCTCTGGTTCTGTTCTCACACAACAGTAAATTGTGGGTTTGGGCCAGTGCTTGTGCCTTCAGCTTTAGAGGTTCCCAAGTCCTTTAGGTGCTGGACAGAAAGGACCTGGAATCCGTTTGCACAGTCAGTAATATAAATAAATAAAGTTTATTTATTTAAAAAGGCACAAGTGGGGAAGAGGTTCTAAGAACAATGGAATGGCTTTTAAATTTGAGTTTACGGTAATATTTACAGAATAATTACCTTTAGGAATATCACAGTGAGTCCTCAGATATTCAGAGAAGTTAATTTTAACTAGTGCTTCTATTTATGTGAATAAGAGACTTCTGTTCAAGATACTTTGTGTAATTATGGTGATAAATTCCCAGCTCTTTGATTTTCCTGGAATGTAAGCAAGATGGAAAGCAAATGCCTTTGGAAATTTCCTTCGTCCAGCAAAAGGCCCTAAAGTAAGCTCTTAGAAGTTTAATGAATTATTTAACTGGTTCATGTTTATATTGCAATATAAGATGTCCTGTTCAAGAACTAACCAGGTTATTTTCTTGACAGGATTAAAAATATAAGCAACTTCTGAGAAGGTGATAATTTTATTATATATTTATCATTCAATAAAACAGTAAGTGAAGCACTAGGCCTGGTCTAAATTTACAATCCAATCAACCATCATAACCTAAATAACTGGCCCATACTGTTCTGTGTACTTCCTCAGAAATTTTCATCAAATGCATTCAAATAGAAATACTGTCCCCACAACTGAAAATTACCTAAAAGGACATAAAAAAGCTAATTAATAAAAGCATGGATCTGGAGGATATTGCTAAGGAGCTCTGGAAATAGTAGTATTAGATCTGGTCCACTAGAGAAAATAAAATTTAATTGGACAAATGCCATAGTTATAGCAAAATGGGGAAAGGTTTAAGGACTGTGGAAGAAAGAAAAAGAATATGGAATCTGACAAAGGAATGTAATTAAAGACAGGTTGTATCTCTGTATTTGAGAACTGAATTCATCACCACATTAAATAGAAATTTGTCCTTAAAAACACAGCAGTTCTGCACTAAAATTATAATTACTTTACAGTACTGCAATTTAATACACACTTTGGCAACCTGGCAGACAAAACAGCTCTTTTATCATTATTTTCCTGTTTGTAGCTTCCCTGTAATCATAGAAATAGCTGGAGAGAAGCATCCATGTGCACATAACCCACAACCCATGGGGGAAGCCAAGGCTCCTGGAAGCAGCAGTGAACAGCAGTCGCTGTAACCAGGCTGAGAGACAAGGGGAGCTGGGGAATCTTTTACTGCACCAGCAAAGGAACCATGGCATAGACCAAGGGAGTGAGAATTGACTGGGCTGGCGTTGCTGGATTCTAATGAGCCTTCAAGCCCCTTTGGATGATAAAGTTAATGACAAACTTTGAGCTGCTTAGAAGAAAACATACATTTTGGACCCTAAAAATGCTGATACATAATGGTTTCCTGGTTTCTTTTGACAGAAACAAGTAGAGCAGTTGAACTAAATTTCCCCTCCTGCTCAAAAATAATAACCAAAGCCTTCTCACTTTCAACCATATCTGAAATTGATTCTTAATAACAGACTTTCAATGTCATAGACTCCAGAACACTGAAAAAACAGTGATGGCAGAATACTGGTTTTTCCTACAAGAAATGTAACCTCTGCTCAAAAATTTGGATGGCTTTTAGATGGCTTTAGTAATCCAGATCAGTGAGGGGTGAGATAAAAAAGAGGCAGGTTTGTAACAGTAGTGATGTGTATGAAGGAGAGCTCTGGTAACAGCAAAGAGGTGGCACATAGGCAAATAGCACTGGAGGAAGGGGAATAATAAACTTGCTGAATGGAGTATCATGGCATCATATTAAATGCAACATTCCTCACTGGATGGAAAAATGTTTGACTGGCATTCCCCAATATTATTTATACGTTCACCCTAAGAAAGAGCAGATTGTGAGATCTTTTAAAGTGAATTAAGAGGACAACATTGCATTCACATAGAACTAGGAAGCCCAAAATACATATCTTTTTTTATTTTACATTCCACCACATTCTAAAGTTTCTCTTTTAACACTGAACAGAGCTTTTAGGGGTTTTCCCCCTTTGTTTCCCCATTATATGTGGAGAATTGCTGTGTTTCTCCCAGCTAAGGGCTGAGACAGCCTCTGAGACTCTCAGAATAAACAGTGCTCCTAAAATCGCTGATGACATTTTTGTACCTGCATAAGAATTTCAAATACACTTCCAAATTCTGCAGCTTTTAATTACTTCACTTCCACCCACTGTCATACACTCAGTATTACAGGCATCCTGAAGTGCTCTTGCAGAAGTGAAGTATCTAAAAGTTCACCACCTGCTCTCTCATGCCCAGTCGCAGCAGCCAGTAATACTCCTCCTTAACAAACCCATAGGGAAAGCAGCACAATCCACAGGATTTGTATTAAAAGGCTACCTAGGGTGGCATCCATAAAACTTCAGTGTTTAGGGACATTTCTTAAACAAGGCAATTTAGAGATCTAAAGAAGTTTTGGAAACAGAAAGTAGTGAACAGAAATAATCACAGGCTAAAAATCTTGGGTTTCTCTCACATGGAAACTCTATTTAAATCCCCAGCCACATTTAGCTCTCTCTTATCTAAATTTACACCAACAGCAAATCTTCTGGTGCAAAAGAGAAAAATTTGAATCAGCAGGACCCGGTCTATAGGAAATACTTTGACACATAGGTATGATTAAGGATAGGAGGTGTCACACTAGATGAAATCATGGCCCTTGCAGTGAGGAGAAAATCATTATAGAGAGGAGGGGGATGAAAAGAGTTACAGCTCACAAACCACACCCAATTGTGACCAAACAAGAAGTTACCCATCAGAAGTTTATGAAATAATATTTCCTTTTACAAATCCTTAGAAAACAATTCTCTGCTCAGGTGAAAGGCCATTTTCCTACAATACCAGCAGCTCAATTCTATACAGATTTATATTAGGTTTGATTTATGGTGTAATTAATAGCTTGATCCATTTGTAAAACAAAGTCAAAATGTCTCTTTTTAAGGGACTTTTTTGCTTTAGCTTTTGCAAACTGTAAAAATGTCACTGACCACAGAAAAATTAATAATATATTTGTCATGTTGATGTATATGATGTCCTCTTCTCTTGCTTTGCTCTGGTTGAAGTCCTGTAAACCAAAGTAGTTGAAGAACTGAAAACTGGGGTTTACAGATTTTGCTTACAAGCTATTGAGGTTAATAATAGGCTTTTGCTGTGATAAACATGTTCCTGATGATACAGTGATGTACACTGAATGTACACAACGAAAACAAAAAAGTGATATTTGAAATTATTAAATTGCAATCAAATAGCATAAGGTGGGTAGAATTTCCCAAACAAAAAAGAACAGCCAAGTCCTAAAACCTCTTTGAATTAATAAAGCATCAAAAAAGCACTGCCAAATATAAAATATTTTGCAAACTCTGTGTTACCATTCTAATGATTCTCATATCATTCTATATTAAAATTATATATAATTGATGTAAGTATTAATAGTGCCCAAAACTTAAGTCTCTCAAAATCAGTAAGGTTTGTAAAAGTAGGGAAATGATATTACCACGGCATGCATGTCGAATTGTTTACTTTTCTTTATCCACAGATCATGAAGGAAGTTCGGAGAGCATTGTGCAATGCATCAGCTGATGACAGTAAACTCTTACTTCTCAGCGCAGTGGGAAGTGTATTCTGTAGTGGCCTAGATTACTCATATTTAATTGGCAGGTTATCCAATGACAGAAGAAAGGAAAGCACTAGGATTGCAGAAGCTATAAGGTGACCCAAGCTTACCTATGATCTCTAAATTATGAAATGCAGTGTGTGATTATAAAGATATTTTTCAGGTCCAAAAATGTTGTATATTTAAATGTTGATTGCATTCTAATTATAGTCCTGCAAATTTGTTTAGTAAAAGGAAACTTGGACCTTTCCGTATTAGAAAAGAAAGCGCATTTATTCCAGTGCTTATATCCATAGGGATTTCTTTTATTCCAGTTCTCTGTATTTAATATCTCAAATCGTTCCTCCAAATTTAAATACAACTTCGTTGTTTTTCCAAATTCAGTATTGCTTCATGTTCTAAAGTGGTTCCTGAAAGGCAGATCTTTTACTTGTTTTATTGTTCATCATTTTAATGAATTTCAGTCCAAATGGGAATCCATGGCTTACTCATATTCTGTTGAAATAGCACTCTGCCACTGTATTTCAGAACCTTACTAGAAGGGTCTCCACTCTTCTTAAATTTAAATTACTTAATATATATGTAAATGGAATTTTATTTTTGTAACTAAAATGTGACTTTCCTTATATATATATCACATCACCTTAATAGAATTCCAGGATTTATGACATGCAGTCTGCAAATCAATCTGCACAACACATCACCAAATACTCCCTTATCCACAAGACAGATTTTCCAGTATAAATCAACATTATTCCACTAAAGCCAATGGTATTTCACCAGTCTATATCAGGAGAGGATTTGGTCCCTTTTTTTTCTCCCCCATTTCCTCCAAATAAATATTACTCTTCTGAGAGCTTTAAAACTTTATGCAACAATTCTATGAAGTAATATTAAAGATTTTTTTTTACAAGAGATCTCTACTTGGGATTTATTAGTATAACGTAAGATCAGGTTTAGTTATTACACAACATACATTAACCACTAATTATCTTGGTTACAACTACTGCAGATCAGAACCTTTTGGTTTAAAACTTCTGAAATTCTCAAAGTAGCATTTTGAAAGAACTTAAAAGATACTTCATAAATGTAATAAGTTACAATCTGTTTATAAGATCCCAGCTATGCTCAAATATCAGGAGTGATATTTTTTTAAAGTTAAACTCTTTGAAGGACACATCCTTTTTTATTTCTTAAATGTGAGGGGTTTTTAACAATGGGGATCCAAAAAAAAAATGAGGGAAGAAAATCACTAATCTTTTTTGAAAACACAGGCACACTCACAGTCCACCAAAGATACAAATTTAATATTATTCTTGTAAAAATTGTACAGTTAGGTATTGTTATATATGTTTACATTTATTTGCACACATCTAATATACAGGTATACTTACTAATTCAACATTTAAATGAGTAGAAGCCAGACTGTGATACTCAGTTTTTCCACCCCTGGACTTACAGAACACTCTTGAAATACTGGTACTATGTACTGCTCCTTGTCAAGAATGTCGGCTTCAGGCCCACTGAAAATAGATTTTTATTGTACTTCTGGAAACAATACCCTACGTTTTCAATTTAGCACTCTCTGTGCTTTCTGTGAACAAAAGACTCAACTCATGGAAAATATACTGTAATAAGAGAAGAAAAAATGTCCATTGCTTTTTCAGTGGTTTGGATGTCCTAAAACGCATCCACAGATCTCTGCCTCCACTGCTTTACACCAAGTTAGACGTGTATCAAAATGAAATTGAGCTCTTGGTTACCACGTGTTTCCACTTTCCAGTGTTGGTCTCGTATACGGGTCACAAGTTACAACTGAAGTTTCAATTCCCATCAAGTCTCCTCTCCCATGAAGGGTTTATTCATTGGTGCCATGTCCTCGGCCACTGCCAGTGGGGTTTCCAATGAGCGGATGTGTGGCACTGCAGCTCCTCTGCAGGCTCTGGTCACAGATCCATCACAGATCCATCATAGAACCATCACAGATCCACCACAGACCCACGCACCTGAGCTGCCACCATCCACACGCCCTCCCAGAGCAGGGAAAAGGCAGACAGGTGGCACAGTGTGGCCTGCAGAGCCCTGGGATCAACACACTCCCTGGAAGGCATTCCCAGCACCGGGCTCACACCATCAGCTGGGCAGCGTTGTGCGTCCTGAGCCACGCCATTCTGGGTGTGCCCAGAAGAAAACGGACAAGGACAAATTTACTTGCTCAGCTTCTTTACAGCCCTGGACATACTTACAAGCACTGGCCAGCAGCAAGAGCCTGAAACGGTGCAGAGGTGTCTGAGCATCCCAGCGTGTATTCAGTGGTCAGCTTCCTAGATATCCTCTAGCAAAACCAGCAGCCTTCTGCAGACACATTTTCCTATCTTTAAGCATCTGGACCTACTGTGCAACAACAGCTACAATCTGAAATCCTCTTCAAAGACTGCTTTGAATTGCAACAAGTATCTTGTAGCCCAGAAACTCCATGTGTGAACTTACAGTTTGGAGACATGGAAACGTGCCAGGTTCAGGGTACAGAGGCAACCCACTGAAACAACTCATCAAACAGGAAACAAAGATAAATGGAGTGCTGAGCACTGCAGTTTCCGGAGACCAAAGGCAGGCATTGGCTTCTCTCATAATCTCCCAGTATTGTAGCCTTCCACTCCGTCCTATACATGACATCTTCCACGCCCATCCATTTTACCATCATTTGTGCTCCCCATTCTTCCCTCATGACAGAGGCTCGCTGTGCCTTCTCAGTGTTATGTTTCATTCTCTCCCCATCTCCAGGTTCTCCCTTCCTTGTTCACTCATATGAAGACTTCCTTCAACCCTTCCCCTCCATTAATGTGTTCTGCTTTGTTCTTCCTCCACATTATCTGTTTCCTTTCCACATCCCTAATTGCTTTTCCATATTCACTTTCAGTCCTGTTTATCACCATGATTCCTGCTTTTCTCCACAACATTGTTTTTATCTGCCTCCACATGGTCCTCAGATTTACTGCCACCATTTATCCTTAGTTTGCTTTCTTTTTACCTATCATTCATCACATCCCTGGTCCTAACTGTGGTCCTACCTGGAAGGCTTACGTAACTACTGAGGTTCTCAAAATTCTGGAATTAATGAGGTGCAATGATCCACAGTCACTACTCAGTCCTAAACAACCAAAGAAATAATGAGATAAGGGAACAGCATTGTTTCTGCAATGAAAATGAACGACAACTCTCCTTAACCCTGCTCTCCTCTAGACAGAAATAGTCTTGAACAGACAAAAACAATGTTCCTTATTTCACTCTCTTTGTCTTGACAGTGATTTCCTGGTTTTTTACTGTGA
Source organism: Platysteira castanea (assembly GCA_013397175.1). Lineage (NCBI taxonomy): Eukaryota > Metazoa > Chordata > Aves > Passeriformes > Platysteira > Platysteira castanea. The sequence goes on from VYXC01005072.1 coordinate 1,558,486, forward strand.
ACAGAGCTGCATTAATTCTCTGTTTTCCCATGGTCAAAAATTAACTCCTTACTAGAGGACTTGAAAACCAGAATGTATTAATTGAAAATTTAATGCTGGGTCATCTCAGATTTTTTTGTCCTCATTTAAAATACAGGCAGGGCCCCTGCACTTCTGCCCACCTGCCACATGGGCTCTCTAACCTGCAAGGCTCACCTGTGCTTGGGTACAGAGGTCTGGATCCTTTTGACCTCAGTGGGAGAGCAGCAACTCATCAAAGGGCACATTTGCCAAAATGTTCTTTCCTAAAATCTGTCGGCAAAGATGCACTCTGGATCTAATAAATACCCACTGCAGGGACAGAATCTCCGCTTTTGCTTGGAATTTGATTTATCCACGTCTTTTTTCTAAAGTAACTGAGCATCTCGTTTTCCTCCATATACCTGCTGTGCACTGAGCTGCTGGAGCCCATAATTTGCCCACAATTACACTCTTGCTTTTTTCTAATTGGTGTAAAGGCTGTTCCATTCAACAGATGTCTTTCCACAGTTGCTGGTAGGTAACTTATTTAAAAGACCTCCTCATTGCACAGAATTTAACATATTCTAGTTCATTCATCCAGATGAATCCGATGACATTTAACTTCTCCATTATTTCTCATTACATTTCCTGGGGTAGTCAGGCAAGGGCAACTGCTTTGTAATGGCTTTGCTGAAGACTTTTGCAATGAAGACCCAACAGATCACTAGCCCTGTTCAAACATTTCTCTCTGTGACTCCCCTTTGCACGTCTTGTTCTTTCTGCTGGTGTGCCATAAACATTGACAATCTCCCAATTCTCTGATGGGACTTGCAGTAACCTTTGACATGGGATCTTAAGAGAAGTTTTCAAAAAAAAAAAAAATATTCAGTGATCCACCTGTGAGTGTCCTGTCTTTCACACTATAATACTTCATCAGTAGCCAAACCATCCCAGCCAACTGTGGAGCAAACCAAGAAGTGCTGTGTGTACAAACTCAGGAGCTACTGGTCCAGAAGTAAAACTAAACCCAACCAAACCTTTCTGCAAAAAGTACAACACTCAGTGCAATCCACTTAATCAGGTCATATACAACATACACAAAACTATACAGTAGCCCAGGTACTCAGAAAGATTAAATAACTAAAAATAAGCAAACTTTTCCATGCGCAAACTAGAAAGTATCTTGCAGTTCTGACCTCATAAAACTGGGCATTCGTTGTGTTCTTCTGTGGTTCTAATTTGTTTTCAGATTAAGTACTTTAAACTTGGGTATTTATATGTTACTTCTTTATTCAAGATCTTTCTTTTATTTTTTATTTTAGGGATTTTGTAAAAGCTTTTATTCAATTTAAGAAGCCAATTGTGGTTGCTATCAACGGCCCTGCTCTGGGGTTAGGAGCTTCTATTTTACCACTCTGTGATATCGTTTGGGCAAGTGAGAAGGCTTGGTTTCAGACACCATATGCAACAATCCGACTCACTCCAGCTGGCTGCTCATCATACACATTCCCACAAATTCTGGGTGTTGCACTGGTAAGGTTTTCCACCTCAAATTGCTGAAGAACCTTTCATAAATTCCTGTTCTTCTTTCTCTCTTTAAAAAGTAAACAATTTTCTTAATTGTCTTTAATGGAAATCTGTGGAAAGTTCATCTAATCACTACCAACTTCTTATCACAAAATAACCTCAGAATTCAATATACAACACCTGCTGTACACAAGAAAGATTGGACGCAGGTTAAAAAAGCAAAGATTATCAACATCATGGTAGAAAAGTGAAGAAATACATTAGCAGAATAACCTTGCAGAGTAGTTGTCTGCATTGTGTTAGGAGTGGGCAGAAATACAGCCAGATACAGCTCTCTGCTCTTTAAAGATAATCCACAATGATTCCAGTAAGACTGCTAGCTTTTACCAGTATAATAAATCAGAATTTGCCCCACAAATATTTCCTACTGGGTTCCATGATTCTCAGCACAGTATCACTGACAGTTACTCGAGGAGAGATCAGCAGTACAGATTCACCATGCATGCCAGCACATTTCTCTTAAATGAAACCCATACTGTGCTCTGGCCACCTGCACAATCCTTAAATAGCTACTGAAACTCCTTTTAAAGTACTTTGCATTATGGAAAGATACAGAAGAACATTTGTAATTTAATCGTAAAAATAGCAGGCAAGTATGAAAAAAATTTTAAGGGAATTATAACCCAAGATTACCAGAATCTTTTGGTTTCACAGGCAAATGAAATGTTGTTCTGTGGGAGAAAGCTGACAGCACAGGAAGCCTGCAGCAGAGGACTGGTGTCACAAGTATTTTGGCCAACAACATTTAGCCAAGAAGTGATGCTACGAGTGAAAGAAATGGCATCCTGCAGTGCAGTGGTAAGAAATTAAACTCCTTCATTAAATGACATTTCATGGCGGTAAGGTGTGCTCCCAAGGCTCGTCACATGTGGGCCCTCAGTTTCCACAACCATACCTGTGAAACAAGGCTGACATCAGGAACCCTGGATAGGGATCAGTGAGGTTGTGAGGTTTTTCACTTTTCAGGAACAGGGCGGGTTATTTCCTTTCCCCATCTTTACATTTATTCAATATGAGTGGTATCTCCATGCACCAGATTTTGAACGGGGATTTTAGCACAGGTTTCCTTCATGAAGGTGTAACAGTCTGAAACTATACAACTACACTGGGAAACCTCTCTAGGGCCTGTAAGAAAACAGATTTGCCTTTCACTTTGTCTTGGCCTACCATGTTTCAGCTGAGTCTGCCTTCTTTTCTGCACCTGCACAGTTCCTGCTGCTGCAGAATGTTCTACACAGCACCCCAGAAGGGTAGGATAGTGCCAGCTAAGCTCTGCTGTGAAGGAGAGGTGAGATCCAGACAAGAGGGATTTGAACACAGTCTGGTCACAGTATATTATAACTTTCCTTTTGCGTACACAACAGTTGAAAGAAAATCCTTTCCTATCTTTACTTCCTAGAGGTTCTTCCCTTCAGGCAGATATACTCCTATTCTGGGCACATCCTTGTTTAAAAAACATGCAGTGAAGAAAGTGATACTGGCTGCAATAAAACTGCAGTAATTAAAGTGAAAATTGTTATAGTTTCTTGCTATATTTCCTATGCCTGAAACTATCTCAGCATCCCTCAGTTTCATTTAAAAGATCTGCTGTAAAAGGAGGTAGAGACACAAGAGATTTTTAATTAAACAAAGTGTAGATTAGATCTCACAGAAGACATTGAGAATGAAACTCTCTGGAAATGTAGCAGAATTTTATTTGATGATGCTGATATAACATGTATTATTTGAGTTGGGAAAACCTCTGGGCCTTACTGTGAAATCTTCCTTCCCTCACTGCTACTGGCTGTCAATGAAATTTTCTCAGGACCCCTTAGGAAGACCAGTGCTGACTTGTGGACAAAGATAAACTTTCAAAGACTTGTTCACAAACAGACTGCAAAAAATACACAGGCCCCTTGATTTTCTATTAACACCATTTACTTGAATTAAAGACAAATACTACTTTGCAATAGCAGTCTTGAAACTGCAACAGGTAGGAACTGGGCTTAACATGAAGATCTTGACAAAGCTGAGCAAAAAGAATGCACCTCCCTTCCCACAGGACACTGTATTACTTACATCAAATCTTCTGTCCTCAGAAAATCAGTAATGTAGGAATTATTAATGGGTGTGTTTGACTAGTTGAGTTCCTTGTGAGATACATACTGGTGTTGTATATTTCAAAACTAATTTTAAAGGAATCAATCTCAATGTGTTTAAAAATGGGTCTGGGAAAATTGAGCTGAACTATGGGAGCAACCATGGAGCTGCAGTTCATGCCTTTTAGAACTTGCTACAATTACTAAGGGCTTGAGGTTGCACATTCTCTTGCAAAGATCTCAGGTGATTTGTTGTATCTGCCAAGTAAATCTAACTCCAGAACACAGTCAGAGGGTGCTCATTTTGCTCAGCACCATTCTTTTATAAAATATTTCAGTTTTATAAAAATGTGAGTAAATAGGCGTAAAAAGGGATTTGCAGTCAAGGCCCTTTCCTATTTTCTGTGTTGATAATACATGAGGGAAAATTGTTAAAGATGATGGACATCCACATTTGTGTTTCCAACATGTCTAACCTTAAAGACCCCCTTCTAGAAGATAGGTTGCCAGTATATTGTGCCTCACGTTTTCATTTCAATGTGAGGAAGTTCATCTTCTTCTTGTGCTTCATGGCAGACCCTCAATAAACTAAGGTACTTCAGAATCCCTCATTCTTTAAAAACCTGGCACTAACCCATCAACCTCAATTCTTAAGATGCTGACTATCAGCAAGAGGAGTTGTGGTTATAAATGAAATGTAATTTCTGTTCCCAAAGGAGTTATTTAGATTGTAAAACAGAGTCAGTAGTCTAAAAATGCTGGTCACTCCATAATCCATAGTAATTTTTTCTGATTCAAAATAAAATACTGAGTCATATTTTGGCTTTAGGTATTGGAAGAGTCCAAATGTCTTGTGCGGAGCTTCCTGAAATCCGGACTTGAAGATGTGAACGAGAAAGAGTGTCAGATGTTAAAACAGCTGTGGAGTTCTTCCAAAGGACTGGATTCATTATTCAGCTACTTGCAAGACAAAATTTATGAAGTCTGATGTCTTGGCCTAACTTAAAGAGAAATTGCTCCAGTTGTGACCAGAGTCAGACATGACTGTGTTTGAGAAGCAGAGGCAATGCATCAGTGAGGAATTTGTGACAGTGATCCCAATGCCTGTGGCTGTGTGGATTTCCTTGTGAGCTGCACAGCTGCTTGCAGCCGGTTTGATTTTGTGTAACCAAGACATGGGCAGGCGTTCAGTGCACGTAACCTGTGCAGAGGCTGCATCTTTCACATTGCTCATCAACATCCAACTCTACATTCCATGTGCTGAGAAGCACCACTGAGGCCCAGCAAGGCTCACCCACCTGTAAGGGTTTATTTTGTCTGTCCTTCTTAACTTATTCTTGCTGTTGCAGCACATCTGGGCTGACACAGAGGGCTCAGTCTAAAATCCGGGTCAGCACGACTTTTCGTAGACCCAAAAATCATACATTAGAAATATGTTAATTTTTTTTCTAAGTTTTAACAGTTTAATGGAAAAATCTGATAATTTATGTGTATAATATGTAAAGTTAGTTTACAAAAACTACTAGAATTTTTTTTCTTTGTTGAATTTATTTAACTTATTTATTTTGTGTTCATATTCAGCTGTTTACTGATCACAGATCTTATTTTCATACTTCCCTTGAATTAATTAATGGCATCACATGAGAATACAAACACAATTTTAGCAGCAAACTGAGTAGAAAAATAAAGAATATACAGAAAACCCACAGAATGTTGTGGGCAGTAAATGAAACAGCCACGTGCATGCTCCTCTATGTGTGAAATTGTACAAAAACTGTATGAAACAGATTCATTTGCCACGGTTAAGAGAAAAAAAGTGTATTCTGACACAGTGAGTCCCCCTTAAGTCTCTCTTCACTTTCTGCCTTCTTGAGGAGCACTGAAGGGCTCGCCAACCAGATGCTTTATTTAAGTTTACTATATTCCTGTTAGCCGGATATCAGTAACAGGGTGAGTGGTGCCGTTCCGTGGCATCGTACTGTTTTTCAGGTTTAAACACCCCTTTTGGTCTGAAGTCTAAAAGCAAATCCTTATGAGCCTTAGTCTAGTTGCCTGATTCCTCAGGTGTGAGATAATTTCTGCTCTGGAGGCCTTTGGGTGTGGGCCAGCAGTTTATACAAGGTGCTAGGCATTGAACTAAGTGGAGGCAGAGGTTTTGTTTTGCTTTTCCCAGCTCTCCACATCTGGCCACCCCACCACCTGTTACAAGAACTTATGGCTATCCATAAAAGCAGTCCACAATAAACAAGGAAAATCCAATCTGCTCTTTTCGAATGTGATCCTAGTACTGTTCAGTGACGCTGACTGACTTCTGAACACTGGATCTCTCTCAGTTCTTTCCTGCTATGGGCAGTTCATGTGGAAAGGACAGGAGCATGCTCTGAGACTTCACCTGCCATTATAGTATGCCCAGATTGAAACCTCTTGAAGCAGAAGCTTTGCACATTTGTTTGCTTTGTAATTTGTGCACTTGCTCTCCATCCTTGAGCTCAGTGACTTATCATGGTTTAAACCTCTGCAAATGAGGCTGCTCAGCTTTCTCCCTCTTAGTATTTCCATAAGGAGTTTCAAGAAAGCCTTTGTAAAGTTAACAAACAGGTGATTACAGTAAACAGTAGCCTTCAACACATTAACATAACATTTCTTTTTCCACAAATAATTAGAAGTGCTGTTTTTACACCCTAATTGTACCACTGAATTTTAAGGAAATCACTACCCTAAATGAAGAAGTTCTTGTGAAAATTCTTCATTAAAAAGACAGAATCTGGCTTCTAATTAGCCTGTTTCAAATGTTTTTTAAAAGAAACTTATCAAAACAATTAGCTTATTTTAAAATGACTGAAAAAGAACTCTTTCAATAACTGTTTGAAGTGATGGATGCACCACTTGTTTTATACCAACCCTTGCTTTTGTCCACAACCTGCCAGCAGTGCCGCAGGGCTCGTTGGATCAAGGCCGCGGGCCCAGCGTGGCGGGTGCACACAGAGTCATCTGGAAAAAGAGGGATCACCCAAGTGAAAACCACTCACACACACACACATGTGTTTGCACAATCAGGCCTCCAGCATATACCTTTAGAAAAAGAAAAAAAGGCAATGGAAAGTACCACGATTCCTCAATTTCCTTTATTTCCTTTATTCCCGTCCAGAGAGCCATAATTCCTAGTCATGTGTTAATAAGATATTAGGAAGTTTATTTCAATACTATGCTTAGTTTTTGTAGATAAATATAGCAAGATTGCTCAGCAATGTGAAGGAATGCGTTCCGAACGAGACTTGCAAACAGAGAAGAATCTTACATTGTTGGATCTTTTAAACTGCACCATTTCATCTGAATTTTCAGATATCTGTATCTTAGCATTTTTTATGACAAAGGAATGGTTGAAATACATTTTCTATAATTATTTTTCCATTAAAGCAAGCGCTAACCATAGTTAACATTTTTAATTATTCATATCTATACAGTTACAATCTAGTTTTCATGGAATCTATTTTCCCTTCAAAAAAAGAGTAATAACAATGTTGAAAACTTCTTTTCCAGTATTTAAGTATCAGAATCTGAATTTTCTCTTGTGTTTCTATCCTTACTAGGTATTCAGATATCTAGATGTACTGTACATATTAGTCTGGGTACCTTTACTAATATTCACAATATTTAAAAATGCAATTTGTTGTTTAAGTATGTTATTTTATTCTTGTGTAAATTGTTTTGTACAATCTTTAAAAATCTACAGTTTTGCATTTGTAGATATTAAAGGTAAGCAAATTATTTTGTGTTGTCCTGCATGTATATTTTTGCTGTAGATAAGTGTTGCTTAGTTTACTATTTCAGTACATTTCTGTTTAAATAAATAAGCTTACAAACTTTAATACAGTATATATTTTCAAAATATAAACTTTTATATTTCTGTGGTAGGTTAGGGTATGCGTTTTAGGCAATCTTTTTCACTACTACGAACTGTTCTTTTAATCTATAATATAATGGTTTTGTGCCAATAGTTTTTCATTAGAATGAAATGCTCTTTTAATGTTAGGGATGAACAGACAATTTTGGTTGGGGTTTGTTTTATTTTTGGTTTTGGGTTTTTTAATTATTTTGCCAGCCTTTACAGTTTTAAATATAATTTATAAATATATTGCATTTGTGAATAAGCCTTACCACTAGGTACAAGAAATCTTTAAAGCTGCATAACTGCTTACGTAGCACTAAGGACTTCCCCAAATAATTGCTGTAAGAAAGTTAGCAAATCAGAGTACAGGGCCTTAAGTTTTTCTTGTGAAAAGGATAATACGGGTTGTTTCTTTTGAACAACATAGGTAGACTTGTCAGCATGGGCTTTGTTATATATAAACTGTGCATTTGTGCTCCCAACCATGGTAGTTTAATCTCAGGCTTTGTGTGGCTGGGTCTATAAAAGTCAAATCTGGCTAAAGCCAGCACTCTTTAGGAGACACTAAAGAAGTTTACATAAGAGACTTATAGACAATCTTATCATAGTACATTTGGGTACTCAGTATCCTCAATGTGTTATCTGTGTCTGCCCAATTAACCGTATGTTTTAAGCCATATTAAATCTCTTTACTGCTATTTTAAATACTACACTGAAAGTCATTCACTAGCTTGCTTGCTCACAGACAGGATTTCGATTTTTAGTGAATAAAAATATTATGCCTTCCATAAAAACAAAGGACCAAAGAATTGCATTATTCTAACAAAGCATTAGTTCCTTTGCCACTGAACTAGTTTGACATTTGTACTGAAGATCAAATAGTCTCTTTCTGCTTCAAACACTGCATTCTCATCCATGTCAAGTGTAAGGGGGAAAGATGTATCCACTGAGCTATTGGGAAAGGAGTGATGTTCAGCTGGGATGGCATGTCTATTGGTAAGGCTTATTACCAAACCTCTGAGATGAAGCAAAGAACCAAAAATTCACAAGTTATGTCAATGTAAATTTATTTTCAGAACTTGCACAAATAATTAATTGTAGAACTTTGCAAATTAGGCCCTTAAGTTATTTTGTCAGAATGCCATGGAACAGACTAAAACATTTCTAATATTTGTAACAATGAGTACATATTATAATATTATAAGGGTACAGGCACCCCTATATCACAGTGTTGTAAATATTTTCTGAAACTGGTACAGTACTGAGGGACTTGTATCTTCTGATATATCAAATATTGACTGTCTAGATCAAATTGTACACAATTTATTTGTTGATGGTCCTGTAACTAGTGTATGGACACATTTCTGGGTGCCTTAGAAGTTGTATTTTTCATGTGTGTTAATATGCAGTATTTATACATTGTGAGAAGCTGCTTTGAATAAAAACATTGAAACTTCATTTCAATGCAGTGATTTTCAGTTTTACATACTCAGAATGAACATGAAAAGTGGTAGCCATTATATATGATAATGCTATTCACAGGCTCCTGCCTTTCCAAAGAGACCGAGCTCACAGTGGGCTTTTCAAAAGAGATTTTTTTTTTTCAAATGGCAAAAACCCAGGGCACTAAGACACACTGCAATAAGAACTCTCTGAAATCAATTACGATCCACTTCAATTACCATTTCTTGATTAAATCCAAGAAAACTACCAAGAACTGTCTCACAAACACACTTCTAGTACACCTTCTCCACCGTTATCACTTCCACTATTTGATATTGCACATCACCTAAAGCATTCCTGCCCAGAACCAGCTGCTGCATGCAGGATTTGGGCTCCACATGAGGGAGTTGGATTTTGAAATGGTATTTGCCAGGAAGGGCAAGATTCAGCCCAGCCCCAGCCTGGTGCAGGAAAAGGTGAACCAGCCTGTGGTCCCCCCACATGGCTCCAGACAACATTCCTGCCAGGGGCTCTTGTGTACCAGGGGATCCTTTGCCCATAGCATCCATGAATGCTGTTTCCAATCATGTTTCTCCACGATTAGAAGAGTAGCTGTAAATTACTTCTGCCTGGGGCAGAAAAGGAAGGATCTTTTTTACAGAGAGCTGGGGTTAGCCAAGCCAGCTATACAACAAGGTCTGAAAAAATGACCTACAGTTCATTCAAAGGAAACAATTATGTTCTAGCAATTATATTTGTTGGCTTTAAACTGACAGACACTGTTAGTAAAAACTGTGGTCAGCTATTTGGAGCAGAGGATTGAGCAATTTAGTCTTGCTTCACTATCAACAAATCCAATTATTTATTACAGTGACTCTTGTCAGGAATTAATTTATTGTAGCTTCCACTTGACTGTGAGCAATGTGCACATGATGAACAGGGTGTGACACCTTTCCTGTCTTAACAATTTTATTGATAAGTTTGGTTTAGTTTTGACACAGATTGTCAAATGTGAATTTTATTTTCAATAACTCATTTTTAAAAGAAAGCAAAAATTCTTTTAAATTGAAAACTTCATCCAAATATTTGGAGGGGGTTCAAGCCTTTTCAAATGTCAGTCCTTGTTGCAGCAAATTAATATACAAATTACATGGAAGAGGAACCTGTTAAGTAGATATAAAGAAGTAATTGCAGGTTTAAAAGAACAGGAAGGTATTAATCCCAATTTAGGTATAAAAACAGGTCAAAGCTCTACATACACTAAGATGTACCACTTCTCATTTTGAATAACAGAAACAATATTGCATATGGCAAGAAGAAGGAGAGGTTCTGAAAGCAAATGAAAGCATGTGAAAAAAATCCAGAAAGACAGTTTTAAACACTGGGGGAGTTCAAAGCAAAACAATTGTCAGAAGTTGGACTAGGGGACAGTTTGGTTGCAAAGGAAAGAGTCAGGTTTGATTCTGGACATATTAAGTTCAGGAATTCACCTCTCCTTGGGTGTCTTATTTATCATGAAACTGCCTCAGAAGTAAAATTTAATCAAACATAATGCACCTCTTCACAACTCTGACTTAACCTCAAAACCAATCTCCAGTCATAGCATGGAGAGTTTCAGATTACTAAGAAAGCCAGACTAACAACCCCCTCTAGAATTCAAACCATTTGAACTGTGTTAGCACCACTTCACTTTAATTTATACTCTTTCCTTGGTTTTACAAATTTGCTCATTACAGATATATAATAAAAATAGAACTGTTAAAAACTTTGTTAAATTCCAATTATTAAGTCCGTCTGGTGTGACTCAGTAATTTTCATCTGGAACAGTTAAGAGTTCTATGGGAGAAAGAAGACAATTTTCATTTTGAGAAAATGAAACCTTTTGTATTTAGTAACTTTAAAAATTCTGTTAAACTCTACCACCTTTCCTTAACACTTCCTGGCGCTGGTGTCACTTGAACAAACTCCATGGATCTAAGTCAAGAGCCACCAGCATCAGTGGAGATCCCCCTCCTGACTTCACTTGCTTCTAGATAAACCCAGTGGCTGACAGATACCACAGCAAACTCCTTCACAGTAATAGTACAGGAATAGCTTGTAGTCATTTCTTCAAAAGATAAAGTGCTCTGATGAGAAACACATAACTAGCATTGGAGGAAGGGTTCCATTAGTTCAAAATTTAACAGCAGTGTCTATGAAGTTTTGTATAAATATCAACATTTTCAATGTTATTGCTGACTCCTGTTAGTAGAAAGTCATGCCCTGCTGTGTTTTAATGTTCCTCAATTCTTCTGTCACATTTATCAACTTGAATTCTGGATGACTGTATAACACATCTGTGAAACTGATTTTATACATTGGTCATAGACAGAAATATACTGGTGAACAACTGTAAAGAGAAAAGTGAAAATTCTCTTTGCAACCAGGAGTTATGTTTGAAACGAGGGCTGTTGAACTGCTGCTGTTTCCTAATATATGAGATAAAAAGCTGCATCTAACATTGGAGTTTCTAGAATGAAAAATTATTTAAACACTAAGCAGCAATCTTGACTCGTTAGAACTGAGTTAATTGCTATCATCTAGAAATAAGTTGTTCACAGTCATCCAGAAATGTGTTTCCGATGTTTCTGTAAATAAGTACTACTCTATCTATTACTCCAAAAAGATCAGCAGTTTCCTACTGATGTCCTTCCAGACTCCTGGTTTCTTCTTATGCTGCCCACCAGGCTCTGGGGTATTCACTTTCATTAAATGAATACAGGAATTCACATAAAACTCTTCCCATGCCTAATTATTCAATTATTCATTATTATAGCCTCTCACTCGTTTATTTTGTATGCAGCTGCAGCAACTTTGTCAGGGGTTCAGACTCTGGCAATTCCCTTCAAATCTACTTTTTGCCCATTAGACTCTAAGTGAGCAACAACTCCAAACTCCTGCTGGCTGCACTGCCAAGGGATGCTCCTGCTCCAAGGGCAAAGGTCAGATGAGCAGCATCCCACTGGCTGGACTGTGGGGTCCAGAGCTGGTGACTGCTTGACTCGAATCCTCCCTTCACTTCTGAGAGCAAGCCCCAGACATGGTGCTGATAACACCCACCCCACCTCAAGCACCGTGCTGTGCCTGCCTTCATCAGGCCAGAAAAACAGCACATTTTATTCTTCATGTATTTACTTGTAGCAGGATGAAGCAGACTTCTTTTCCTGGATGCTAGTGTGATGCCAGTTGGAAAGGAATATCCCAAAGCACGCTAGACCTGGTAGGACTCATCTTCCATACATGGCTGCAACTAGTTAGAACACAAAGACTCTGTCTCCTTCTAAATGATCCTTTTTAAATAAATGCTTTTTGTCTGAAAATATATTCAAAGATTAAAACTGAGCTTTAAAGGAACAGTCTGCAATATGGCTGATTTGAAAGGCTAAAACTTTTCCCAACCATTTCAAGTATGAGAAAATCCAACAGCTCTCCATTTGTGATTCAAGCACTTGGTAAACACACTCCACAACTGTACCATGGCTGTGTGCCAATGAAATGGTGAGTCAGCAGGCAGGGGAGGGAATCAAGTGTCAAGAATGCATTTAACCCTCACTCAGAGAACATTTTTCTTACCAAGAGAATGAAAGCATACCATAAAAATGCAAAAAATTGGAATTTTTACACCACTAATATAGAAAACTCTCTCCATTTTCTTCCAACTTTACCGAATTGCTCAAATTTTAAATTAGGACAAACACTTAAGAAAATAGCAAACAGCAAAGTGATGAGTAAGAGGTTCATGAACACCTATCAGTGCAGTCCTAAAATCTGTACTCTGACCAAAATCCCAGTGATAATCCAGGCAAGGCTTAGTGCCGAAGGGTTTCATGAGAGCATTAGAATTGATTATATTTAATACTTGCACAGATATAAAAAGGAGTACATTTTCCTAATGAAAATACAGTTCAACTCATCTGTCCTATTCCCAAAGGAGTGTCTGTGCACACTACTTTGCTTCACAGTGTTCTTGTGGAGTGGTTGATGAAATCACGAGATTTTCTAAATCATTTTTAAATTAATCCCATGTAAAAAATTCCCCACTGAAGCATCATTGTGCACGATCACTCTAGGTACTCTATTTAGGATGGAAAAAGAGCATTAAAGAAGTGAGGATTAAAAAAAAATATTTGAAAGAGCACTCAATCTTCCACCTGAAGATTTGAACACTCATTTACAAGGTTGTTAAACACTGCCAAACCTGAATGACAGCATTTTATACCTGCTTTCTTACTCACTCTTCACAGGTGCAAATAACCACATTGGACACCTGTGGAGGAGGAGAAAGGAGGTGGAGGGGGAAAGACTCCAGTTATTACCTTCAGAGTGTTAGTTAAGGGTAATTATAGACCAGCTGTGAATTTACAGCTTGCCCCCATTAAGGAGCAGATACAGTTTCCAGTTAGAGGCTGAGGACAGCCAGCTTTCCTGTCCCTATGCTGCTTGAGCCTAAAAATGCCTACAAAAATGAGGTTTTTTACTCATTTGGCCCCACTGACCTCCATGGCCTGAGCCATCTCCTCCAGGAACTCCACTCACAGCCTGTATCATGTATTTACTGTTAGTTTGTCCTGCCCTGATTAAGCCTGGTCTGTGAAATGGCAGAGATAAGAATTAGTTTGTACAGACATCTAGTATGTCCAGGGTGGAAATTCAGTAAGCATCCCTTCACAGATCTATGAAAGTCTTTTCTCTCATCTAATGGCCCAAATAAAGACTTAAGCCCAACGTTTAGACAAAACCATCACCTATGGCATTAAGAGACAAGGCCTGACAAACCCTGCTGGAGTGGTCAGAAAGACTTTCCCCTCATCCTTCAGCCCTGTCCTTCTGCCAGATGTTAACAGCTGCAGCAGGGGCTGCAGGTTACACAGACACATCTGAGCCCAAGGAGATAATTTTGAGCTGACTGTAATGGTTGACTAAAATCTAGGACAACTGAAACACAGCAATGTCCCACAGAAGAACACAGCAGCAGGAAGATTTTCTCTTCAAATACCACATTCCCCTCCATGATCTTACAGGCTGGAAATACAGAACTATGACTAAAGAATAACTTCACGAGAAACTGATGTCACTCTCTGTGAAGGATTCTGTCATGGGTTGCACTTGGCCTACACATGTGTGAGAAGAGAACCAAGTCCTGCAGTTCAGTTTTGAAAGCAAATTCCCCATGCATGCATCTTCTCCATCTGAGATTCCTAAAGAAAGGGAAGGTAAAAGATTGTCAGCGTGCAGTATTAAGCTTGCAGTTTATGGAAGGAAATCACAACACATCTTTCTTGTATGCAGAAGGCTTTAAGTAATCTTCCATCATTATAGCAACACTAATTCCCAGAAATCCCGCAGAGCTCCAGAACTCTCTAGAGCACTATTTTATATACCCAGCACTCCTCCATCAAAAAATATCTTTTTAAAAAAAAAAAAAACAACAACATTTACAAATAGGAAATTCTTTAACTTTTCTCCCAAATCCAAACACCTTTTTGGTTCTCTGTGTGTACATCCCTGGGAAATTAAAACATCAAGTCATTCCATTCTACACTGCTTGGAATATATGGAACACACCAGGACAGTCAGAGGCCAAAGGAAATGACACATGTAGTGACACTGCAAGGCTAACACAATTGTTGATTTAGCAGCAGAAAAATCTGAACACTTTAGAGATTGGCGCCTTGTTGTATGAAGGCTCTTAACCCAGACAAAAATGGGAATTATTGTTGAGAATTTTATTTATATAATTATCAATTTTTATGCAGAAAGCATTAGCAGATACTGTTTTAAATAATTTCGGATACTCAGCACTAAGTAAGTGGCTCACTTTCAAGAACCAACCAAGAAAAAACATTCCACAGAATGTCATATATTCCTTCAAAAGGAGAGTTATATTTCATTAGCATGGATGCATAAGTGGAATAAGTCTCAGTATGGAGACTGTTTTCAGCAATAGTTGTTAATTAAGTAGTAAAGTACTAATAAAATGTTTAGGCAGGTTGCATTTAAATAGCGGTATAATGATATGTAATTACTAAAAAAGAGTGCCAAAACCATTCTGCAACAGACCACATTCAGTTTTCATGCACTGTGCAAATCCATTTGAAAACAGAAAGGATTCCAATGCCCACTGTACAGTGGCCAGGGCACAGGCAAGCTGTGAAACTTCTGCTCTCAGTCACAGAGGAGAACCTCTTACTTAAAACCACACTCTTAAATTTCTCTCACAGAAGCTACAGAAATCAAAAGGAAATATTCTTAACACATACAGGAACAAATAAACATGCAGTAGCAGTGAGGCCAGCAGCTCTTCTGCAGGGTCATGATGAAAAACCACCAGGAAAACAAGGAAGAGCCTGTGAGGAAGGATAATACTCACTGACCTCACCACGGGGGACACAGCAGGAACCTGTCCCTGCAGGATGTGTCTAAAAGTGAGGCATTCAACTCAAAAGTAAACTTGGGGGAAAAGGTACCTAAATGTTCTGCTGAAGCAAGGTATGGGGAGATAAGTATATTCTTCGTGGGCAAGGAAAAAGTGCAGTAGGCAAAAGGAATTTGGCACAGCCAGGATGAACTTCAACAAAAAGAAAATGCAAATATTTAGAACTTAAAAATGTGTCAATGAAGATAAAGGCTCATCAGAAAAAACATATAAGGGTAAAGCTGAAATGCACAAAACTGCCACCATAGCAGAAATTAAATAAAAATACTGCGGAGACAAAAGTTTATATTTGAAATATAAAAACCAGTAACACCAAGTACAGGGGTATTTTGATTTTCTAACAATTCCTGTTGTGATGACAGTAGTTCTCAAGGTGTGGTATAAATGCAGTAAGTAGCTGACAGTCTAGTAGGTCGCAAAACTGCTTGCTAAATCTTTATATTCTTTATAAATCTTTCCATTCCTCCATAATAGCCATCGGTGTCTTTTAGACTAATTAATGACAGGCTGCTGCAAGCATGGGCCCCTGTTCTAGAAAAGGTCCTGTTTGTTCTTCAATCAAATCTAAGTAGCATTCATGCAATTACTACGGCGACAAATAGTTTATAAATATACAAATTAATTTTGAAAATTTCGGTTTTACTGTCTGAGAAGCTAAAGTTTGGCAGGCCCTTCCAATTTAAATTGTTTTATGATTTGCAAACTAACAGAGTACATCTCTGCACCACTGAACCCCTCTGACTTCCCAAGGCCAGAGTTGCACGTCTGTTTAAGGTAACCCATAGAATGACATCCTGGCAGAATGGGGCTTCTTCCAAGTCAAAGACCAGGCACCTCCTTACGTGATTTTTTTCAAAATTTGCTTCAGTGGAAATTAGGCACCAAATCTACAATGCTGCTTTAAAAGCCCGTCTTTTGTGTCTGCCCTGGCAAGATTTCAGTGTTTTGGCAAAGCCTTTGTTCACCTAGAACTGTGCCAACAATCCCTTTTAAAATACCAAAGTGCCTGCTGTTGTGAGCACTACCTGACTCCAGGATGGCCAGTGAGCATGTGCTCAGTAATGAACCTTTCAGACAGTCATATTCTTAACATGTCCATGTGTTTAAAAACATTCTTTCTTGATCACAAACCTTCATATCACCTTTCAAAAAACAGAGGTAGGCTGAGATACTGGATTTGCAGAGATTTGGATTATTTTTGCCTTTGTATTACTTGCAGATAATCTACAAAAACACTATATCATTGGTCTGGGTTTTTTTTTAAATTAAAACAGCTGACTACAGGTTATATGCATGAAAATAACTATCTTTTTAAAACAGGAGGAAGATTTTGTTCACTTGACAAGAATGGTTCATTTTTTAGAGTTTCAAATATTACAACTAGAAAAATAGGTCATCTTCAACTGATATAAAAAGAATTATAACCAAGCAAGTACAAAAAGCTGAACCCACATGCTTGGGGTGAGGTTCTCACCCTCTATGTCAACTAATGCTCTAAAATGTTCTCATTTCTATTCTGCAAGACCTCCCAATTTTCCCTGTGTTAAATCTGTGCTTTGAACATTAAGAAAGATGACATTTATATTAAGGGAGTAAGATATTCAGTGGGTTAATGTTCTACTTAGTGAACAGATTACCAAGAAAGAACCTTCCCTTGTTATACAAGGCATTTCTGTTCTTTGGATTCAGAAAGCTGATTTCACCATGTAACTGAGTCATCGAGGAAACTGCTGAGAAGCACCAGCCAAGAAATAAAGATCAGGTTGCATCTACTGCTGCTCAATCCTGCACCTTTTTTTTGCTCAAACGCATTTGTACACAATCACCTCAATCTCTTTAGAAGTCCCCTTGTACAGCAGTTTGGTTTCCAGATATGATAATCCACAAAGTGACACTGCTGAAGCAGAACAGGAACTTCACTCCCACCCTCCCAGATAAGTGTCCTGACCCATGAATCCCAATGCTGTGTTTGCTCTCTCTCACCAATCTTCTAGAATTAAGAATTATAAAACTGAACAGACAGTGGGCAAATTCACTGGTTCCAGTGTGGCTGCAAGGTGATCAGTAACACCCAAATCCTTTTCCCCTTTTCTTTCCCAGTCTTTGATTTTGGCAGATGTGGTGTTAAGGGACACACTTACGTGGTGGACTTAGCAATGTTAGGTTCGGTGTTACAGTTGGACTCGATGGTGTTAAAGGTCTTTTCCAACCTAAATGATTTTATGATTCTATTACAATAGAGATGAGATCCTAAACTCAGATTTGTCTCCGTTGCCAAGATGCTTTGGTAACATAGACAAAGATAGTTCCTGTCCAAGGAGGAGGAAAATTCACCATCAGAAATGCAGTTATAAATACAGACTTATGGAAATTTAATATTGACATTGCTGTACTAAAATCAGTAAGAGGTTTTTCACCAGCTTGAATGGAGCAAGCCCAGAGATGGGAGATATGCCAGCTTTGCTCACCAGCCTCTACCTAGCCTTTGCACAGTCTCATTTATTACAATCATGTGTTTAAAAACATTCTTTCTTGATCACAAACCTTCATATCACCTTTCAAAAAACAGAGGTAGGCTGAGATACTGGATTTGCAGAGATTTGGATTATTTTTGCCTTTGTATTACTTGCAGATAATCTACAAAAACACTAAATTGTTGGTCTGATTTGTTGCAATCTGCTATTTACTTTTCTCATGGTCATATTTCTGAATAGATCAGTGCATTCAAATAATTCCAGTTAATCAGTTCATACTTCAAATGAAGTTCAAATTAATTCAAATGAATCAGCCATCTTAGAGAGAGAAAACAAGTAAGTAGGTTAAGGTGGTGGGTTTAGCTCTATGAAACCCAGGTTCAATCCTCTCCTCCAGCATGAGATGCTCCACAGATGTGGTGTGAATAGCTTTTGGTATCAGTCTGCAAAATATTTAAGCACTGTTCACTGAAATCTCCTAAACCAGACTGAAGCAATGAGGAACCCTTGTCCATCATCAGTTTCACAGAGGCATCGAATGATTTTGGTTGGAAGGGTCCTTAAAGATCATCTCATTCAGACCCCCTGCCGTGGGCAGGGACACCTTCCAGCACACCTGGTTGCTCCAGGCCCCATTCAACATTTCCAGGGATGGGGCAGCCATAGCCTCTCTGGGAAACCTGTGCCAGTGCAGGAACAGTAAAGAATTTCTGAGTAAAGAATTTCATCCTATCATACAGTCTAAACCTGCTCTTTCAGTTTAAAACCATCCCCTTGTCCTGTCACTATCTGCCCACATAAAAAGTCCCTCTCTCCTCTTTTCACAAGCGCCCTTTAAGGCACCGGAAGGCCAGAGATGAGGTCTCCCTGGAGCCTTCTCTTCTCCAGGATGAACAGCCCCAGCTCTCAGCCTGCCTCCATGGCAGATGTGCTCCACCCCTCTGAGCACCTTCATGCCCTCCTCTGGACACCTCTAACAGATCCACGTCTTTCTTTTGCTGTTGCCCCTGGTATCCAAATTATCACAAATTGTAACTCCAAAACTGTGATCAGCTGTTTGAGTCAAGAGAGAGACAGCAAAACCATAAGCTTTTTAAAAAGCTCAGATATCAGAGGGGAATGGTGACATATTTTTGTTCCTTACATGCACACCACTCTACACTTCAGATAAATATCTCTTTCTGAGATACTAAGGTTCCTCTGAAAAATAAACATCACACATCCATGAGATAAACTCAAATTTCCAGCTCCATAGTTAAGCAAATGCAAAATAAAGTGACTAAGAAATTAGTCACTGAACAAGTATATTTGTAAATAAATTATGCATATTACATGAATGGTGTCTACAAATCTCTTTTGGAAAGGGCATAACTCTCTAAGGACTAAAATCAGTGATACAGCCCAGGCCAATTTCCGCAGGTCAGGATGAGAGTCTTGGTCCCCCTACTGACATCCTAGGCATTTAACCTGCGCTGGACCAGCCCCTCAGCAGACAGCAGGCAGGACTCTCTACAGGAAATCTACCAAGGATATAAAGAAAGAAACATTTAAAAGAAAATGAAGTCCCAAAAGTCCTTTACTATAAAGACAGACACTATTTGTGGATGGGTGAACCTCGGCATTTAGCTCCAATACAATGCAGAGAGCTGCAAGGGAGTACATATTTCCATCTGGGCACAGCTCCAATTTTATATTAATAAACTGGCTCTTTTTTGTAAACAGAATCAATACCCAGTTTAAAAGTATTCTCAGAAGAGCAGGAAATTAGAAAATACTAGTATTAAATGAATCAAACTTCTCCTCATGAAATATTGTTCATGCTAATGAGTAAATTTATTTTTTTGTTTTTTCAGTGTATAAACACATGTACATTGAAAATGCTACTCTAAACATATGAGCTATGTGCTCATGTGAGATATACAAAGCTACATATTTCCTTCTTATTAATTCTGATTCTATGAACACTGAATGCAATTTCTACTTTCAGGGATTATGAATTAAAAATATGATATAGTTTTTCAGGATTAATCATAAAGAATAAGTTTCTTTTTGCTCTTTGGTATTTCTCACCAATATTTGATGTGCCTCTAAAAGTAGAAGGGGCAGGAGGAAACCATGCAGGAAAGCTGAAATTTCCTAAAACATTTTATTTTATTACTGGCATACCAAATCCCCATTTCCCTGTCCCTGTCAGGAAACTTCAGAGACTCAAATGTCATTAGTTACATCATTGGAGGTATTTGAGTCCGTGGCTTACATTTTTACATAGCTAAGGAATTTCTAAGTTCTCTACAATTTTTCTTTTCCAGAAGGGTAATAGCAGTTCCCAGTTTAGAAGAAATGTATCCAAAACAGAGAGAGGCCTCCCTGGGGAAAGAGCCTTGAAAGCAGGGACAAGGATGAAGGCCACAAGAGTGAAACGGGGTGAGGTTTGGGGGAACAAAATGTCCAAAAAGATCAGAACTGTGGTTTGGCTTGTGAACCTGGTGAATATTAAAAGCACTCAGAAATTATTATTTGGTCTGAATGTGGACAAGAGGCATGGAGATAAGAGAGGAAAAGAATAATTTTGCAATCTTTCTCAAAATCTAAAATCATAAAAAATCTTCTCTAAGATGAAAAAAATCTTCTGAAAAGAAATTAGTTTATAAAGCAGGCTTACTGTGCAAGTCTAAATTTAACCATAGCATTCATTACCAAGCACACTTTAAAACATCACACCCAGGGAAGGCCCATCCAGGCTGTCATTCTAGATGTCAAAACTTTGCTTCTTTGCTGCATCAAGCTATTTTAACTTTTGAACTGAAGAGTTTCAGGAGCTTTGGCATGACCTATAAAGGAAGTTACACTCGAGAAGAACATACATGAAAATATCAAGTGCATTAACTAAACACTGTATTGAGAATTACTTGCAAGGCTGGTGTTTTGTTTACTGAGCCTTTTTCCTTTTGTGTCTGCACATTCACAATCTAACTTTTTATGATGTCTACTGGAACCCCAGTATGAGAGTTCACTGTGATACCTTTGAAGTAATAATTAAACATTTTTAACTGTGTGTGTGCCAGATTAGCTGGGAACTTCCCATCTCCTGCCCTGCAGCCGAGATCACTGCTGACTGCCCCTGAGTGTGGATTCCACAGGCTGAGAGTGGGAGAGAGAGATGACAGTTCCCTGAATTACTCATTCATCCCAACATACACTTGGTCTTTTATTACAACGTACAGAATTCACTCAGGGGAAAGAAAGGAAAGCTATACAGAGTCTTCAACATTTCTACCCTTCCACTAACATATTTCAACAACTTCCAATCATCCTTCTTTCTGTTATTTTTAAAAGGTTCAGGTACTCATACCACCAAAACTGGAGATATATGTCCTCAAAACTGGGCACATGACTCTCTGAGTTCTAGTTTACAGCTCCCAACTTATACACACAAGTAAAAATGTCCACAAATTAAAACATAATGACTACAGATGTTCAACTGCACATGCTTTGACATTTAGCAAAAGTAAAGGCAATTTGTTGTAGAAAAGGGTAACACAAACTACAGACTCTCCATTGAATATACTGCAAATGAAACCATAGATCATGGCCAATGTTCTTTTCTATTGTGCTGTATCTCTCATAAGTGTTTTAAAATAAACACTAAGTAGTAATTGCTTAATGCACCTTAAACATGCCTTTGGGGTGCTCTGTGGACAACTGCAGAAAGTCACAAGTCCCAAAACATACTCAATACATTTGAAATATTAACTTCTGTTAAAATACAATTATTTTCTATTGTTACCTCTGTAAGCAACAATTGCCAAAGGATATTTGTATAGAAAAATTCACTCTTCTGTGTCACTGATTAAGGCTTCAATACAGCTCTTCAATCAATGCAATACAATACCCACAGATACACTGTATTTTTTCTACAGTCATAACCCACAGTAAAATCTCTAAATCAGTACAGAACTTGCTGTTAAACACTAAAAATCTAGGATGTCTCTTTAGTCTTATGCACTGAAGAAAGTAGAGGGATACAAATATAGTGAAAGGTTAAACCAAAGTGTCTTAATTTATACACAACTGCAGGGTCAACACGGTAGCACGTTTTATATATGAGGCTGTGTACAACACAACCACACTTACTAGGCAGGGAAAATTGAATTTTCACATCTTGAAACAAAAATCAAACTTGTCTTGCACACTCTAACCTAAGAGCTAAGAGCACTTTTATTGAAGCAGTTAAATATTCTTGCTCCAGGTACAAGGTATCATCTGCCAGAGCAAGCCTATCTATTAAAGAGGTTTCATTGCAAAAAGTACTAAAAGGTTACACAAAGTGACTGTGAGTGCATTTAGGAATGATACTCAACCTGATTATTTGCTGTATACTTTAAGTAAACAAATCATTACACCTGAAGCCTAATAAAGCCTCCTGCACAATCCCATGCCTGGGAATTGCATAGCAGCAGCTCAGTAATCCACAGCGGAGCAACAGAAACACTCTGGCCTGGCAGTCCCAGCAAGGGAAAGCCCAGCACAGCAGCTCTCCTTTCAGCTCACAATGCCTTTGCCAGACTTTACACACCCATGCCAGTCGTCTGTCTAGATGGAGGAGAACAGCAGATAAATACGGAAGAGAACTAAACCACATTTGGCAGGATAAGGCTTTTCAGTGGGAAGGGAAAGGAGAGAACTTGGGAGGTGCTATGCAAGGTGCCAGCAGAACTAGTATTTGGAGAAACATCCCATACATTATGTAGTACCACATGGCCCTAGATTATGTAATTCCATAATATTCTTTTCCACACTCCCTGTTGCTCAGGACAGAAACATGTGCAGTTTGGTTTGTTCGGAGAAAAAGGCTCCCATGTTATTGTTGAAGGTCAGGAGCACATTTGAAATGGCAGGCAGTGGGCAGAGAAAGGCAAGCAAAAAGAAACAAATCTCATGGTAGGACACTGGCATACTGCAGAGTGGAATGGGATTTCATCCCTATCTCTGATTTACTTTCTGATCACTGGAAAATCTTTTGAATCAAACTTATCCCATAATTTCAGAGCTTCTGACTGGGTACAATGTTTCTGAATATTGACCAGCTGCACTGGAAGCTGTTTCCTGATCATGGAGTGTATGGGCCTCAAGGGAGTTGAAAACAGGTAACTTGAGCCCTAGGTGTCACAATTTAGGCCATCAGAATTAGAATAAACTGCCATTCATTTCCTTTGCTACAGTTTATTACCTGTAAAATGGGGGTGGCACACACATCTCTCAGACTGTTTTGAAATATAATGATAATCCAAGAACAAACATGCAAGAAAGCCTCTGAAGGAATTAATCTGCTTGTCTATGTGGTTGAGTGTGAATACTGTGCATAGGTCAACTGAAAAATCAGAAAAGAACAAAATACCAAGTTGCTGTACATTTTAATGTACAGGGAGTTCATTCACAAATTTCACTCTTGAAATGACAACCTTTCCAGTAAATCTGACAATGTGCTTTCACCATTTTCCATAAAACATTTACAGAAGGGATACTACTCATCATTAAACTCAGCTGACATAGAAACCTACAATGAGCTGGAAAGCAGCAATCAAAGCTTCAGTTTTTTGATGGGGGCATGCATATACTGAAATTCCCTGATTTTCTGAGAATGGCAAAGGAAGCTGCAGAGTATTTTGCACTGTATATGTTCCCCAACATCACCACTTTTCTTAACAGAGCCTATTTTATTATTGCACTCACTCTGCTCCACACAGAGCAAGAACTACAGATGAATTCTTGCTGTTACAGAGAAGGAAACCATGAGGCAACACTAAAACCTCCAAAAATAACTTGCTCCTTTTGAACTCAGACTATAAGTACTTCAGAAAACACACACAGTCCTGGAGAACCATGTGTTTATTACTGGAAGCCCCAGCTTCCTTACCACAGTCTTTGTATACAGGTATTATCAGCATCTACAAGAACAGTTTCCACTACTGCTGAAAAGAAGAGGAAGAAGCACAATGTGGAACAGAAAAAGTATGTGCACAGCTTATTATGCTAAAAACCAGCTGTGAATGCATGCATTCATGTGCAAGGATTACTGCAGCAAAGCATACAACCACAGATAAAATTAAACTGATTTTTTTTCAGCCTCCATAGCCCTCATGCAATATAAGATTTTTACTTTCCCTTTCTGATATGCCCTAAAGCTTCCTGCATTCTGATCCTGTGGTCTTTGGCAGTGCTTAGAATGAACCCAAAGCCTCTCGTTCCAGTCAGTTGCACTTCATCAGATCTACTGGGTAGCACCAATACTCAAACAGACCTACTGGGGAGACTCTGAGCTGTCTGCAGCATTTACAAGATCACAACTGCAGTTCATTGTACATATTTCAGTTATTTCATTATTTAAGTTTTAATTCAGAATTTGATGGGTGGGGTAGATGAGAATGACATTGCAGAAGCTGGTTGATTTGGGAGTAACCACAGTACTTTGTCATAATATTTTTATACAAGGAAAGCCAAATTCATATAAATAAATAATACATATCATATTAAAAAACCTCTAAACCCATTTCTTGTTTCTTATTGATCTGTAGGAAACAATACCAGATTTTTACTAGTTTGTATCAGCTGCCGAAAACAACACTAATCTGTCCAAGCACACCAACATTCAATATCCTTTTATAGGTGTAAGTGAACACAGCAGGAAGCTGAGATCACATCAATTTCTCAAATTTGGTTTCTCACCTTTAAAACCAACACATGATCCCAGCTAAGACTTTTGTCATTTTCACAGCCTGAATGAAGCATGAAGATCAAAGGCAGTACTTGGATTGGCTATTCCTTCTCTCAAACTTCTCAAATAATACATTTTCTGCTTGTATATTTTTTAATGTAGATATTTGCAAATCATTTAGATTATCATGGCTGCAAGAAAGATAGACATAAATATTCATGGCATCAAATATTGTAAGGAAAATTCTTCAGAACAAGATCCCCAAGTTGTAAATTATATACCATAATCCAGTAAAATCTATGGAGCTGTCATAATTTACATCCATGGAGAATCCTGTTCATTTCATACATCTACTAAAATATTTTGTCCCTTGGTCATGATACAAACATCAAATTTAGGATACTTTAATTTTGAAGGTCCTCTAGTGAGCACTACACTATGGAAGGCACTGAACCGTACAAAAAACAAAGCATGCAGATGATATAGTGTCACTAATTTCAAAACATGCAGCTGATTTTTTTCACATTTCAATAACGCTTCTAATCTCCCATCATAAAATATAAGCCAGCTCTATGAAAGGCTAAATAACCAACTTCAGCTGCTATGATCTGCACAAAGACTCTGCTTTAGTAAAAGATATTTGCTTCCATAATTTTAATACATCAATTTCTGCTGTACTAGATAATCATTTATCCAAGTTTTAATTTCTCTTAATTGTGCTGTTGACCTTTTACAGTATTTTCAAAAAATGACAATCCAGAACAAAAATATGACAACAAAGAGGATGATGAAGATGATCTAAGAAAATCTTTCTATCTTTTTTACCTGCCATGTGTTTTTATATTGTGTGTACTGAACTTCCGCAATGACAAGAGTTTATATTAGTTACTTATCTTATTATTTTCTTAATAAGAATGTTCATAACAGACTGGCTGCTCATACGTCTTCTGACAGGATCGAGAACTCAAAGTTTAAGAGTACACACTATACACCCACAGGAGACCCCACATAAAGGAACGTGTTTCATTTATTACTCTTTAAGGACATTGTTCCCAATCTTTAAAAACAGAACAGGTTTGCTCTGCAGACACACATGAAAGTGTCCCAGTGCTGATGGGGGCAGCTGAAAGCTGTCCAACAATTGCTGCTCCAGAGCAGAGGAGAGCGATAGCTTCACTGAGCTTCTCTTGGGAAGGTTCAATTCTATGTGAGACCCAACACTCACTCATAGCCAGGTTTCCTCCAAAACTTTGGTGGCAGAGCTGGAGAAAAGAAATTAGAGTTCACACTTTGTTAAAATTTCATTTTTTCTGTTAAAGCAATGACACAGGTTCTTAATCAATGCCTCATTAAGGCTTAAAGTCACCAGACTGGCAATACCATAAAACATAACTTCTGCTATCAGCTCTTCCCTGCTTTATCTTACTACAGATCCTCAGTGGCCTTGATGAAGAGATGGGAAGAGAAGGAAGATGGGGCTATTAATTCCTGAAGAAATGTCATTCAACTAATGAGAAAAAAAGAAAATAAGAGCAATATATTCTCAACATTTTCTTGCAACCATGAAGTAAGATCTCTGCCAATCCTTTAGCTGACAGTACATTCAAGTGTCTTTTCCTGCGACAAACCATAGCAAAACTTCCTTGGGCTCTGTATTCCAATAAATTAATATACGTACAGGAAAGGATAAGAGAGAATAGGAAATTAACATGGAGAGCTTTCCACACCAAATGAGTACCCAAGGGGTTTGCAGGCAGCCATCTCTTTCACCAGACTCTTCCTTCAGCTCTGCAGAGAAGAATTCAGGGTGTGGACAAACACCCACCTTGTGAAGACTGTATTGTTGGAAAAGGTTTATCCCCAGATGTTCATCACCATCAGCTGCAGAGGTTTCTGCTCCTTTAGAGCAGCTCTCAGCTGTCCACTTTCACCAGTACCAAAACTACTTTAGCCAAAACCAAGTAGATTAGCACAGACCTGCCTCTTAATACTGTTAGAAAAATGCTGATGAAAGCTGGCAATACATCCCCTGCCCTTCCCCCTCCAATCCACTCATCCTCTCCCTCATGCAAGCAACAGCACTTAACTGACCCCTTCAGGCATCACAGGATGCTAAATAGACAAATAATGATTTTTTTATTGAACAGGAGAAAAAACAGGAGAAGGGGGAAAGGAGGAAAGCCTTCCTCAGTTGCCAGCTTCCTGTCTCCTGAATTAAAGTAACCAGCAAGCCAAGGTTTTATCTTCAGTACAAAATGGGAGAAGGAAGGTTTATTTATTTCACTTAATGGGAAATATAATGTTTCCTCTTTAGCAGATAAAACACAGAATGGGCCAGAAAACAGTAAAGTATACTGCAAGACAGGTCTAAAGTATCCTAGGTCTTCCTCTCCTTTAGGATCAAGATCTTCTATCCTTCTCATGACAAGAAAGTCTTCCACTGTGCAACCATTTAGAAAGACTGTTCAGATTGGTTTACTTTACATTTTTCAAACCTGAAACAGCAGAATGAATAATTACAAGTGTTCACCCCTTCTATTAGTTTAGGGCCCTCTAGGGCAAGCTGTTTAATTCTTGCCTTTAAGGCTAAACACTATTTTCCCTTCTTGAGAAGCAGTTCAGACAATGGCACGGGTTTGATCAAGAAAGATTTGAAATACAGAATAAAAAGAATCCTTCATTATGAGCAGATGCTAGGAATCTCTTCCCTCCACCTCTTTTTTCTGTCTTTGAGGAAGACAAATAGCTAAAAGTTTAGACATATAAAAAATAACAGCAGCATCAATTTTAGGGCAATGTGTATTTCAGGAGACAGCACATCAGTCAGTTTGGTTTATAGAACCTGAGAAATGATGTTTTAACTTTTACTGTTGCTTCTGTCAGAGTAGAAAAGATGTAGTTTCTCTGCTTTGGAGTATAACAGATAATGCTGTCATATTCAAAATTATACTTATTGCTTATGCACATAATAACTTCAGCATTTGTCCTGCATTTAATTTTATGTCTGTGTTCAAGTGTTTGCTGGGTTAAAAGCAGAAAAAAAAAAAAGGAGTGAAAAAACAGTGCATGTGTGTTCCACATGTAAGTGCATTTTTTGATGTGCAGTGTCTAATTTTGGGGAAAAAAAAAAACAAAAGGAAGAACTGCTGTGTATTTTAGGGAAGGTAATTCAAAAGCCTTATAATAGTAACCTAAAAGCTAATTACACCTTAGCTATGGCAAGTGCATTTCTGCAACACAATGGTAACAAGCTCAGACCAAAACTTTCTGAACTCTTCTGTTTCTCCTGCCCACTGCATGGATAACCCTCACCAAGTGATGTCGGTCTTTTTTCACGTAACTAACATGTTTTAATGCATTCTGGGTGAATCTTGCAGTGACGAATTTAACCCATTCACTAAACGGCCCTGCACAGAACACTCCAACATGAGCTTTTCTTGCAGAAGGTAAAGCCTGAGCAATCATGTTTGTAACAGATGGCAAAAACACCAGGCTGGACATAATATTGATGTGAACCAAGAAGAGATGTCTGCTCCCCTCCACACTGAAATGGCAGGTGGAGGTGAACCCCCCACATACAGGCCATCCCTGTCACCCCTCGTACAGCTGAGGTACAGCTGAGGTGATTTAGAGTAGCAAATAAAGCATTGTGTGAGGTCTGTCGTGCAGTGGGGGTTACCTACAGTGCAAGACTGTCCTTCTCTCCCTCCATACCTGGAGTCCAAGCTCTTCTCATTCCATCGCCAACATTAATCTTTCTTCCTGAGACATATACCCAGAACAGCTTAACTACATATCCTAGCTTCTAGTATTCCATTCCAGAAACATCAGCTCGTTCTCCTTCCTTGAAAGCTGGCTAGCTAAAATGTTTTAAGTGCCAAAATATTAGTATTAAGCCAGAAATGCATTATTCAGCCAGTCAAACAATACCTTGAAAGAACAAGTACAAGTAGCACTGCAGCAGGATCAATAACATCCAGAGGACAAGAGCAGAACAGACCCCTGAGGGTCAGTCTGCTTGAGCTCACCAACAATCAACAAAGACTAGATACAACAGGTATCTCTGGAAGTTGAGGCACTTCGCAAATATAGTGCCCTGGAGCAACATACTCCTTGACCGTGATGGAAGTAACCCCTTTAAACAACACTCTCTCCCCCAAAAAATCGCTACCATAGACAGTCTTGAAAATTACTTATCCTATTCCATGTGTTTGAAAAATGACAATAAATCCTCATCGTTTCACACACTTCCTTATTCCTCTGCCTATGTTTAATTGTAAGCTCTTCAGGGCAGAAGCTAGGGGCATTTTAATGCTGCAGTGAAGAGTACTAAACCAAATATGGCTTTGAGCACTACTTTATTGTCAAAACAATAAAGGTCTACTTCATCCAAAAACTGTTTGCTGGGTCAAAAAAAAAGTGGCATCTAGAATCCTTCCCTTTTCTGCTTCTTTGTTGTAAGATTAGTAAACCTTTCACTGGGTTCATCACTAAAACATTTATTTGACTCAAAAAAGGACCCCTAATAAGACTTCCTCAAGATGCTACTCTTTCCTCACTGCTATGACTTTTGGCTGCTGATTCTTCCTTGTTTTGCTGACTCCTCCTAATTTCCTCGTGTGTGTGCATGCTTACGTGTGCGTGTGCGCATTTCCTCCTCCACTCTCGAGTTCTTCAAAGCAAGTACAGTGCTCCCGACCGAGACACAGAGGCAGTAAGGAAAACAAGGAAGACAATCTGACTCAGAGTGGCTGTGCAGAGATAACAGTTCAGTGGTTCAAATCAGCACCAGCACTCCTGGGCACAGGCCCCTGCCAGCAGCGCCTTGTGCTGTGCTTCTACAGAACGAACCGGTCCCTTCCCCTGCTGCAAGAAACCCCTGCCTGACCTTCAGCTGCCAGATGGAAGTGACAGCCAAGAGTCAGCTCTTCCTTTGTTACCAACATTCCTGTATTGATCTGTGTCCCCCGCAAAGCACAGAACTCCAGTTCAACCTCAGCTCTTCCACCACAAGCTGGTTTAGGTCCTGGGGCAAACAAAACATTGAAGCCTCATAACTGAGACCCCCTGCACAACATTCCCTCTTTACTCCTGAGCCAGTTTCTTACATTTACCAATGGATAACCCTGTCCAGGAGCCTTTATACCATGGCTGTGAGTGTCAGTTCAAGCTGAGAGGAGGGAAGATGAGAAATGGTAAGGTGGCACAGCATTTCATTTCCTTAGCTCTTCCAGCCCCCTTATTATTGCTGGAATATAACATTATCTCTTTTCATATCCTGGATGGTCCTGACCTTATATTTTAACACCAAAACTCTCTTGGGACATTACTGTCCCAAAGAATAGCAACAATAGACACCAGCAGAGAAGAAAGAGCCTGACCTAAATGGTACAAAGGAGAAAAACCACTGAGAGCGCCTGTATCCTCATTGTGATCTGCTTTTCCTCCTTCTCCAGGATTATGAGCTACATTTTTTGTTGGTGCGAACCAACACAGGCTACATCTGCATACACAGGGTTGACATCACAAACCTCGTAAACACACAAATGTCTAGAAGGAATTTGCATCCTTCAACACCATGTCAGCGCCACCATCTCCTCAGACGCGCTTAGTAAGCACTGCCCCAAATGTTTCAACTAAATCTGACAAGGTACAAGAAAAAGCTAAAGAAGAGGTCTTTAATTTGACAGAAAGAGGTTGCAGGGCTGGAAGACGGGCACCTGTCCACAAACTATTGGAAACCACAGGCAGACATCTTTGCCAGATTCAGCTGAAGTCTACACCCACCTCTACCTTCTCATCAACATCTATCAGGACTGTGCCCTCCAGAAAAGGTGGATTAACACGTCTAGTGAGAATTTAATAGGAAACGTTCACATGGCTTCCGCTGCAATACAGAAACCTCTGGCAAAGATAAGTTTCTGGACAGCAAACTGTTCTTGTAGCTCAGAAAAATGAGCTTCATTTTATAGCCCAAGAACCTCTGAAGTGGATGGAATGATATAAAGGCAGACACAGCTGAGGTGTGGATCTAGGAATTACACAGCTGCTTATGTGACCATGGAGAGCATACAAAGAGGCAATGCAAAGTAGAGGTGAAGGTAAGAAACAATGCTCTGGGCCCTTCATCCCACCTCAGTCTGTCCCTGTGGAAGCAGCCTTTTGGATTTAGTGACATTCTATCTGTACTTCGCACAGGTACAAACAAAGCAAGCAGTTCTGGAGCCACAATTCAGGGCAGAGAATGGCACTTTCCTGAAACTACTTTGTCACAAAAGCAGCTCCTGTATCCCAAAACCCACCTAAAGCACCTAAATCAGCAGTTATTCTCCTGATTGAACAGTTTTAACAAGAAAGGGTATTTTCAGAACAGTTTTAGGTATCAATGTGTGCTAACCACTGGCAGTAAGAAAATCATAAAAACCTTGAAGGATGATACAGACTTTCCAGGCGTGAAATATCCACTTGTCTCCAAGAGGCAACAACGGCTACAGCAGTGAATGCTGAGACGCCTCTCCTGTCGTAAATGTTGTGTTATTTAATACAATCTTGCTTTTATTTTCACACAGAGTCCAGTCCCTTTCCTGCACTGGTAATTTTATGCCTTCTAGAATGCAGTACTGTAAGAAACACTCAACATTGTGGTGAGTTCCAGAGAACTGGTGATGACATTATATTGTCAGCACTGTTTTAATATCCATTCAGCTGGGATACTGAACAGACATGGGGACCTTCTTCACAGACATACAGAAATAAAAGGCCTCTGTTTATTCCTGTAACAAGACCAATATATGTATTAAAGGAGATTCAAAGCAAAAGTAAACTGTATTTCAGAAAAGCCTATGTAAATGGAAAATCAGGTACACTGTTTTAAGTATCAGGCAGCCTTTATGTGATGTGATAGAAGATGCTGGTTTGTCTGAGTTCCTCTGACTCACATCTTTTGTAATATGTTCCATACAGGCAAGCCGCTGTCTTCCAGTCCCACTGTCTTTTACATGAATTCACAGGAATCTGATGACACAGAGAAGTCTGCAGCTGGTTTTGGTGGTAAACTCCCTCCCTGAACATCCACATGCAACACTCCATGCACGTGCTCCTCAATACTGTGCACAGTGACCCTGCCCCAAGGAGATTCAATCCAAAAGCTGCATGGCAGAACGTGGAGGTCATGGAGCGTGAGGGGAGACAGGAAATGTGATTCCTGCCAGCATTCAGTACTGCATCAAGTGGAAGCACTCACTTCAGCATCTTATAGATTCACCCTAGTTAAATTTATAATATTTAAGTGCACAGGACTTTCTGCTTTTTCCTTTTTAAGGCCAGGAAATGAGGTTATTGTGGACAGCTCAGGTATCTTGTAGATGCTGCTGTGGGGTTTGCAGTACCAATTAACTTTCCCAAGTAATGAGGTATAATTCCCCCTGAGAAAGCCTGTTTCATTTGTGATATACTCTCCACAGAAACATGGAAGTCTCACAGCCAAGGCTCAGATTTTGATTTTGGTGGTTTTTTTCAATATTCTTTGAGAAGCTACAGGAATAAAAATTTGACATGGGAGCCCTTCTACTGTTTTCCTCTTTGGGACAAACTCTATATATAATCATTGAAAAGCAAGAAAGGTAACAATATTTTATAATCAGTGCCCTATAAAACTATGTGTATTAAAAAGTTCAGATGATCTCTGCAGAAAACAATGAAGATAAACAACTGCTGTGAATTAGTTTAGGGCTGCTCCTATAAGACGACTCAGTTTCTTTCATATTATAGGTAGTGAAATTAAAAATTTACTCTGGCTTTTATTCACTGCCACTGTAATAAAACACCCCAACAATTTGGCAGCAATATAAATGGCTTCCCATCAACATGAATTGTGTCAGTGTGAGGACCTCTATCTATTTTTACTTGAGCTCAAGTAAATCAGAAGTTAACCACTTCAATGTGAATTACAGTGATACAGGTTTAAGAAGGAAGGAATCAGACCTGGACATTGACTCTGCATGGCCTTTGCTAATGAAACCAGCTCTGTCATTGTTTATACCCTCACCAAATGCTCTCACAATCATTTGGATACAATAAACAGCTCTTGCTGATGGCTGACTGCTAAAGAGGAGGAAAAAAAAGAGGTGTATAATGGCAACACTAAAAGGCTTTGATAACAAAACATCAACTTCATAAACTTGTGTCCTACAGTAACACAAGTGAACATTCAGCCGACCACAAGAAACAAAGGAGAATGTGGATGACTTCATCGGCCATTAAGTCTGTTGTGCCCTGATCTAACAGCATGATTCAAAATTAAAATCAAGGAAATTTGTCAACAAGCATTTCCTCAGCTCAGAAGAATCCTCAATTGTTGTGGTTTTTCCTCTGCACCCATTTGGGAGTGTCACACAATGAATGGGGAGGACTGGGAGCAGACCATCACTGTATTTTACCAACTCCAAATCAATAAAACCAGTCACTGAGGCAGAGGCTCAGCCTGTATTTGGTTTAATTTACTCTGGGGACTGGAACAGATACACACCATCACACTCCAGAAGTTCCATCTCTTCCTCCTGCACCAAGACCTTCCAGGCTTGTTCAAACACAGCAGAACAACCTCTACAAGTCAAAGTCACAGCAGCCCTGAGAAGTGAAACCCAGAGTGGCTTTCTGTGGCTGTGGAAAGATGTTCTTCAGCAATGGGAGTTACATGGAGAATCAAGAACAGATTAGATGAATATTCATTATTCAAAGTAGGATTAAGAAGTAAATGGTGGTTTGAGGATGTAATTTATGAGGGAGAATGACACAATCCCATACCATTTAAAGAGTGCCTTCTCAAACTGCCCCCGTACTTTCACACCCACACTTTTTCCCATCCCTTAAATGTTAAAGAGCTGGGGAAGAGGCCTCATGCACAGAAACTACATATGGATACCTACCCCTTTTTTCATATATTTGTGAAAAAAAATCTGAGCTCTGGAATATGCAGGGAAAAAATGGCATACAGAACAAATGACTTCAAGGCATATTTTACTCCTCTAGCCAATAAGTATTTCCAACTCATACACGTGGCAACATATTATTTTTCTGATCCAGAACCTTCTGGTACAAATACCAAGCCAGGTTTCCATACCAGTAAGAGTATTTCATACACATCTTAACTGACTCCACATTTTGCTTATCAATGAATTCAATCATTTTTCAGCAATGAACCTGTTGGAAGTGTTATTTTTAAAAACTTCTGATTTTAATCTGATGAACTGCAACATAAACTAAGATCTTTATTCTAGTTTCATCCTTACAAATATACTTTTTGGCAGATGTTCAAGGCAGCAAGTGTTTCTATAAACTGCAAGTGCAAATATGTCTCACAGAATGAGTTGCAAACAGAGGACTGAGGAGACATTTAAGAAAACACAACTGAACAAAGCAGTGACCTGGATTACAGGGGTAATTTGTTTTATACACCAGTATTTTTTATATGCCAGTATTTGTTTCTGGCCAAAACTCTATTCTTTCAAGGCACTTTCCTGAGTAGTGTAACAGGGAATTCTCTTTGTACTCCAAATTTTCCGGCTTTTAAGGATCTCAGTCTAACAGAAAATTTCAGGATTTAAAAAAAAGTAATCAACAGAGAAGAGAAGAAAGAAACCAAATTAAAGCATGGGAAGTAACTCCAAGCACTCTACCCATGGTTGGTAATCCCCACTGTATACACATGGGTAAAGCAAAGGAATGGAATTAACCTGCCTAAATTTACTGCCCAATAGGACATTCAGGAACAGAACACTAATTCTCCCTCCTCATCTAAGCTACAGCTCTTAGAGATGGGTAAAAAATATTCACAGAAAGCCTATTCCTAGAAAGGTAGCATAGGAGAGAACAGTCTCATTGAGGTAAATACTTGTTTGTGAAGATTACTGCTTGTCTCACCAATACCCCAGGGACCACCTTGTCTGCACCCATAATTAGGGCAAGCCCCTCTGTAACTGCATGAGGTCATGTTTTTCTTTCAAGCAGCAGTAAATTATCATGCTTGTTATTGCTCCTCTACACAGGTTCTCTCAAAAATTAGATTATCTCTAGGGCTTCCCTTGCCATTTTGTCATTTTCAGTATCACTCTCAGTATAGTAGCAAAAAAGGCCAAAAACATTCAGCATTTAGGGTTTGAGAAACAAAAATATTAATGCATTAAGGGGGGGAAAAGAATGAAAGAAGCAGATCATCCTGGAACTGCCAATTTTCTGTATCCTTTGAGGATTAGATCCAAGCTTATAATTTCTGTGAGCAATTATCTAAATAGAAATGCTCTAATTGCACTAGGATTGTGTTTTCTCTGGAGTGTTATTTCTTTCAAGTATCCTGCTGTTTATTTATATTCAGCTAAATAAAAGGTGCGCTGAGTTACCCAGTGATTTACACTGCAGTAGGGACGTTACCAGTGGTACACAGGAGGCTGCTGGTGTAGCACAGAAAGCCCTCTAG
This sequence comes from Platysteira castanea, assembly GCA_013397175.1. Classification (NCBI taxonomy): domain Eukaryota; kingdom Metazoa; phylum Chordata; class Aves; order Passeriformes; genus Platysteira; species Platysteira castanea. The sequence goes on from VYXC01005072.1 coordinate 1,593,621, forward strand.
GCTGTTCTAACTTACTAGAACTAAGCCCATTCCACTCTCTGTCTTCTAAACTCACAGTTTAATAAAGAAAACAAAGCAATACTTCCTGGATGATTGCCAACGAGCTGCTTTGTTGCCTCTGGAATCACTGCCAGCTTGGGGAAAAGTAGGGAGAAAATTAGGTATGATTAGGCACAAGTACCCAAGGAAAACAGCTTACCCAGCTTGGCATCCCACATGTCTGGAAGTGTGTTAGAGAAGAGCCTGGCATGGAGGCAAAACACAGCTACACACATTGTGCCCTCAGCAGTGACAGCAGCTTACACTGATCATTTCAATGTGCCTCCATGGCTGTTCTAATCAATATTACATCACTGACAGAGGCAACAGCACCAAGACAAACAGCCAAGACAAAAGACCCAACACTCTTTAGAGTTTCTTTCCTAGAAGAACAGAAAGGTTACAAGGGTTGGCCTCTACTCTTATGCACCATGCCATCCATTGCCCAGGAAAAGTACTGTCTGTCTTAAAGGTTACTAAACCTGTAAAATGTGCACACACTGGAGGGGAAAGCAAAAACTCTCCTTCACAGGGAATTGTGGTGATTGTCTAAAAAGGGCTCCTAGTCCTCCTTCTCCAGAATCACAGCAAATGTCAGAAGAAAAAGCAGCAAGGAGAACCTCACAGCTCACTGCTTTCAGCTTGAAATCCAAAATGGATCTCATTACCCTAGAAATCCTTAGTGACAACATCAGGAGTGGGATATAATCCTTAAAGGGTCAGGCAACAGAGGAAGTTTTCTATTGCACTTATTCATAGAAACAAAAAAAAAAGAAGAAAGAGCCAAAACTAAATGAGTTTAAAAAATTCAGGAGATTGCATGAAAATTATAGTTACAGAGGCACTAAGTATCAAGTGAGGAATAATTTCCTAGAAATGTCACTGCTTTTTCCAAATTCCAATCAAGCATAACTGCCTTACGTTAAACAGCAAAGAAACAACCAATAGCACATTCCTCCTTTTCTTAATGTGTCATCGTTAATGGACAACTCAACAGGAGGAGTAAGTGAAGATGATCTCTATCTATTTTTGTGTAGAATAAATTAATTTTAACCATTTGCAAACAGGACAACAACTTTTCGAACCACAGCTCTGTTCTCATTTCAAACCAAAAAAACTTGACAAATGGGAGTTTGTGTAGAAGCCTAATTTTTGTACCAAATTTTACCATGCAAAACATGCACAGAGCACTTGTTGATGAGCCACAGGCATCTGTGAAACAGGTCCCAAGAATAAAACACAAAAATATGTTAACTAGCAACTAAACCTATAACAGCAAATGCATTCCAATCCCTGTCAGGGACTGAAAAACATACATTTCAGAAATACACCTACTTAAAGCTAATTTTCCATGCTGCCATGAGCATTACCATCAGCAAAACAATATCTCCTTGCCTGTCCTTTAACAATGAGGAAAATGACTGTGAGTAAAATAAACATGATAATTTCTTGTCCAAAGCTGTCACTCAGATTGATGGAGCAACTCGGTGTTTCCACAGCTGAATTAAAGGAGAGACATACCTGATAATTTTATTGCTTTTCTCTGTTTCTCCAACTGAAGTGAGAACCTTCAGAGCCTGGGACATCCAACACCAGAACAGACAAGTTCTACTTATGCATATGTAAAACATGAATTAGTATCAAAAAAAGGGTCTGCTGAACAGACCAGATTCAGAACTACTCGTGAGGAAAAAATTCTAACCAAATGGAAATTTTTCTAGTTATCTGGTTTCTACCATTTAAGTCCATAGTTCACTTCACCCACTTAAGAAATATTCTTGCTTCACATTATCCCAATATTTTCACACAGAAAAAATTTTAAGTGCATTTTAATGACTAAGCCTTTGACACAAGAGGGATTGATAAGTCTTTGCTTCCTTCTTGTTCAAGATTATTCCCTCAGAATCCAGAGGTCAAGGACACAGAATCTCCATGTGGAAGCAGAAATCCACAATATGAATTAAGGGGGTTTTTTTGTCCTAAAGGGAGAAAAAAACAGGGGAAAATGGAACACGACAAAGGCTCCTGGAGAGCAGAGCACTCAAGAATCCCAGACTAGTCTTCAGCTCTTCCATGCTTCATTTCAGCTGAAAGGGCAAGAACATGCCAATGAAGAGCTTGGTGTTTGGAACATCACACACAGATTTTGGGATCAACATTTTCCAAGTCCTGCCTGCTTACCATTGTTTTTCTTCTTGTTCCAGAGGAGTTCCAAAATGGTATTCAAAGCCAGATCTTTCATGGCATTTTAATGACCTTGGGATCCCCAGTCTTCTGTATGGACCACCAGATGAAAACCAAGCCCTCTACATGTACTCAAAAGTTTACGCATGTCTCAGGATGTTTTGCTATTTTAATGCAGATATCATGATATTTAGTGGCAGAAAGAAAGCCTTTCTGAAACAAACTCATATTCTACTTCGTCTTCAACCAAATAAAGTTTTTACCACCTCGTTTGTGAAATGTGATTACACAATTGCTCTTGATAAATTACAGCAATCATTCAAATTTCTAGAAAAACAGGTGTATTCAGGAATACCATATTTAGAATTGAAAATCTGGAATATACACAGTAAACAAGTACTTTAAATTCCAAACATAATTGGTAGCAAATCATAAAATTCTATTAACATTTTTCTTCATTTGTTCTTTATAGAATAACATTGAATATAGGATGGAAAATAATTTTTGAGATTCCTAATTTTAAGGCAAAATAAGAAGAATAGTTTTCTCTGCAGTTAATTTGGTACTGAGTTTTACTAAACCATTCAAGGAAGAGGCAGTATCTCGAAGGCTCTTAGTATCCAAGATACTTAATGAACAACCTCTGGATTCTGAAGGCACAATTTGTATCTCAAGCTTAAATCCTACTTTATCTCTGCTTCATTATCTCCATCTCAGTGGAAGACAGTTCCATACTGTTTTCCATGTCATTACTGGGTGCAGTAGCATTGTATTTCTATTTATTATTAGAGCAGTACTCTCTCATCACACATCCTCTTCTGGCTGCTTCAGTGCTGCCTTCTTAAATCTATTCTTTGAACTGTGCTCCCAATTTCCTGTGAATAAGACTCTCTTATATGAAGATGTCTCATATGATAGCCTTCGCTTTCTCATACATATTCAAATATCAAATGGAATCTGTATTTCTCCTATATCTTAGTAATTTTTTTGCGCGTTAATAAAAAAAAAAAAATCAAGCAAACTGAAGCAGTGTTCCAGTCATAATTCTCACATATACCAGAAAAAGAGGATCAGCTGCCTTCCTGGTGGAATTTCACCTTGAGTTTTATTTGATAATGCTGGTTGATACAACCCAATGGACAGGCACTGGTCTCTTTTCCCAGGGACCATACCCAATCTGTTTTGTTAATGTCCCAGAAACAGACAAGCTTGAACAGTTGTATCACCTTAAGAAATCACTCATCATCTACATTCCTAAATACTCTCTCTGCTTATGGAGAATATTATCAATCCCATTCAATGCACTGGTGACCTTAAACAATCAAAGATCCAGGGATGTAAACTGTTTTCACACACTTTTTTCATTACTTCTCAGAACCTTTCATCCACAGCAGGCAGAGCACAGGTGTGCAAAAGCAACCAGTGGTCACATTCTATGCTCTAGAGCAATGGTAGCTTTTCATTTAATTAAGAGAAAATATTTAAAGCCATCACTGCCTCCATGAACTGTTCTTCTCTAATACAAATGAAGGGAATTACCATGGTGTCTATGAACGACAAGTTTTCCATACTACTTTTCTCCTGTCTTAAACCAGTCTCTAAGTGAAGATGTTTAATTGCAAATGAGGATGTAGCTATACTAGGATGGCACTTCAGGCTCCAGAAACATAGAAAGCACCAGCTTTCAAAACTTTACCAGTTTGAAACTGTTTAAAAGTTTAGGAAAACAAATGATAAAAAGTGATACTGAAATTAAATACACAAAAATAACTGTGAGGCTATGCTAAATGTATGTCCTGTGTACCACAAAGACAAGGAGACAGGATCAAATGGGTCTGCATTAAACAAGGAGGAGCAGGGTGGAAAAAAAAACTTCAGGAAAACAGAACAATGGCATAATTTAGCATATTTGTACTTGGGTCAGATCCAGCTGATTGCTTTGGAAAAGATTCTTCTCAAAGTGAAAGGTAAATGAAGGAAGGGAGTTCAGGAGAGAGGCGGGTGTTTGTCTTTAAAATGAATTATTTGGAGAATGCAATGAGCAGTGAATGTATCACGTTACAGTAAACACTCCAAATACCTTAAAAATACTATAGCAGCGTCTTCATTGCCTTGATTGTTATTAGGTAGAAGGCAAACAAATGTTTCTTTGTTGAAAAAGAACTTGGAGCTCTGCCAGGAATGGTTATGTCCAACACACATTATTTATGACTTTATAAAGTGCAAGAATATTAGTCACTTAATGAATAGGTGGAGGATGTCTGTTACAAGACATGAAATGATCGTAACTTGTTAAAGATAAAGAAGGATAAAAATGGGAATCCCTTCACTCAGGCTGCTGTGAGTCTCCACCTCATATCTACAGAAATGTAGTTTCAAGCTTCTGCCAAAACTGTCCCAGGCATCACTGCTGACCTTTGTAAATTCAAGACCCAACACTGTCTTCTCCACATCTCTTACACACCCCCGCTGATATCTTTGACATCACAAATTACCCATCTCTTCCTAAAACTTCAGTTTGGTACACAGTTTATACTGTGGGCTTCCTCCTTGCCTTTCTTTTTAGAGCTCCACTCAGTGGTCTCATCTTCCTCCTCCTCCCTTCACACCCTGTGGACATTTTCCAAGGGGCTTTTCTAACCCACCCCTTTTCATATTATCTATTTTTACACTTCTGTTGACCTCATTCACTCATATGGTCTCTCCTCAAGCAGGGACCGACAACCCTCAAATATTCCTCTTTTGCACATCTGTACCCTGCTACCTTTCTCTTGGCTCACAGATACTGCAATACTAAATATAACAATAGAAGTACACATTTATCCCACCTAACCTCCTTCCAACCATCACCTTCCTCTCCAAAAGGAATCTTTACCCAACTACAGATGAAGGTTTTGAGACAGATCAGTCATAATATAGATATTTTTCCTTTATTTATACCTCACTTATTTCCACTTTATATTATTTATTCTTCATATTAAAGAAGGAGAAAAAAAGAGCTGTCTGAGAAGGAGGAACTCTCTTTGGATTTACATTCAAACAAGGAGATGAAACAGGACAAGAAGAAGCAATAGCTTTTTGTTGTTGTTCAGAAGATAACTGAAATTTTGTGAAATGCAGAGCTCTTTGTACCTGGAATCTAATTACATAAAGTGTTCTATACCTCTGCCACTGAATGCTGTGGGTTACAGGGTTTGTTGCTCAGGGGGTTTAAATTGTGCTTTCATATTATTTTGGCTCTTTTAAAGCAGTTCTCCATTTTCCTAAAAAATGGCTGTTGCCAGCCATCAGACTTTGCTACCTCTGCTACAACAGCGTGACCATGCCTGGCTAAGCACTTGCTCAATCTTTTTATTCAGCTTCCAGCACAGCTCAGCACCATGTATCATACACATCGTGCAAAAATTTTGCTCAGGCATAATCATGGTTCTTAAAACTCAAACTTTGCCACACAATGACAAGGTCTCCACATTACCAGAATTGCTTTCCCTCCTCCTCCGCCCCCATCCAACTCCTCATCAGTCTCTAGCATGACTCAACCCCGTTGAAAAGCTGTAGGTTTACAAGTCATTTCATTTCTTTCAAGTGAGATACATCATATGGAGGAAATAAATAAAATGTTTTCAGTGCCTGGTCCCCGGTGGATAATAGTCTATCTGGTTTCATAAACTACTTCTAACTGGGAATTTTTCTACATTAGTTTTGGCTTAACCTGAGTGAAATCCCCATTTTGAAGCCCACTCTCTGATGGCAGAGAACAAAACCTCGCCCAGTAGCACATCAACATCTCCTTCTTGGTCTTTGAGCTGACCAACATATTTTGGAACTGTTCCTGTTACAATTCCTGCCTTATCTCCAAGACTGCGGGCAGGGTAAAAACTGCCTTCGGACAAATACATTTTTCCTAAGGTCCTGTGCTGAGAGCCATCTTTTACTTGCCAAAACCCCAGATTTCAGCTACACTGTCAGGTTTTCAACACATTTTTAACTATTTCACTTCCAAATCCTAAGCAATTTACTGGCTAGCCAGGAGATGTTTGTGTATGTGCTCTTCTCTGTCACCCTCTCACTGGCCTGTGTTAAAATTTATACAAAATGGCTGGGGGGGGAGGGGGGGGTGTGAGAAAATTACTGTCATGTATCATTCTAAGGAAAACGAAGTTAGAGTATCTTATTTTCAGTAGTCATGACGGAGTAAAAGCAGAAGCAAACATTTATCTGGATCAACTGATATATCATTATGATTACAGCTCCTTTTCCTCCCCCCAAGAGTTTCATGGTGTTAAAATTTTGAGGACAAATTATGTCAAGTTTTGAGTATCCCCTGCTAGCTGCTACTTGCCCTTACTTCTAGTCAAATTACTTCAACTGATCACTGTCAGCACTGTGCAGAATTAAAAGCCCCATTGGAAAAGTATCCCCAAACCTACAAAAATAATTGTAGAAGAATCAAAAGGGGCAGATGTGAAAAAAGAACAATGAGGGCTAACAGAGGAGAGATGGTTCATTGAATTGAAAAGGGCCAGGTAGTAGCTGAAATTTCAGTATTATAAATAGGACATTATGTAGCTAAACTAAAAATAGGAGTTTTATTTTTACTTGATGTTCCCTGCTGCTGGCTGCTGACCTAGAGAAAGAGGACTCAGAAAGGAGAATTAAACAATTCTCCAAAATCATGCAAAACAAAACCACTAGCCTGGTGCCAGTGCCTATTTGTAAACTAAGAAGAATACAATTTTTTTAAACCAATTTCAAAAGATGTCTAACTGAAAGAACTCTCTAATACTGCTGTGAAAAGAATGTAATAGAATAGAACAATTTCTGCAGAAAACCAACTGCAATTACAAATTTGCTGTCTACATACTTGCTCATAAGAGAAAATGGCTGGTGTTTGTACTCTGATTCCTTCACCCACTCTGTACATGTACAAGTGCTCTCTATGCTGGAAGCACTCTCTGCTCAGCAGTAATAACACATTATCATTCCAGTACTCGGTTTCAAGTCAAGACTATGGGGCCTAGCACAAGTCTGGAGGAAAATGTTCTGTCAACTTGCCACCTGCCAACTGTCTCAGGACAGCATCTTGTGTTCTTCCCTTTCCTAAAGGCCAATTTTACAGTTAAACTGAGAATCCTAATTTAGGTATGGTAAAATGGAAGCTTTTCTGGCCAGCTGCTGAGGTGGTTGTTCATATATTGTTTCGTTTTAAAAAGAAAAAAGAAAATTAGCACAAGCCTAAATCACCAAATCAGGATTTAAGTTTCAAGCCAACCATCTCATCCTTGCGACAAAAGAGACTTGAAACCATGGTTTTGGTTCCGCTTACAAAGATAAGAGGAAGTTGTAAAACAAAACCAGATCTGAATCTGAACTTAAGTTCACAGCTGTTTCAATCCATGGCTTTTGGGGGAGCCCATCACTAGCTAAAATCTGAAGGACTCAATAGACTTGAGGTTTCCCTGGGCTGATTTTGGCTTTATCTGCTAAACACTGGCTCTTTGCAATGTACCACAGACCCCAAGGGGCTGTGCTCAAGTATTTATCCATCACCACTTTTGTAGAAAGCTCAAATGAAGATGAAACATGGTGATTTAATTTTGAAGAGTAAGCCATAATTACTTGAAAGATTTTATGGCATCAACAAAAATAACTTGCATTACTTGTCACTGCTGATCAAATTGAAATACAAGTATTTAGTATAAGAAATTATTGTAATTATTTAAGGAAAAACACTTAGCATCTGTGTAGTCTATATGCAAATCTATGAGTCAGTCATCCTTTCCCACAGACTGAAAAATAGCAAAATCCTTATTTGCTGTATTTGTACACCATTCAAATCAGTCATTACATCAGGGATCTGATTTGTCTGGGAGTGGTAAGACTCAGAACATAATTCTGCACTTATCTTAAATAATTCTAAAATGCAGGTTAGCACAGAGGCAGATGATAATTCAAAATTTCTTGCTTCTGCTAAGCTATTTTAGCTTCTCTCACTGTCAAAGCCAAGTCAAACACACCTAAATTAAAATGCCTATTTGCAGTGCCTCAAAAGACAACAGAAAAATTAACATATTTTGTTTCCACTCTTGATTTTTGGTAATATTTTTTCACTTTTCATTAGCTGAATCAAAATCCCCAAATAAAAAGTAAATGCCCTCACTAAGGCTGCACTGTTGTATTACTAGTGGATTTTGATCCACCAGACAGCTTGAGAGAACAAGGACCAAAACCCTCCCATACTGGAAATGTTGGCTAAATGGGCCATTTCCTTTCTTTCACCATTGTACTAATTTTTATACATTTATACATACATATACATACAGATATAGGTACACATATACACACACAACATTACTTCAAATCTAGTTTTAGATGCTACTAATAATTTTGACAATTCAACATTTCTGCCTTTACTTTTGCCTCTTCCCCTTACTTAATAACTCACTTGCATAAAACAGACAAGAGTTGCTGGACAACCTCTGGAACAGCAGCAGAGACCCAGGTTCACCTGACCCACACTTGCCAGGCATGATCTACACCTCTTAAGCACCATTTTTGGCGTAAGGGCACGAGGAAACTTCAGCTTAGCAGCACCACAATACACTAAAACTGGCCTGATGAACTATAACCACATCAAGCCACAAATAAAAGTCCCGATGATTAATCCCAAGTTCTTCCTCAGATATTCAATCTATTAAAAGGCATATTTTCATAAAAACAGGTTCCCTTCCTGCTATTCTGCTCAAAGGGAGAATTCTCACTTTGCTCGTAGGTATCTTCACTTTTCTGCTTCTGTACATACAGTACACAACTTCTGCATGCAGTATCTTCTAAAACATTGTAAGACCTAATAAGCAATTAGAGATAAAATTACAACACCTCCAGTGAGTACTGGACACTGGAATTGGTTTCCAGTTTTCCAATGCACCACTCTCTGCAGTCATATGCAACTTCCTAACTCGGAGATCTCGATCCACATCATTTCTGCCCTCACCTTGGACACAGCCCCAAGCATGGAAACAGAAGCCCATGAACACAAGCCCAGCACAAAAAAAAAAAAATTCAAGGGAGAATATCTAGCTCTTGTTATAACCAGATGATTTAATAGTCTCCATTTTGAATACCAAGCAGCTCCAGAGGAAAGTGTCAGGTTTCCTTGTTGTTGCCCCTCTTCAGCCCTCACCCTCTATTCTTGGCCATCCTGCAAACAGAACCAACAGCAGCACAGGTGCATCACACTGAGGACAAACTGGCTTTCTGAAGAAAATTCTAGTATTTACATCTCCTTACATGAAATATCGTAACTCAAATGAGCCTTTTCTATTTTCCTAGTTCAAATAAACTCTCTTATCACAAAGAAGAGGCACCTTGACACCCATTCTCCACAGTTGTTCCCTCTCTTGCAGTGAACAGCCAAAAGGTTTTGGACTGTTTGCTGCCGCACACCACACACTCGTACATCCACCTAAATGAAGCCACTGTGGACCAATTATGACAGATATGTTATTCCATTTGGAGTTACTCATTTGGGGATTTGATTTTTGATTTGTTTTCCTCTGAGGTTTTTTGGAGGCACTAGTGAGATGAAGTTTAAATTAAATTGGGACCATCAGCATCCCAAAGACAACTCTTCAGTAGCACACATTTAATATTGATTTAATATGATTATGTGAGCTGTTTGTAACTGCAGCTGTCTAACTAATGCTACTTAGACACAAAGTACTTTATATATTCATTACCAGGAATGCTAGAATATGAACCAAACCAAAACACAGCTAAATAATCCACAAAAATATGTAGCTCTGAAAGCTACAAGAAAGTTAAGAATTAAAAGCTGCAGTTTTCAATTAACAGAGACAGCTGAGGTGGATTGCTTTGTGCATTGCACGCATGGTCTAGGGTGCCACTGGATAAATAATTGCAATATTACAGAATACCCAAAGCAAGTGTCAAACCAACCATTATGCTACACAAAATAAATCACTAATAAATCAAAACTGCATTCATGCCAGTTGTCTTTGAGGATGACCTTTCATTCTTGGCTGCTTCCAGAGCCAGGTGCATCAGCCAGTTCCAACATCCTGCTGAACCTTGCAAAACAGGAATGCCTGTATTAGGGCACAACACAGCTGTTTCTAAAATATCTCTTATAGCCATAACTACCAATCCAAGGGAGTAGAAGAGACTGAGGTCTAGTCTTCTAATCCTACCAAACACCATAAAGAGGATTTTTGGTAGTCAGCGCCAATCCCCACTGTGGTTTGTGCACACACGTGGGGCCCTGTGCCAGGACCTCGCTCAGCACTGGACACAGCAAAGTCCAACCACGTTTGCTTATTTCAACAGTACCATTCTGAGCACAACATGGACTTGATTTAAATAAATTTTACAAGTGGGTGAAAAATAGAAGTAGGATTGTGCAAGAGAATTCAAGAGCGATCAATAGCATCCGCAGAGCATGTCAGACACGGGGGTCAGCTGCGACAACTTGTGGCCCACGAGGAAAGAGTGTGGGAAGAGTTGTTTTACCTGAGGCAAACCCTGTGGCTGGGCTGCACAGAATCCAGGGGCGATGGCACCTCACCAGTACCCAACACCCTGTTCTTACGAGGGCTGAGGCCATTCCTGAGCACAGCCCCAGCCCCTGGGCAAAAACCAGCCACCCACAAGGCTGAGGGAGCAGAAGCACCCAGGGCCCCGCCAAGATGGCGGCGCGGCCTGAGGGAGGCCGGCCCGCGCGGCGGAGAGGCCGCCGCCTCCCGCGGGACGGAGCGACCGCTGGGCGGCGCTGCCGAGTCCCGCGGCGCGGGGTGCGGGAAGGGGATGCGGAATGAGGGGAACGGGATGCGGGGTGCGGGAAGGGGATGCGGAATGAGGGGAACGGGATGCGGGGTGCGGGAAGGGGATGCGGAATGAGGGGAATGGGATGCGGAATGAGGGGAACGGGATGGGAGAACGGGATGTGGGAGGCCGGGTCGTGGCCGCCGAGCCTCGTGACGTTCCCGGCTGCCAGGCGGCGAGTGGAGACGGCGCTGCCGATCGCGGTGATCCCGCAGCGCCGAGCGCTGGCGGCTGGCCCCGGGAGGCAGCGGAGGCCGCCTTGTGCAGCTCCGAACCGGCCGCCGCCCCCGTCTGGGCACGGTCACGTCCGGCGTCTGTCGGCTGACAGCGAGCACTTCTGCCAGCGCTCGGGAAAAATACCAAAACATTCCTAGTGTTCTTCCTGGCAGTCTGTAACGAAGGGTTTCCCAGCGGCACCGCCGGGACGGAGCAGCAGTCACCGCCGGCATCGTGGCACAGCCGGAGCGCGGTGATGCCAGCGCGGGGAGCAGCCCCCTCAGCCCGGGGCTGGAGGGGAAATCAGATTTACTTCAAGCGCCGGGCTGCTGGCAGCAAAGGTCAAGAGTGGTTTTCAGTCAAAAGTTTTTGTAAAAATTAGACCGCTAATGTCATGCTAACGAAACACGTCCCTTGCTCTCAGCACCTCAGTGTTGGGGATGACACGGTCATATCAGCGTTCCTGTAGCCAGACATATCCATATTCTTTAAGGCATTTGACGCTTTTGCGAAGCTGAAACAAATCTCCAGGTTCTGGATGGCTGATGTCTGTACTGGGGATGAGTTCTGTCAAGCCATCAGTAACATCTTTCCAGGTAATGAATGTCCCAAAAGATTTTTCTGCTCACTTATATCTTTGAAATGTATCTTGTTTTATCTAAGGGTATACATTAAAATACCAATAAAAGTCTCACTGGTTAAAGCAAAAGCTCCACATGAAAGTTCCCAGCCTTTAAAATGTCACCAAATAGTTCAAAAGAATAATTTTAAAGCATGATGGTCCACAAAAACCATTTTCAGGCTGAATATATATTTTGTTCCCATTGATATATTTTTTGGTATACAGCAATTTAAGTAGGTTTGGGGAACCTGATGTGAATTTACTGTTAAATTTCAAGTTTTTATTAGCACACCTTCATGTACTGCAAGCAGGTTCTGTTGATGAGCAGCATGGTTATCACTGAGCCTGTAAAATAAACAATCTAATGGGACCACTAAGATTTGCTGATACTCTGTTTTAGTCCATGTTAATAAAACCCACTGTGTAACATAAGTTGCAGCACTAAAATCCATTATTGAGTCCAGGTAGAGAATCTCCTTTGCTTAAGCACTAATGTTAAAAATTCATTTTTAACTCAAGTATCAGAATCTGGTATCAGTTTTCCAGTTGTTCAAATTCTTTTAGGTATTCCACAGAAAGAATTTGGATAAGATGTCATGATTTTTTTTTTTTTAAGCATGGGCCAAATTCAGGAATGCCTGACTGTTGAATACACATTACACATGAGGTGTGGAGCTTCAGCAAGGTGTGCAACATATCAGAAATATTCATTACAGTGATTTCCAATAACATAGGGAATAACTAACTCACAGGACTAATCCTCACCCAAACGGTACAGTCAGCTCAACTAAATCAAGGCTTTGCTTCAAGGTCTAGAAACTATACACTGTCTTTATCAGCAATGAAGGACATAATTCCCTGAGGATGTTACCAACTAAAGTTTACAGGGAAAGACAAGCAGTACATTCCTAATATATTAACACTCAGCACTGCAGCTTTACAGGAGCACCAGATTCAAGCCCTGTTGTATAAAGAACTTAACAGCAGAGCAAGAACTCACCCTGCTGTTCCTACACTACGCTGCTCCTATTCAGCAGAATATTTTTTCTTCTACTAAAAAATAAATTTAAAAAAATTAAAATAAGGCAAACAGAATGTCATAATTTAGTCTTCCAGCAAGAGAAAGTACACTATGAATAGTGTTACCAGCTGTTTCTGGTAAAGCTGGCAGGATTTTGTTGGACAGTTATAATTCCCTTTGCTCTGTCCTCCTGTCCATGGATACTAGACTTTTATGGCATTTCAGTATGGAAAATCCTCACCACTCTGGGCAGAGCTGCCATTTGCCCTTTCTGTTTCCCCCTTCTTCACTTTTCCACGTGAAACACCTACGAGCTTTTCACACACAACATAACAAAAAATTACATCAAATTTTTCACTTTTCTCTCAAATATGCTCTTTCAGAAAGAACAATGGGGAAAATGCTCCTATAGACAAATGGCAGTACAATAAAGTGTCTTCAAAGTCTATCGAGATATAGATTTATTTCTATAGAGATAAGATTTATTTCACCCAAGCTCACTTAAAGAAACAAGAAAAAAACCCCACATTTACTATTTCAACCTTACCCCTTTCTCTGTCAGATAAATCATACATATTATTACACCAGTGTTTTTCAGCTGCAAGATCAAATTAGCAACATGAACTCTCTGTCAAACAAAAGGAACAAAACCCACAGGAATCAATGGGCACTCTCATATCACACTACTAGTGGGCAATTAGCAAAGAGAAACAGAAGGACGACTAAGATCAGACTTTCACTAGGTAAACAAAGCTGATCTGTAAAATAGATTTATAAATAAACGTTGTTGAAAATATCAATAGGAATTGTGTGTGCCATTTGGTCTTTCATTCACTAAGCACATTGATCTTTGCAAACATGATTCTGACTAATGAGCTGTGTTAAGCGGCTCTTGGTTTCTTATTTTGTTGCTGTGTGAAAGATCGGGACTCACAAAAGCTGATAAAAGAAACAAAAGCTTCAGTGCTTCTGCACTCGGGTATCAGCTTCTCAACATAATCTCTAGGACAATTCTGAATTTATTTATTTACTTAAAGGCTACAAATCCTGTTTAAGAGCTTGCTTGAATTAGGTTGTGTCATCTCAAATGGAAGAAGTATCATGGATGCAGAGTTTCCAGATAGGGGAGTTCACTACAAAGTACTTTGAAAATACTCTGAAAAGTACCAATAAAGAGTACACCACTTCCAACCACTCAAATCTTAATTCAAACAGTGCATCATTTACTTGTTCTAAGAAACAAACAGCGTGTCAAGATGCAGAAACAATTGCTTCAGCTTTGCTTGGAGCTTTGATTGAAAACATTTATGGTTAAGTTTTACTGATTTAATTGGGTCCTTCCAGGTATTGAAAAATAACTAAAATAATTCTAATTCACCTTTCAAAAGAGATCACAAAATACAGTTTTCTTCCAAAAACATGGGCATGTACCAATTCCGGGACTGAGTATCAACAATGGTTCTTACAACAAACCATGTAATTCAGTGTAGAACAGGCACCTTTTTTTAAAAAGGTTTCTAGATACTTTGTATATTTGGCTCAGCAAAATTTATTTTTCAAAAAAGTCTTTTGCTGCTAGGCAGAACAGAGGCATTGTTTAAAAGGTATATCCAGCAGACACACAGAGAAGCAGCTCCATCATTGGACAAACCAGGGTATGTTTTGATACCAAATCTGAATTCTGAGACTTGTTCTGGGCTTTCACAGCAGCTTGATGGCAAACACCTTTTATGGGCTAACAAGGCTACTTGGTAACACAATACACACTGACTTGCCTGAGAAAGTTACACTTTTCTTTCACTTCAGTGTCAGCTTTGCCTCAACTTCAATTGTCATAACTTGGATTTACCTTTGTAACAGAGAAAATGGAAGAACTATAGCTTGTATTTTTGGCAACACTCCTCTTCAAAAATCACTGAGCACACATTAATTGTACTCAGCAAAAATCAAGGCAAAGCTTTGTAAATCCCTGGAAATGTTCCGTTCTGGATTTCTAAAGCCGCTTGCCTTGGGTATGATGAACAAATTGTCTTACAACAGTCTACACTGTACATATGGTTGGCAGGGAGGATTTGTAATCTTCTCAGCTGAAGACAGTAACTTCATCCTTTTAGCTCCAATAAAAATACTAGAACTCCAATTATTCCTTGATAGGCAATTTCCAATTTCAAGCCACATCTGTTTAAAATTTCTTTTTCCTAATCCATTTAAGAAGTGTTATCACAACACTACAAAAAGTGATGAGAGAAGTAATTTAGTGTTTTGCAATGAAAAACAAACAAAAAACCCCTACAAAACCCAAAATATGTAAGAGAAACTACTAAACACAAGGAAATAAATGCAACTTAGTACAAAGTGGGGAGCACAGCAGCCTTGAGTATATAGTACCTCACACACACCAATTCCTCATTACTTAACAACCATAAAACTGTTCCAGAACAAAGACTTGCCACAGTAGTTTACTTTCAGAGGTCAAAAATAAAGTTAGGTTGCGAGTGATGTATTGTATTTATTTTTCACATTGTTTGCCTTGTTGGGAATGAATATGTATTAGATGCATTTATTTCATCACCATTTCACAAACCACAGGCTGGCCATTGGTGACGAAACACAAATATTCTGTCAGCTTCCAAGTGAATGTCCCTATGGACCTGCAGCTGTCCAGCCACAGCACAGCTCACTTCTCTGAGGCTTTGTGAGCATTAATTATCCTCTGCCGTTTCTCCCGGTTTCTGAGCCTGTTTTCTTCATACTGGAAGACAGATAAGGAAATAAATAGATCAGCTGTTATCATTAAACACATATGTCAAATTTAAAACTGTAGAGAGCATTTTTTTACCGAGGAACAAAAACAATATATTTGACTGATGTGTTAGAAACACAGCTCTTGCTAGTATCTACCTATAGGTTCATTTTTACTTTGAAATTAACATTTATTCCATTAAAATACAGGTTTCTAAGTTTGAGGTAATTAAGCTAAAGAGTATTAGAACATTCTAATAAAGAAGACTCAGTTAATCTTAAGGAGGAACTTAATTATACAGTGATCTGACAGCTACACTTCACACATGAGCTGGGAAAAAATGTTGCACTGGTGCTATTCTAGAGCACAGGTCAGGCTCTTTTCCTTTTACAAGATACTGATTAATGTGTGTCTGCATTCTGAAACATGAATTTGTCATCACACACTTGGTCTATTTTTGATCCTGGTCATTAATTATATGCACAGATAAAGCAGGATACCAAGATGAAAGGAATAAAGGCAAATTTAGACAGAATGAGGGTAAGGCATGTGGAGATTTGTAATGGTTTAAACAAGAACCACAACAGAGGCAGGACTCCAGTGTAAAACAGAAACAAGAAAGCCTTCACAGTATACATGTATAAGACCACCATGCTTTCAAGTATGCCCCTGCACTAGCAGAAGCTTGAAGAGCCTCTCTTTCATTGCAAACAAAAAGGAAACTTTTTCCATAGCTCAAATAAATGAAAAATTAAAAATCAATGCATCATTTGATACGTATTTCATGAGAAGCAAATTATTCTTGTCCTTAGGTTAGAGCATATATTTGTTCAATTTTTTAATAATTGGTATCAAGAATAAAACCCAAGTAAACCACAAATACTCAATTCTCTATATAATGTAATAAACTACTAAAGAAATTGATTTTGAAAAGGATTTGCAGTTTTTCATCCATTATACTGATTGGTCTATAACTGAAATAATGACCCGAAACATTACTTAACATTTACAGAATGCTTAACTTTTTCCTTTGCCAATATCTAATTTTTCAATAACCCATCCATGTTTTTATGTAGAATGAGAACAATGGATCTTTAAAAGCTACATCTGTACCTATTCAATATTTCTGAACAACCTTTCAGGGGCTTCCTAGTAATGGCATATCAATATAGGCACATTTTAAGAAGGCAGACAAATATAATCATCAAGAACTCCTTTAATGTAAAGGCTTCAATGGAAGAAAAAATAAGAATAATAAGATTATGTGGAAACTTTTAGTATGGTGAAATTTATGTCAAAATTAGAAAGTACAATTTCAAGTTAAAAGGTGTGTGAAATGTTCATTTATATGTTCTGTCATGTAAGTACAACAACCATAAATATAAAGAACAGTTGACACTATTCTGAAAATGTGCCTATTAAGACAGTTAATCCACTTAAACTCCCATAGTCTTCATTCCTTCCTATCTGCAGATATAATACAGCAATATTTTCATTTAGGACCTAACTCAGCAATGCTTTAAGTACTTTCAGTCAGTGTAACTGACTTCAGCTTTAAGTGTTACTTACACAGAAGTGACCATTACTGCTTTCTATTTAATTCTGTGCAAATACCACTACTAAAAAAAAATTAAGAAAAAAGTCAGAAGCAATCTGTGAGGTGTCAATTCCTATATGCAATATTTGTTCCATTAAAATGTGTTTGCCTATTTTTGTATATCAAAAAATACACCACGTCATTTGTTAATACCAGATTTTACTTGACAAATTTATCCAAAAAAGTTTAAATTTGGTCTCAAGTGCCCACATCAGAATGTGCTTACATTTATTGATTTGCACAACTTAGTAAAAAGCAACTCTAGTTCTCTCCCATTTTTTATTAAGCATTTAACTCACAGTAAATGTATTCCTTACCTCTTTTTTTAAGCACTTCCGCATCTCACGGTCAATATCATTGCAATGACCAAAAAACTTCAAAACATTGTGCTGATAAGTTAAGGAGAAAAAAAAATTACAATTCAAAGGTTTCTTTCTCTGAAGCCCTAAATTTATTTCAATTCATTTGCATTTTTCAACATATCCTGGTTTTCTTTTCCTTTCCCTTTCTTGTGAAAAGTGGTGTTTGGTAACTTTTTTCCCCAAGCAGGCAGAAGTTTGAGCAGCTCCTGAAGCTCACTTGAGCCATCTCTACCTTGCTGAAAGTTGAAGGTACTCACCATACATAACCAGACTAAAGGAGGACACCAAATCTGAAGCTGTTGTCTAAATGCAGAACATACATTTTATTGCACACTCACACTAGCTTACATAATGTACAAAAAATAAATATTCTGAACTCCAGGTTGTGATACGGAGGCAGTGTCTTCCCCGGTTTAGTTTTCATTATTTCTTTGTGATCAAGAGAGGCAAAAGATTCACAGCTCCATTATCCCAGCTATATGAAGAACATGGTGTTGGTCCAGAAGATGCAGGCACTAGGTTGAATTGACTGGAACATTAGAACCAGTATAAAAAATCTCTCTGGATCTCGAGGTTAATAAATCACATGCATTTCCCATCTTTATGGCACAGCTCAACTGTGGGCCTTACGCAAATTTAATTGTTCCTTAGTTTCTGAAAAACTGCAGGCCTTGTCCTTGTGAGGGCTCTCCACAGCTAACATGATGATATTCACCATAAAAACCTGTCCTCTTAGCCCAGACTTCCTAAAGCAATTCCATACTATCAAGCATTAAACCACTCTCAGAATGCATGGTTTTAGAAGGACTGCCTTTTCAGGGGGATGCTTGTGCCATGCCACAGAACCTCACGGCAGAACCTGGCAGCAGAGCACCCAAGTGATTTAGAAGACCTGAAGGAGGGGGGGGTTTAGCAGATATTTGCAGCTACACAATCAATGGAGACAACTTGGCCAATCTTGCAGACAACTAATAAATTTAAATTAAAAAGACCATGAAGAACAAAACAGATGCAAATGAAGTCACTTCCGTATTTCAGAGGGAAACCTATGTGCACTTCCATAGCTGACCAGCAGCTGGGTGGATTTATACAGGTGACACAGGAAGACTACAAAGGATTCAAACAATGAACAAGGTCTCAGCCAACAGAACACGACTGGAAGTAGGAGTGGGTTAATAAAGTTTATGACAAACACTTAACTATAGCAGTGCTATAATTAGCTTGTTTATACCTCTGTGATTTATAAAGGGCATCAGATGACTCTGAAGCAGTTGCATGGAATAAGTGGTCACTTTCCTGCACACTGATCTTGCTTTTACAACATTTTCATTTCAACTAATACAGATTTAATTTTGTATTCTACTCTCATACCTGCATGTTGAATTTCAAGGTGAATGCTCACATTTCAAGCTAACTCCACTCTGAATAGTGCATACAGTGGGTTTAATCTATATTTATCTAGCCAGATTCCTAAAATGTCAACTTCTTGGCTGAGATTATGAGGGAAAAAAAGAATCAGTTTCTCAAAAGTAGCTATTACATCTATTACAGTGCTACAATTGCCAGACAATATACATTTCTGTGAGCTGCTACTTATAAAAATTAGTCTATTTATAGCACATACTTGGCACCAGAGTGGAGTTATTAAAAAAGAAGTGACATCAAATAGGAATCCCATTAACCTCTCCTCACTAGATACAAAACTTGATATACAAGGCAGGTTCTAGATTAAGGATAAAGGAAATCAAATTGACTTGTGAAAATGGACACCAAATTAAAAAATAATGCTTTTCATCCCCCAGGAATGGTGATTTAAATTGTAGATGAAGGTTCTTAGGACATTTTGGTGTTATAAGAAAACAGCAAGTAGTCACCAATAACTCATTAAGATCACTGACTTCAGATTTCAGTGACTTCAATTTAAAAAGAATATTTCAGTACATTCCCCTTGAATTTCAAATGAAAAAGTATTGCTTCCTTTCAACTGAGTGTGAAAGAAGTGATCCTCACCCTTTCTGTTCTGAGACTGCCAGCACAAATATCCTCTCCCAGCTGAGCACAAGACTGACAAAAGTAATTCCTCTTCATGTAAAGATCAACATCAAACAAAACCAAGAGAATATAATTCTGTGCATAACTATTATTGCTGCTCCTAGTCCCTTCGTAAATCAGATTAACAATAGATTCCTTTGAATCACTTGCTGCCAAGAAGTTCAAGTGCACCTTCTAGTTCCAGTTCTCAAGGCAGTCTAATAAGCTACGTCATACAAGTCCAGGATACTTCTGGACATTCATTTAAAACAAAAAAAAACCCAAACCACAAACATAAAGCCAGCCAATCATTACTTTCAAGTAGTAAATCACTACTGCTGCATTCCTACTCAAAGCATAGAAAGCCCAGCTTTTTATGTACCAAAAACCAGGACAAATATGAAAGTATTTTCTTTCCTGATTGGATTTGTTTTCATATGAAAAAATAATTACAACAGTTTAATTTTATATTGCTTACATACTGCCTATTCTCCTCCTAAATGATGGTCATTTTATTTGGTAATCCTTCTGATACTATAGTACTTAATATACAAGAAGTGTTCTCAATTCTAGCTACTGAACATTTACCTACAACATTACGGTTGCTGGAAAAAAAAAAAAAGAAAAAAAGTCTCTACAATCTCTCAAATTACCTGAAGGATTTTTACGCAAATTAAAATTTCTGAACTCAGAAAAAAAAGCGTAACTCCTACCTTTAATACAACTTTTAGTTTTAAAGCTTGGAGATGTTCTGTACAGGAGCAGTGGAATGGGAAGTACCACCTAGGAGATTGTATCAACAGACTGCAGTGTGCTTATGTTTCAAGACACTGCACTCCAAGTGCCAACAAAAACAAATTGCATGTTGCTGAAGAAAACCAGTAAAATATAATTCCTGCAAATGAATTTTAGTATTAAAAATCTGCTCCCTTTGCTGTTGTAATTTAGAAATCATAACATGTGGTGCTGAAAATGTTTTTTAATGTTACTTTAGCCACTTTAAAACCTTGAAAAAATGTTGTTATCCCTCTTTCACTTAAAACATCTTCTCTCACACTTTTTGGATTATCAGCCTTGTTTCTCATCCTGTAATGGCTTTTGAAAAGAAAAATTTACAGTTCTGCTCAGAACAGTAAAGCTAACATTCGTAGTGTCTTAGAATCTCACTAACTGCATTAGAAAAAAGTATCGACATCACAACTGAATATGGAAGTGAAAATATTGAAGTTTGCATGTAGTGGTGTAAATCAGAGTTTTCATATTCATAGTGAATATTTAAATGTATTTTTATCTCAGAAACTATGAAATTTAACTTTTTAATGGACAAATACAGCAAGATTATCTCTACGGAACATCTATTTAGAGTATACCGGGAAAATAATCAACAACATTGCAATGATGCAGCAGAAAGCTTTCAATGCAGGGGCAAAATCTTCTACAGCTAGAGATGCAGAAGATGTAGACAAAGCAATTTTTAAAAAGGCCTTTAAACAAGTGAGATGACAATTCCATTATCCTGAAGCAATGAAGAGTCTGGAAAAGCCTGAAGACAATATAGCATTTCACATCCTTGGGTAGGTGCCTATTAAGAAGATGGAAGTCAAGCAGCAATTCCCAATTAGCTCTCCAAGCACTGAATGTCATGCATGAGGCTTTTGGGATCCCCGTCAACACATCTGCTTATAACCACACTGAAGCATCTGCCCCAGGGACAGCTGGAATATGGAAATACCATAAGCATACAAAAAGAGGGTATTTGAAGCTGATTTTATGATTGTTTTTTGAGGGGCACACAGTACTAAGAGGTGCAGAAATTATTTCAGTCCTTAAAATAGGTCCCTAAGTGTTAAGCTGTAGCACAGAAAATTTTAAGGTATGTTCTATTTCCTAAATAAATCGCTGGCAAGGCTTTACATACAGTCATCAGATAGCTCTTCAGTGAAAACACACCAGCTATATTTCATGGCTGTTCTGCCTAGAGGAGGGTTTTCTCTTCATGAGCATATAATATCATCACTAATTTATCTGACACTCATTTCCCCAACCCACCCACTCTTTTCTCTGCTCAACACTCCTTACCTCCTTGTGACACTTCTTGAGCAGACTGATAATTAGGTTACACTCTTCAGTGTGCAGATGAGGAGACAGGTCTGGATGCATCTTTAGTTAGAGATGATTTTAGTAGCACAAGGACAAGATATTGAGAAAATTTCCACCTGCCAACATTAAGACAGTGTAACTAGCAAGTCTGATTTAACACATAAGGTATTATCACTGTGTTATTTTAACAAAAAATATTTGAGATCAAAATGCAGTTTAATGCGTATAATTTATATCACATGGTTACAGTCATTAAACCCAGTACATATCTGATCTTCTACACAACCCAAATGTTAACAGTCAACTATAAGTTTATAATCTTGGCTATCACAGACATAAGCACCCAGCTGGGATTTTAATTTTCAGGGACTCTCTAGCAGCATTAATCTTTCTTGAACTCCAGATTATCTTTTCACTTTCCTACTTCAATTTTCTTCTTTCTTGCTTTATAAAGCTAAGTGTATGTGATTTTCTTTCTACCTTCTACAAAGATTGCAGCAGGAAGCACAATGCTATTTCATTACACCACTCTGAGAACTGGCATCTTTTTTAGTTATCTACATGCTTTTTTAAAAATCCTAATCCAAACACTGGTGATGCTTTAAAAACCAGTATTTAACCACTTCATCAAAACAGTAGTGATATTTTTTTAAAATCACTCAGAATTGAAATGTCTCTTCTTGCAACTCCATGCTTTTGCCTCTCACTCTTTCACTGTGCTCCTCTGAAAAGCAGCTGGACTGGTCTTCTACATGAATCCCTCACTCTGTCAGATGGTGGCAGGAAGCACTTAGGTTTCCCTCAAGTTTTCTCTCTGGAACACTAAAGGGGAACACCCTTTCCTGCAGGGTTCTGTGGGGAAGGAGAAGTTCTTTAGCTGAAATGGATTGAAAGCATCATGTGACAGTGGCTGAAAGAAGCTGACATCTTTGTTCAGGAAGATCACCAGGAAGGGGAGGAGAAAAGTCCAGTTCATACCAGGACAAACAGGCTCAACTTGGCAAAATTTTATTTTTATGGCCCATACTGCCACTGAATTAGAGAGATGCCTGTTTGTTTGTTTGCGTTGTAACTTGTCATTTCCCCTTCTCCCAAACGGATCACCTTTCCAGTTGCAATGAATCAGGCAAACAACTACAACTTGCACTAAGCAGCCATCACTGTCTTAACACTCCTACAAGACAGACTGGACAAATACAAGTAGCCAATGGACAGATTTTACAATTGCAAAATCCCAAAATTCAGCTGAAGCGCTGACAGCTATAATCTCCAGTGCTATTCCTAAAATGCTCAAGAAATATATTCAGCTTAAAGAGCCACGTACACTCATATACCCAGTACTTCCCATCATGTGTTCAGCTTAACGAGAGTTAGATTCCCACAAGCAAACTTAATTTTAAAAATCCAAACATTTAAAAGCCTCTTGAGAACCATGAGAATACGTTCCACATAGTGGTGCAGTGATTTCTTCCAAAAACCATGAGAATATGCTCCACACAGTGGTGTAGTGATTTCTTCCAAAAACCTTCCCCCAGACTATCTGGAAGTCTAATGTTACACTACACTTACTCCTAGCATAGAAGTTGTTGGAAACTGTACAAGTTGCTTAAGCATTCTTTTCAACAAATTAACAAACGAACCTTTAGAAATATGACAGCAGGAGCACGACTGTAACAGCAAAGTGATTAAGAACCCTGCTGTGTTATTGCCACCAGCTTTTGATTGCATGCCACACAAAGTCAATATGTTTTAAATTTATCAGTAGAGCTTTTTTGATAGCTCTGGAGTTAGCATTCCCCTGAGAGGGTGACCTGATCAATGGCTGTGTGTTACTTTAACATGTGTGAACCCAGATGATTATTAAAGCTCTTCATCATTCAGCCTCTGCCTGCACTTCCTAAAAGTGTCATCTGAGCTGGCACCCTCAGAAGAAAGCAAGAGCAGTGTCCCAATGAAACAGGGAATGCACATCAGCACAGGCCAGGAAGTCAAATGGAGCATTTCAAGGAAAGATCCGTTATTTCTAGACTAAAATTAGTAATCACTGCCATTGTTTACAATATTATTCTCAGATTGTGGATGAGAGGCACCAATGCCACAAACAGAGGTGATGGCGTGTTTCATCAATTAAAAGCCTTCTAACAGCTCCAAGGGGGATTTCCAATGGTACCTCTTGTAGAATAGATGCTACAAATCAAAGGTGTTAACTGTCACACCAGTTCATAGCTCAGTACTCCTGACATTTTCAAATAATATTCTAGTTACCAACTAGCATCAGTCAACTAGTATTAGAATGTTTCAAGTTCAATTAATAGCACTCAGGTCATGCAGGCTGCGATGGACTAAGTAACAAAACATCTTTCTGAGCTTCCCGGGAGCCTTGAAGCACTTCTGAAGTTATGACGGAGCAGTGTTACCAATGCTAACTATTAAATTGATGTTTAGAAATGTCAGATTAGACAGTGATCTATAAATGAGCAGGGAAGGCTAAAATCTTTTTGCTGAAGGGGAACGACTCTGATAGACAAAAGAGTTTCAAGAGAAACAACAATGTGTATGAAGAAAGGACATTGGTTTCCTCAGTTTCTTTTTAATAACATTCTAATGAAAATAAGAATTGCAAGTTGCCGTTTTACCAGAATTCAAGTCCAAATGGACAGAATTTTATATATGTGGTAGCTCATAGGAAATTGAAGTATAAAAGAACATTGGGAAAACAAAACAAAAAAAAAATCACAGGACAAAACTGTGAATAGGCAATATAAAATTTCTGTACAACAAATACTAGCAGTGAAGTAAAAGAACAATATTTAGAAAATACAGGAATTGCTTTAGGACTGCAAAATGCTATGCAAATGTTAATATCTGCAGTGAATATCTGGAGAGAAGTAAAGAAATTATCTCTTTACATAATGGCACTGACATATTACACTGGTTTGCACAGAAATGTCCTGCCCCTTAATGTGTTTGATATGAGAGACTGCAATTTTTTCTTCCTTGTTAAAAATTGCATTACATAGGTATCTCAATGATTTGGTTAAAAAATCCTAAAAATGCAAGTTTCTGTAAACTATTAGTCTCTGAACATAGAAGGCATGGATAAAGATAATCTTTCAACTTCCTAAACCAGTTTCTAAATCTGTGCTGTTCTTCTGGGAAAAAAATAATTAAGAAATTGTCTCATTCCAGTATTATACTCTGTCTGGTTCCTCCTTAAGTAGGGAAAACACAGGATATTCTACCTTTATGGTTTTCAACATACACCAGATTTTTTCCTAAAAAATCAAAAGCCTAAAGCTGAAAGTTCTCTGATAATGATACTGAACTTCCAATACTAATACTTCTGTTTAGAAAAATGATGAGATAATTCCTTGTGTAAGCAACCTTGGGACACCAAGCATCTCAAATTTCCTAACAGTAATCAATATATAAATTATCAAGATACTCATCCCTAATCTGAAAATTGATCTATATATGTGTTCAATACATTAAATATTTAATGTAATTGCAAAAGGAACCTACATGTACTACAGAATTCAAATAAAACTGCAGACACCCAGGAAGTAGGCAGAAACCAAAGGCTGACCTGAAGGAGCAGGGAAGAACACCGTGGGCATTTCATCTTTGACACCAAAATTTAAGGTAAAGTGCTCATTTCTCTCCATCTGCCAATATCTCCTCCTGACCTCCTCAGCAAAAGGACCCAGCTGGGTGGAGAAAAAAAGGGCTCAGTACATTCCCACTTCTTCCCAAAGTGTGAGGTCAGCATGTCAGGAATCCATGGAAGTTCCTTTCTTTTCTCAGAATCTCCCATAAATATGAACTAACCAGTTCCCTGATGCAGAAGGAACACTAAATTAGCTTCCTTTAGTTTTGCTGATTAGCCTAATGCTTAATATTTCCATGCTTGAGGGACAACAATGAAGGGAAGGTTTAAATCTAGGTAATTGTTTCCATAAGATGCTTTTTCCATATTTTAATTAAACATGTTAGAAGCCTACTTATTAAACCGAGTTTTACTATTTTCCATATGAAAAGAACACAATCATTTTTTTTTCAGCTTTCTAAAGTCAATGGTAAAAAATCCCCAAACCACGTGAATTCACACACTGTGCAGAAAAATGACCTCATAAAGCAAAACGCAAATCCTTGTTTAGCAACCCTGATGATGAAAAATTACATCTGAGCACCTACATTGCTAACGATGATGCTCTTTAACAAGAACGCAGAACTCCGCTTTCTACAGCGCCACAGCAAACATTTGCTGCAAACACTCAAGTAACACCCACAAGGCGGCAGCAGGACCGTGCAAACCACGACAGGGACTCACAGCAGGGAGGCAAACAAACCTGCGATTCCTCTGAAGCCACTCTACTCTCCACGTTTAACATTTATTTTTGCAGTTAATGTCACTGTCTAACCCGAGCAAGACAAAACACCTGGAGTTTCACATTCTCAGTTACACAGTACTGTTCTGTTCGGTGTTTGGAAGTAAATATTTACAATTCAAACAAGTTTTTGTTTAGTCGAATCCTTTCTTTTTTCTCTAAGATTGTACAGACTTTTAGCATAGAAAAAGGATTCAGCTCCACACCTAACAGGCTGGTGTTACCTCAAGGTATCATTCATGCCACTTCAGCAGAAGTCCTGCATTCCTAGTGTTATCTCTCACACACAAAGAATTTTGAAAATAGCTTTGAGTACTCAGAGATCAGATTCACTCAGAATGAGTGAAATGAGAAATCGCAGTTGATGCACATCATTTCAAAACCCAAGGGAACTCAAAACTCAGGACTTTGTTTCTACCTTTCAATGATATCATTATCATCTTCCAGACCAGGATATTAAAGTGTCAAGCTGTGCTGCTGTCCTTAAGGCTGTGATTAGGCACACTGACAATAACCCCAAACTTTCCAGCATCTCCAAGAAATTTAAAAATCCACTTTAATAAACCAAGCTTAGCTAAATCTTACTGAATTTACTCATAACCTCTTGAATTTCGGTCTCTGAAACTATGCACTGGTTTTCCAATATTACTTATTAGAATGGGGGGAAATAATTTAGAAACACTTCTATGAAGACCAGAAAGGAAATGGAAAAAGGGTCAATTATGTCTACTTCTAGATCTTTTCCATTATGTAGAATGCACTTACTTTCCCTGAACTTAAAAAACAATTATTTTTTTAAATGTTAATAAATAAGATTCATCCTGATTTAATCTTTTTACATTACCACTTTCTGCCAACAATTCAATGTCCCTCATGAGCTCACCTGCTACTTTTAGTAGTAAGTACCTGAAGAAACTACATCATACCTGATTTCACACTTAGCAAAGCAAGGTAGAGTGTTAGTCCTAAGGAATAGAGCAGGTTGAACACCAAGTTGAATATTAATTTCTAAAATTTTATTTAAGGTGATCGAGTAAATCACAAGAAGGCAATTTACAAGAAACATC
Organism: Platysteira castanea; assembly: GCA_013397175.1. Lineage (NCBI taxonomy): Eukaryota > Metazoa > Chordata > Aves > Passeriformes > Platysteira > Platysteira castanea. The sequence goes on from VYXC01005072.1 coordinate 1,620,832, forward strand.
AGCAGAGTTTTGGGGCATTTAGTGGGATATTTTTATTATAACATACTGCCAGTGCCACTGCACAATGAAACACTATATCACAGATTACTGAAGCAGTCTCTTCCTATTCCTTCTAAGCCTTTCCAGTATATACAGTTAAGAATAACAAGATCCAGACAGCAGAAAGTAAAGCACTGTTTAGTGGAAGGTGTTCCTGCCCGTGGCAGGGGGTTGGAACGAGATGATCTTTGAGGTCCCTTCCAACACAACCCATTCTACGATTACATAAGGACAAGGTGCTGTCACCAGATTCCTGTTTCGCCAGCTGCTCTTGTACTTCAGCTGCATCTACCAGACCAGGCCTCATTCCATCTCATCTCCATGTCATTAACTTCCCAAAGAATAACATTATGAACCTAACAATCTTCTTGCTTGCTGTAAAATAGCTATTCCCCTTCGAAGAGAAAGAGACCGAGAGGATCACATTTCCATGTTGGAAAAGACAGGCTCTGACCCCTCGAGCAGCCCGATCCCGTGACGAAAGGCAGGTGGCACTCGGCAGAAAGTGAACATTGTTTAGTAACACGGTTCTGCCATGGGGTGCGAGGGGCTGGGGCAGCTGCTGTTACCAGGTTAAGGCAGGGGGGTCACACTGAACCAGCACCCGCTGTCCGCAGCTCCTCACTACTCCGGGAGGCCTTAAAGAAGCGACGGGACACACAGACATAGGAAAAGCAGCTCACGGCAGCCACAACGGAGAGATCCTGATATCGCTCAGAGCTGCCCTTCCAAAGCGCTTCGGGAGCCCTGGGGGCCGATGCGGGGTGAGGGGAAGGTCCCAGAAGCCGGACCCGAGCTCGGCTCGGCACGGCCCCCCAAGCCAGGTGGTCGGAAGAGAAGAAGGCAGCAGGAGGAGGGTGGGGCGGTGTTTCCCTACACACCCTGAATTTTTCCCTGAATTTTTCTCTGTCCCGCTGGCTCTGCCCGAGGCCGCCCCTCACTCACCCCGGTGCAGGGCGGGCGCGCTAACCCGGACGGCCCCAGCCGGAAACCGCCTCCGAGCGAAGAACGCGCACGGCGCCGGCGCCGGGGCGGGGCGGGGCTGCAGCTCTGTGATTGGGCAGACGGGGCACGGCGCGGGGGCTGATTGGTCGGTTCGAAAGGCGGGCGGCGGGAGCGCGGTGAGGCGCCCGGGCCGGGCCGCGTCCGGTCCCGTCCAGGCGGGCGCGGGGTTCTGCGCGCTCGTGCCCGCTGTCTGAGGGCCCCGCACACTCATCGGACCGGACAGACAGCAACAGCCCTGGGCGGGACCCAGCGCCCCATCTCTCTGCACCAGGCCTCGGTCAGTAAGGGAAACTTCTAAGGGCGTGACGTGTTCAGCTTGAAGAAGAGGAGACTGAGAGGGGAACGCATGGCAGTGTACAACTTTCTCGTGAGAGGAAGTGGAGGGGCAGGCAGGGATCTCTGACGATCAGTGACAGGATCCCAGGGAATGGCATGAAGCTGTGTCAGGGGAGGTTTAGGTTGGGTACCAGGAAAATGTTCTTTATCCAAAGCGGGGGTTGGGCACTGGAACAGGATCCCCAGAGCAGTGATCACAGCACCAGGCCTGACAGAGTTCAAAAAGTGTTTGGACAACACTCTGGGACACCTAGTGGAATTATTGAGGTGTCCTGTGCAGGGCTGGGAGTTGGACTCAGTGATCCTTGTGGATCCGTTCCAACTTAGGATATTCTATGATTCAGTATCTATGTAAGTTATTGCACGTATTTTAACTTGCCACTGTCTAAATCTGTGGTAGTGCTGCACGTAGGACTGACATCAATGTCAGCCAGTTGTGCCAAGGTGCAGCTTTGTACATCTTCGAAGGGAGCCAGTCCCCTGAGCCTGCCTGTGACTTGCTCTTATCTTCTTTAACCTTTCAGCTTTCCAGGTGCTTCCATCATGGATGAAACTGTGGCTGAGTACATCCGAAGAACTGTGCTAAAAATCCCAAGGGATGAAATCAAGACGATGCTACAGAAGTGGGGCTTTCTCTCTGAGGCACAGCTGCAGACTCTAAATTTCCATCAGATAAAGGACAACATTTCTCAAGAAGTTGTTCAACTCTGTGAGGTAAATCCTCTCCTTCAGAAACTGTTGGTGACATATAGGATGCATGTAGAAGCATCACCAAAAATCCCCATTAATCTTTGGCCATAACACAGCCTCAAATGGCATTTTGTAGTCTAGAAAAGGTAAAGCTGTAAATGTAACACCATTGATTTTGTCTGATCTATAGGAGTGTAGAACAGACTGATACTAAGTATACAAATACATGTTTTGAGCTCTAAGTTACATATGGTAGATAAAAGCTCAGTGTGTTAAACCTTTAAAAATGGGTGTATTTCTAAATTGTAAAATAAAGGCATTGATTGAGATGTCTACTCATTCCATAGTCCTGATTTAAATCTATTTAGTGTGGATAATTACAGCACTTGTTTATATCTTTTAATTTTTTTTCCCTTGGCCAGAATTACTTCCATTCAGCATGGTGTAAGCAAAAAAATTATCTGATCTAACTGATTTTGGTGTACCAGGAGTCTTTATATATAGTACCATAATATAATACCATAACCCTGATATATTACTGCTATATCTTGAATTCTACAGTTTTTTTCTATCATTCCCTTTAAATTTCATATTCAAAGATTAATTACCTGGAGTGCAGATCAAACTACAGGGAAGAAACTATTTAAGTTATTCTCCTAAAACAGCAAATATTTTAAAATAGCATTTTTTCTGAATCATTTGCATCTGTAACAAATTGTCATGCAGTTTCTTAAAAATCTTTTCATGCTGTAAAGCATTAATAAACAATAACCAATTATGATAAAACTCCTGACAGTGAGATGCTAGTCAGTGTTGCCTTATGTCACAAATACCCATTAACTTTCTTTCTAATTGCTTGTACATCATATTATAAGGATTATATTCCTCTTGCTGCCTCTGCAGAGGAACACTTAAACCTTGCTGAAATAGTTTTTATTATTGATTCCTCAAAACTTGGGACCAGGTGTGGTACCTTTGAAGAGAGTGTACGTGCTGTGGGCTTCAATGCAATGTCCTTTAAACTAGCAATACTGAGATTTTTCACTTGCTAAACAGTATGATTGAGCATTCTGGACCTGTAGTTCACCATGCACTCTTCTTCTTTCTAGGAAAATTCTGCAGACATAAAGCAAGCCGCTATTCTAGACATAATTTGTAAGTAAAAAGTGAATTAAAATGACATTTACTTTTTCTGAGTAAGTTGATAATGCCCTTAATTACACAGTGATTACCCTAGTGTGGTGCAGATGCATGTGGGGTAAGCACATCACATTTTAGATTAATCTTTTTGGATGTGACCTGTTTTACAAAAAGCTCAAGATCAACAAAAGTGTATAACTCTTAACTCCAATATTAATTCACAACTTGATTAGACAATAGTTTAAATCTCAAGGTTTCTTCTAACAGTCTACATGTCTTACATTTGAGTTTTGGGCAGTTTAAGTAAAACCCTCCCTTAAACATTGAACCCCAGGGATGCCCTTTATTAGCTGCTTACTAAATTATAAAAGAACTTTACATCTCTTTTAACAAAAAAAGTATTTTGCATTTATGATTGCTATGAGTGGTAGTTTAAAAATGTTAATACATTATATTGCATTATCAGAAGTAATATTTTTTAAAGTAACCTCTCTATAAAAGCATTGTAAAATTCTTTGTTCCTTTAATTACTGTTTGATAATACACTTTGTTATTGAGCAATTCCTATTTTTCTTAGATAACCACATCTACCAAAACAAAAGAATGTGGAGTGTTTACCAGATGAAAAAATCAGGTAAAATGTCTTTCCTTGCTGTAATCCCACAGTTCTCAGCAACTTAGTGCTGTGATGCCTGATATCCTACATTTTAAACACAAATGTAGTCTCATCTGGATTTTTTCTGTAGGTGCATTAACATTTTACTGCAGCCTAGTATGAACTTTTCAATAGAGATTACCTTTAATGTGTTTAGAATATTTTCCATTAAATTCTCAAACAATTATTAGATATTAGTAACTACTAATTAAATATTAGTCTTTTCTGTGTATAGCACTAACAAGGGTCAGAATTAAAATACATCTTTTTGTATAAGGTTATGCAATTTCAATATTTTCTGCTTAATTTTGTTTCAGCAAAACTAAAAACATCTCTAAATTACTTGTACACACAAATCTTATCTCTGGTTGGGTTTTTTTGTCTTATGTAACAGGAGAAGAATTGGAATATTTTGACATAACAGATTTCAAAAAAAAGTTTAAAGGAAGACTTCGGTCAGCCTTGAAAAATGTAAGAATAAATCCATTCTAAATTTGCTTCACAGCTCTGGTGTCAATATGTTGTTTTCATAACTGTCCCTTACAGTTTGAGTCAAAAACATGATAGGAACTGCATGTGACATAGGAAAAATGTATTGCATATCTGTTTCAGCAACTTCACAATTATGCTGGAAGGAAATAAAATGTAATTTTGTCTTCAAATGTGACCGGCTTCAAGAAAGGCAGCATGTTCGTGGTTTTTTATCAAATCTTAGCCCAATTTGCAGGAGCCTTTAGTTGCTTTAGCTCACCAGCTTCATTTGGGCAAGGTAATAGAAAATGCCTCTGGCTGATTACCTGTGTCACTCCTTGACACCCAGTGGGTTCCCACTGACAACAGGAGAGGGCAACAAATACAAATCATACTTAGCCAATCAGCTACAGTTCACATCACTCCCTTGTAATAAAGTTTTGCAATATTTTGGGGTGTTTGTTTGGTTTTTTCCTAAGTCAGCCTTCTTGAGTCAAGATAAAAAGTAAGCAAGGAGCAAATCAACAAGAATAGGAAAGGAAATGTTCAGACTTTTGGTTGTGTATTCTTAAGCAGTGATAAATATTATATTCAGGTCTAAAATCACAAGTTGATCAAAAGTTTAGTTTCTCAAAACATGGACATACTGGAATTATTGCCACTAGCCCTCCTTCTAAACAAACATCTTTGTGTTGTTTTCCCAAAAGAGAAATCAGTGCTTTTGTAATAAGCTATTTTGTAGTTTCAACCTTCAGAAGAAAATGTATGTTGACAGGAAGAAAAGCAATATTGGAGTTTGAAAGGTGATTCTTCTTTTTATCCCAGTTTGTGAGGTTATTGTTTTTCTCTGGAAATTTTATTTAAATACAATTCTTATGACACTAGTGGGTTTTTTTCTTATTCAAGTAATGGTACTAAATTATGTTTGGGTCTTGTCAACACAGATGTTAAGAGATAAGAAAATCTTTATGGATACCTAAATATGTTGGTAAAACAAAGCTTTTCTTTTTCTATCAGGTCACCATCACTTTTAAGGAATATGAGGATAATGCAATCTGGATTAGAATTGCCTGGGGAACACCATATAAAAAACCAAACCAGTACAAACCCAGCTATGTTGTGTACCATTCACAGACTCCCTATGTCTTCATTTCTGCCTCAGTGCTGAAGAGCAACTTGCCTCTGCTGTGTCAGGTACAGAATAAAACTGCTTAGATCCTGACTTCACCAGAGCCATGTACAGTTATCACTGGGTTAGTTTTTAAGAGGATGGGTAAAGACTCCTCACTTAACATAATTTGCTAAACTAGTTTTTTTTTTCTTCCTTAGCTCATGATAAAAATGGGGCAAAACCCAAATCTTTGGACTGGTGCATTGTGAAAAAACTTGGTTTATTGGGATTTTTACTGCTCCTGAATTTAATTTCTTAACCAAGTCTTGGGCATTATTCCATTAAATTGTCTCACAGAACTTGAAGAATATTAGATCAACACTGTTAACTTCAAGAACTAAGCATATGAGGTTATCAGGGAATGCTGCTCATTTCTATTAATTTGTGGTGATCACCTTTGATAGTCATTTTTCCACTATTTAGAAACTTCCTCAAATTTCTGTAGTAGTAATTCAAGTACTTTATGATTCTGTTTGTTTATTTTTCAGCTGATAAGACTATGGGACTTAGCCTGTTAATACTGTGAATGCTTTTAAATGTTAACCTGAGCTTAGTAACAATCTCTGCAATATTTTTTCAGATATGAAAATCCTGCTAATTAAAGGGCAGTTGCTTACCTTGAAACAAAAACATCACAATGTCTAGAGATGCTATGTTTTTTACATATTACAAACACAGTGATGATTAAGACTGATGTTAAAACAATTCTAATTTTTATTTAAAGGCCCTGATTGTTGCTTCCAATTACCATGACATCCGTGAAATGGAGCTTCGAAGTCATTCTTTAAACTCCCTTAAAGATATTGTGTTTAAGAGATATAGCCAGGTGAGCCACTTCACAAGTACATCCTAAGATAAGTCTTGCTTTTTGTTTCAGGCCTAGTTGTCACCCCCTAGCAAGGGGGAAAATTCACCTTTTCCAAGAGAGCATCAAGTTAAAATAATATTGAACTACTGAGGTCGACAGCCTTTCATGAAGGTAACATTGCAATGGGGATGTAATTATTTGGTATCCCACGTGCTCTTTATTATTGTTATTCCTAATGGCTAAACTCAGACTAAAAATTATATGAACAATTCAGTCCTAAGCTTTTATAGTAGCATCCTTTCATTAGTCTTGCTAGAGCCGTGAGTTGAAGGCTGTTGGAATGGGTACTTAGTCTGCTCATCCGTGTAAAACTTGTAAATAGGGAAATGTTCACAAATAACCCAAGACCAGCATTTTTTTTCAAAATTAGGTTGGCTTTCAGACTTCTAGTAATGGTCAAAATTTGGAAGATCATTCTCCAAGACTGAGAAATAAAAGGAAATATATTAAACTTCTTTTCAGCTACAGGTTCTAAAAGTAGAACTGAACTAAAATATTTTTTCCTCTTTCTCTCCATTTAGAACTTCCAAACTTACTATCCAAAACCTCTGCAAGAAGGGAATGTAGAACCAGAAAGTGGTATGTATATTTGGAATGGAAAGGCAGTTTAAATGTCATTCCTGCTGGCTTGTGAAATGAGACTGATAAAAGGAAATGTACATATGCTCCATTCCCGTCATGTTATCCATCTCTGGTGCCTTAATACTGGCTGGCACTGGGAGAGGTCAGTATTTCCCATGACTAGTATGGGACATGGAAAACAAAACCACTCAATGCCCAGTATTTCACATTAGCTTGTGTTTTTCTCTTGGTAAGATCTGAAGATATAAATAATAGAGACAACTACCTTATCCAAAGAAAGAGTGCAATGAATATTTTCAAGTTTTCATTGGTGTAATCTGATCAGAAAAACAGTATTGCAGCAGCTGACAACGTTGTCTTTCTGTTTTCTTTTTCCCTGCAGCAGATATAAGGATAGTTCAAGAAAACAGAAGTGAGAAAGAAAGAATCCACAGACTGAACCAGGAAGCTTTTGGTGGTGGTCCCCAACCAAAACTCGAATTTGCACAATACAGGGTAGGAAAAGCAACCAATTTGATTTGGCGTTTTGTAATTTTAATGTAGTGGTAGTTAGACTAAATTTCAAATTTAAGAAATACTATGGGGTTTTTTAAACTTTAAGAAAGACATTTTAAAATAAATGAGTTAAAAATCTCTGTAAGAAACAGACTGAAATTTGGTCAGAGTTTTAGATCGTGTTTCAGTCTTTCAGCCTTGTGAACTCAGCATTTTGACCTGTGCTTGTAATAAAGGTAGACTTAGACCAGCAGCGTGTTGGAGCATGAGAAATTAGGGTTATTTTAAGTACATGCAAAGCTTATGCTATGTATAACACCATAACTGACTTCTCAATGATTCACAGGTTTTATTGCATGAACAGACAAATTGAAAATTCTAAGGGATACTTAATGTTCTAGTGTTACTGAACAAGCTGCCTCTTGCTTTCAGCAGAAAACTCTTTGCCACATGGTGGCACCCTCTGATTTTACTACAACATTCCTTCAGCTGGAATCATGTTGTCATTACCAGTTGGGAGCAGACTTATTTAAATGTTTAAATGTAATATGTAATAACATATTAAAAAAAAATATTCATTGCTTATACTCACTGGTTAAATTTTGTTTCAACAGCTTGAGACGATGTTTAAAAGTGATCCTAAAATGGGTGTTTTGGATAAAAGAGAACCATTCAGATGTTTGGTCAAGTTTTCTAGTCCACATCTCTTAGAATCACTGAAATCCTTGGCACCAGCGGGTAAGTGTTCCAACTATAAAATGGAGGGAAATTCCAGAGTTTTAAGTATTTCTGCCATCCTACATTTTGCATGTATCTTGCATAAGGGAGCAACTTCATAGTTTGTTTAGAAAAAGAGACATAGTAGAATAAAAATGTTACCACTTTAAAAACTTACGTCTAAGTATATAACAATTTATTCTTAGAATTACTCGTTTATACATGGATACTCAAGCTGTGGTTTTAGTTTTAGTGGTTTAGTTTTGCATTTCAGTTTTATAACAGTTACGAAAGGTAAATAATGGTTGGTTGAGTACAGCTGTAATTATCTGTCTCTCTCCCTCTCTCTCCAGGTATGGCTGATGCACCACTTTCACCACTCCTTACATGCATACCACATAAAGCTAGGAATTATTTTAAAATTAGAGAGAAAAAAGGTTTATTTCCAGAAAGTTTTGTAAGCCCTTAATTTAAAACTGATTCATAGGAAAATATGCAACTCATTTATTACTGGTATTAATCTAAAACCATCATAAGCTTTTAAAAAATAAGTTATTCTTTGTTAATACCTTAAGGTTTTTTCCAAATTACGGCTCCTCCTTGAATTATTTTTCCACAGTTGTCTTTAACAGAAGTTAGTCTTAACTAATAAAAAAAGCTACTTGGAAAGTTTAAACAGAGATGGTGGTTATTTTAAATTGAAATGTGATGGCTGCTCTTAACTGTATTTTTAATAGTATTTGTGAAGTTAAAGCTTAATAAAGACACAATAATAGCTGTAGCTATTCAGTTTGCTATCATAGCTGTAGATGGCTACGATACTGCAGGTGACCTTTCATATTTTGGACAGAACACGTGCCCTTTTTGCCCTGTTTGGAACAGGTGAATAGTCCTATTCAAATGGGTGGGGCTCCCTGGCTGCAGCTCCAGCATATTTTTATCTAAGTAGATGAATTGTATTCAAAGACTATTACAGGGCATGGAGGAGAATGGACTTTTGGAATATAGAGTCAGTGATAAGCTTCCATCCAGCTTTAGGAGGTATTAACTCAGCTTCCAGTCTTTCTCACCAAGGGAACAGTCAGTAACAAATACTTGAAAATCTTCCTGTTGCAGTTTAATGTCTTATGAAATTTGACTTGGAAGAATACAATGAAAGAGGCAATATTTTCTTTTGAGGAAGGTACATGTTTTAGAATATCTTAATTAATTATTTTATCCTTCAGAAATCCTTGCCCATTGCCGCTGGTTTTTTGCTTGGGGACAGAGATTATGGAATCAAGATGGCAACAGTCACTAATGCAAACAGCTTTGCACTGGAGTTCTTTAGAGCTGGTAAATGTTAGTAATTGTATAGATATTTGCTGCTTTGTTTTTTGAGATGGATTTGATCTGAAGATTCAGTTAAAATGTACAAGTGTTTCTTTTTAATTCTGTTATCTGGACTGTTTTTTGTGCATGTGGTGTATGTAGAATTCCAATATACTTACAGTATCTCAGTGTGCAGAAGCAGCCGTATGTCCAGAGGTTGTATGGGCATGTTTTTGTTTTTAGACTGTAAATAAATGTGTAAATTAAGTCTTTTAAAGCTCATTTGGCCTGACTTGAAAACCTTACTTATCGTATACTAATTTTTGGTTTGGTTCAATTTTCAGCCCCTCTATAACTCACACATGAGAAGAGGTTTAGGACTATCTGCTAGCAGTATGGATTTTAGGAATTCCACCTGTGTGATTTAGATGTTGATTTGACAAAATACTTAACATAATATCAGGATTCTGGAAGAATTCCAGGTTTGGTGTGATAGACATTAAGAGCTGGCTCTTAACATGTCTCGCTCATATTTCCAGGATTCAGGTCCATTAAGATTCCAGCATGCATTTCACTCTGTGCATCTTGTTCTTCATAATGCTCTATCCCAAATAACCTAAATGCCTGAGATGGCAGTGATTTACCATAAATGTAAAGTTCCCAAATGCTCTACAACACTGTGAGTACCTGGCCTACTGCCTCTTGTTTCTGGGAAGGACAGTCTCCATCTCCTTTTTAACATCGCCTTTTTGGTATCTCTGATTTTCAGAGATGTTTCATCTCTAACTTCCTGTAAGCAGAGATATTCCAGGAACTACGTAGCATTTCCAGTTGTGTATTTATTAATTTGTCAGGAAACATCTGCAACTCTTGGGTTCCTTCTTGCTGAGCGGGTGTCCTCATCAAGGAGGTGAGAAGAAGGTAAGGCAAAAGGGGGAATTGTGGAGACCAAACCTGTCATCCCCACCCCAGCTGGTCTCTTCCAGCAAGTTGGAAGTTTAGGGTTGGACTAGATGACTTTTAAGGTCCCTTTCAACCCGAAGTATTCTGTGCTAACCCTAAGCAGCAGAATGGAGGCAGCTGAGGGCACAGGGGCTGTGGGAGGAAAACACATCCTGGGGCTACACCTATGGCATAACTCCAACCCAATAAATGGTGTTCATCTTCTCCCTTGACCAGCTATAGGGGAAAAGCCTCTGTGTGTTGTGTTGATGATTCCAACACCAGTAAATCTATTCTGAGTTGGAAGGGATCCATAAGGCTTGTCAGGCCCACCTCCTGCCTCTGCACAGAATAGCCCAACAATTCCACCCTGTGCCTGAAAGCATTTTCTAAATGCTTCTGGAGCTCCATGAGCCTGCTGCTGTGACCACTTCCCAGGAAAATTTGTTCTAATGCCCGACTAGGCTCTGGATGAAGAACCTTTCACTAATATCCAACCTCACCCTCCCGCCATTCCCTGGTGTCCTGTCATCCGCAGAGAAATCAGTACCTCTCCACTTCCCGGTGCAAGACAATAAGCGCAGCCCCTCGGCCGTGCAGCGGAGCCGCCTGAGCGCGGTGTGCGCAGGGCCGGGTCCCGTGGCCGGGCTGGCACTCGCGGTTGCCCGCGCGTGTCCCGGTGCCCCCGGTGCGCAGTGTGCGGGGTTCGCGCCGNCGTGGCGGGGGCTTGGGGCGGCCCCCGGCGCCCGTGAGGGACGTGCCGCCCGCCGGGGAGCTGGTGCGGCCCTCGGTGACAGAGCTGTCCCAAGTGCGGACCAACATCCTGTGCACCGTGCCCGGCTGCGGGAAGGTGCTGCCCAACAGCCCGGCCCTCAACATGCACCTCAGCAAGGCGCACCCGCTCCAGGTACCGCCGTGAGGCCGGGCCGGCCCCGCCGCCCCCTCCCGCTCGGGCCCTCACCGTGGTTGCGGGGCTCTGTCGTGGCGCAGCGCCGTGTTCTGCCCCGGGGCCTGCGGCCGGCTCGGGTCCGGGTCCGGGGGGCGGCTGCAGTGATGGCTGTGCTGGGGTTTGGTTCGTAGTGAGATTGAGGAGGGGCGTGATTCCCCACCCTGAGAAGAGCTGGGATTGTTCCGAGAGATTCTGAGAGAACTGGGATTGTTCAGCCTGGAAAAAAGGATGTTTTGGGGTGACCTAATTGAGGCCTTCTAGTAGCTGAAGGGAACTCACAGAAAGGATGGGGAGAAGAGCCTGGAGTGGCAGGGTGAGGGGGAATGAGTTCAAATTAAAAGGGAGTAGGGTTAGATTAGATATTGCTAAGAAGTTCTTCAGTGTGAGGGTGGGGAGGCCCTGGCGCAGGGTGCCCAGAGAAGCTGTGGCTGCCCCATCCCTGGAAGCGTCCAACGCCAGGTTGGACGGGGCTTGGAGCAGCCTGGGGTAGTGGAAGGTGTCCCTGCCCGCGGCAGGAGGGTGGAACTGGATGATCTTTATGGTCCCTTCCAACCCAAACCGTTCCGTGATTCCAGATGGGAATAATGAAGTTTCTCGTTGTCTCTTGTTTAAATTTCCCCTTGTGAAAGATCCCTGCAGGTCCATGTATAACTACACAAGTATGTGTGTGTACACAGGCTGACCAGTCGTGTTGAGGATTCCTCTAAAATTACTTACAGAAAATAACGAGTTTTGTACATTTTGGAAACATACCTCAGGCAGTTAAAAGTTCTTTGGGACTCAGCTTCTGTTGTTTTACTTGCTTATCACCTATCTTTCTGCAGTAAGACTTTAAAGCCCCACTTGTGAGGTGCTGTACAAACATGCAGCATTTCCTAACCTTATCAGCTGGCAAACCATCCATCCCAACGCCGAGGGCTGTTATGCTGGGGTTTTGTTTGTTTTTTTTTTTAAATGTCTGAGCTAAAAAAAACCCAAAACAGATGGATGCCATTTTGGAAACAAGCCCTCATTTCCATAATACTCCTGAGCTAAGCATGTGCTGGGGGGGAGGAGAACCACAGTTCAGCAGGCACACACTGAGAGTGGGCCTTTCTGAAAGATATCCTTGCTTTTCCCAAAATCATAATGCCAAGTGTGCAAGGACAAATTGTGTTCCTGGGAAACCTCAAGTGCAGCATTCATAGCTGCATTCTGAGAGTGCAGCCTCAGTGGGTGAACAATAAACATCCCTGTTCTGTGAAATGGCTACAGAGTCAAGTGTGGGCCACACGTGCTTGTTGGTGAGGAACAAAAGGAAATAGTGTCAAGTGTACTTGCTGTCTCCTGCCTCTGGGATGTTTTAATTTCATTTCCTATGCAAACTAACAACTTTACTGTGGTTTATGTGTTAGATCTCATGTGTTCGTGTGGGGGGAGGTACAGCAGAAGTTCAAAGTGTTCTTTCAGGTCAGCAGAGTCATTTTGGCTGTGAGCTGATGCTCTGAGCATGCACTGCAGCTGGTGGGTTATATAACTCAGGGTATGATGGGTGAGGAAATGCTACTTTCTCACCCAGCTTGCTGTTAACCGTGAGTGCCTTGTTAGAATTATAGCATACTCCATACACCTAATTACTGAATCTTGTGATGGCTTGGAATAAATACTGAAATATGGATGGATGCAGATTTTCAGAAACTTCTTGACTTGTTTCAAGGGCATTGCAGTTGAGACTAAAATGTTGTTGAGGCTTAAGGGAGGCTAAATATTTTAGTATTGCTATTGACTTTTAAGAGATAACTGACTCCCCAGATAAAAAGATTTAGTAGATTGCATTTATTAGTGAAATATGAAATTAGTGAAGACTCAACTTGGCAAATGAGGTGGTAAGAAGCTATTGGGGAAGGAGAGAACATAGTACTCCTGAAAAGAAGGGAGGATGACTTGGTTAATTTTCATTAATAAAAGTAGCACCAATAGGATGTTTTGATACCAAAACCCTTAAGGGATTGCTGTGGCAGAGGAAGGACATTTGCATAGAAAAGCAAGATTACCCTGTAAAAACAGATTCAAGTGCAGGAGTATGAGGTTTTTATCTTGTGAAGTGATAACAAACAGTTTGATCAGCTCTGATTTGTAACAGAAATAACCTGAGGTGGGAAACACTTGAGAAACAATTTGGTCATACATGAATGAACATTTCAGGTAAAACTGCTGGGAGAAAGGTGATCCTAAAATATGGCAGAGGGATATTCTATGTCAGTAGTGTAGGGTAAGAATCTGATTCAAATAAGTTAAAACAAACCCAGAAGATGTGTAGAAAATAACTGCTAAGGGTGATGAATGGCAAGTGTTTCTGACAAAGGGAAATTAGAAGAATTTGGCTTGTTTGGCCTAATGAAGAAGATTTGAACTGTTGATAGATAAAATTTTATATTTTGTCTCCTTGACGGAGGATAAGCCAATTAAAAAAAATGAGAGCAGTGGATATAAACTGACACTTAATATATTATGTTTAATTTAATTCTTTGGTCTTTTGGCCAATACATATTATTTTATGTAAAGAAGGGAAACTACTTCTGTGTAGTTTAAAATGAAGCTAGAAGAGTTCACATAAAGGAGAGGTTTCTGCGGGCTCCTATGATAGTAGGGAGGCTGTAGTCAGTGTGAACTGGAAAGGGTAGCATACCCTTAGGATAGGTTACTCAAATACTGCACTACCACAATAGTCATTATAATAAGAATAAATGCACTCTCTCCATGTCCTATTTAGTGAAGAAATGGCTGAGCTTCTGCTGCAAAAACCCCCATGTTTTAAATAGTTGACTACAGTCTACTGCAACATCATTTAAAATTAATCCTTTGGAGTAAGCCTTTCTGGGGCAGCAAAGCAAGACGTCACTAAGTTCACCTTGACTAAGTCTGTAGCAAGGACTGTTAACTTCCTGTTTTCCAAGTTGTTGTCACAAGCCGTATCCAGATTCCTTACAGTGCAAGTGTCGTCCTTGGGAGAAGTTCACTGGACCAATATTTACCCATAATTGGTGGGTGGATGTTGTAAAGACATGGGACATAAAATCAGATAGGTAAGGAAGGGAGCTGTGAGAATGTCTGAAATAGGACTGGCTGGGTGGGTTTTGAGAAGTTGCAAGATTAATCATTTAGAGCCTCGAGGACTTGGGATAGGTCAAAACAAAATTATTGTCCACTTACGATATCTTACATGGGTAGAGTATCTCTCAACTTGTCACAACTAATTTGTTGTGGTCTCTGCCACCAAAGGCTATGTTCTAGCTGTTAAAAAAAGCTTCTTACAGGTGTTTAAAAATCTTTTAAACACTTTTTATTATTCTATACCTTAGTATTTCAGTAGTTTTAAATAACCTGACTGTGGTTTACCTGTTAAGTGCCTGAACATGTTTCCCATATTGCCCTGTCAGTTGTTGGGTTGTGATATTAAATATAACATACTTAATAACTTCTTGTTTAGCAGTTACTCAGCGTATTGGTTTCATCTGCAGTGGGAGAGACCAAACATAGCCTTGACTTAAAGGCAGATCTTCTTTTCTCCTGAGGACTTTGAGACTGACATGTGATGAAAGTGTCCTGTGTAAAGTCAGGGTTTAAAAGTGGAATTGGAGCTGGAACAACTAGATTTCTTTGTGTCATGTTCCTGTTTGGGGCAGTGGCTCTAGGAGGAACAACAGTAGTCACAGTGATGATTCAGCAGAGATAGAACAGGCCTGTTTATGAATGGGCTGTCCACAGGAAAAACTGCTGTACATAGAGGTGCTTAGAAGGTTAAAATATTACCTGAAACTTCCTTTTTAGAGAATTATCCCAGGTTTTCTTCTGTGTACATGTGAGGGTCAGTGAGACAGCTCACATGGAAAGCCTGGATGGAGTGGTCACTTAGTGTTTGGAGGGTGAGAATTAGCATACCAGTTGTTTCGTAGACTTAAGTGAGATTTGGTTTATGATCTGAATTAAGTGGCAGGGCATACTTGGCATTTTTCGTTTTATTGCAAGTAAACTCTAAATAGTGCTAACAGAATTCCAGCATCAAGGAAGTGTTGTGTTTCTGTGACTAATCTTAATGGAGCTTCACTTACTGTGCTGCTAACAAGTAAAACCACATTGAATCAGCAATCTAGGATAATATCTGTATGGAAATTTTTTTTGCCTCAACACAAAACATGGGGCAGGAAGTGTCATGGTAAAAATAAATAGTACAGTACCACTATTCCATAGAGCTAGTTGTAATTGCACCTGGTAATTTTGATGGGGTATTTGCAAAGTGGCATCCACATAGGGGAAAAGCTCCATTTGAACTTTCAAATCATGTAGGAAAATGCCTCCAACTCATTGAGATGTGTAAACTCAATGAGCCATAGTTGATGTGTATTCTGAATATTGTCTTGAATATGAAAACCTGTAGAATTGTCAACTTCTCAACTGGTTCTTTTTCAGGATGGAAAACTTAATGCACCAATAAGGAAGGGTTTGAAAACTTCACAGAAATTCTACTGCTGTCCTATTGAAGGCTGCCCTAGAGGACCAAACAGACCATTTTCCCAATTTTCTCTTGTAAAACAGGTATTCCTGTTTCCTGAAGTATTTTCACACTGATTTAGTCCTGTCTCTGCTCCAGAGAGTATGCACTTTTGCATACAGATATCAGCAAAACCTCTGAGCATATATCCAGAGGTTGGAAAACTGTATGCAGCAACTCCAACTGCACATATGATTCATGAGTTTGCATGTTTGCATGTTGATATTAGAGGACTTGAACATTTTGATCAGACAGATGCCAGTATGTTCTTCCAAACTAGATCAGAGCCCCTCTCCACAAATGAAATAGATGAAGAAATATTAAAGAAGAGGGGAAAAAATCGCAGTAGCAACTGATGAAGGTTTAACCTGTGGCTGATGCTTTTAACTGCTTTTTCAAGTGGTCAAGGATTAAGAGCTTTTCTCTGCTTTAATATCAAAATGCATTTGTTCACTAGTTAACCTGTTTAAGAACATGTAAGACTTGTTTCTGCATTAGTGAGCAAAAAGAGCACTGTGCTGCAGTTGGTTACCTGTGCTGAGCTGGGGACCCTGTAGGGAGCTGAGTGGCTGGCACTTGGTGCCATTAATGAAAACAAAAAATTGTGGTGTTTGCTCTGGTGTTGACCTGTATGACTTGAGATTATTTGCTCAGTTGTAGATCTTTAGAAGTGTGCACATGTTGCAGCATAGGCTTACTGTGCTCTTTTGGCAAAGTTGATCCATAGATTTATTGATGTCCTCAGGAAACCTTCAATGGTGTTAGGATAGGTAAATGTTTATCTATGTTTTGAAGATGCATGTAGCATCAGCAGATTCGCAAACTTCAGATTCTCTATTGACTTATTTAAACTTATTTGTAGTAAAGCTTTAAAAAAATAATTAATGCTACACTTCAGCACTACCTAGCAACTAAAAAATTGCAAATATTTTCTCCCCTAACCGTGATTTTCTTTTTTTAATCTTCACTGAAAGCTAATGTTTACTTTCCCTTGTGTATTCTAGCACTTTATGAAAATGCACGCTGAAAAGAAGCACAAATGTGATAAATGTAGTAACTCCTATGGCACAGAATGGTATTTGAAACGGCATATAGAGGTCTGTGGCAAGACTTTCCAGTGTACTTGTGGGTGCCCTTATGCCAGCAGAACAGCATTACTGTCTCACATTTACAGAACTGGCCATGAAATTCCTGCAGAACACAGGTAAAAGTGAAGCAGTGAAGTAATGATACATTCATCACCAAGTCCTGTGTGTCTCATGTGCTGCCTTTTTGTTTCCTTTCTGTAGATTAAATAGGAAATAGGATCATGTTGTTTTAGCTGCAAAGCAGTGTGCAGTTTCTTTGTTGCTTTTAGGAGTTTCTGTTTTGTTGAAGGCAGTGGTGATCATCTAATCAGTAAGATCTGGTTTCCCTATGCAGAAAACAAAAAGTAATGATGACACTGCAGTGCTTGGCATAAATGTTGGTGTTTCTTGTTGCATCTGCTTTTTACAGTTCTGTGAGAATAGAGATGATTTGGTAGCTGGTAACAGAGATGTGGAGTGCAGTTCAGGTTATTTTCTTGTACAGGCTAGTCATTGTTGCAGTTGTTGGTGGATTTATTTTTTACCACCTATCTCTGCATGTTTAGATTTATAGTTTTAACATGTACATATATTTCATGAAGGACAGTCTACTTTCTGAGGCCTAGCCTGTCTCTCTTTGAGGTTCAGCTGCTGCAAAATTTAAATTTTGTGTGAAGAATTGCTAATTTTATCTTCTATTTCCATGAGACACCATTACCTGATGTGTAAGAGACACCAGTACACTGATTTTAAGAGCTCTGTCCCTTCAAAGCTCAGTCTGAGTCAGTGTCATAATAACACATTAAAAGTCTTCAAATCAGACTGCTTAATGTACAAAGGGGAAGAAACCATCTAAACTTGCACCTCCATTTGGAAATAGGTCTCCATGAGAGGTAATCTTTATTCTTTTTTAAAATGAGAGTGAGGAATGACATTTAACAAAACTGAACTTCATGAAGCCTTTTTATGTTTTAATCTGGATTGTCTTTTCATATCCAGCCTCATCTGTGACTTCAGTTTGTATTTCAGTGCAATGACTCAAAAGAATGGAAGGCGGATGTTCTGTGTTTGAAAGATGTATAAATTATTGATCTCGTGTTCACAGGGATCCTCCTAGTAAGAAAAGGAAAATGGAGTCCTCTGTACATAATCAGCAGTTGGCAGAGAAAGCAAATGAAGCATTCATCAATACACACAGTACTGCTCCTGGCACTCAGGAATTGGAGTCCTCTGAAGTGAAAGTAGTGGCTTCTCTTGAAGGCTCCTGCAGTTCTAACTTCACGAACCAAATGCAGCCAAAATGTGCACCAAAGATGCTTTTACCCAAGCCCAAGGTGGCTTTGGTTAAACTTCCAGTGATGCAGGTTGCTCATTTGCCTGTGTATGTATCTGCAACGGACTCTTCTGTCAAACCTGCTGTAGTGGCTGTTGATAATCAAGGTTCAGTTGTAAGCGCTGTTCATTTATTGCCTCAATCTATAGGAATCCTGATTCCAGCCCTGGAGGCAGAAACACTTGTATTTAAAGATAGTATGCCTGTTTCAAAAGTAACGACTTCTGGTGATCGTGAACCAGTAAATACTGGTGTGCAAGTTGAACTGGACAAGGTTACATCGAGTAACACAGGGCAAGAGCTGGGGAATGTTTGTAACAAGAACAAAATTTCTTCAATAAATATACAGACTGACTTATCTTATATCTCGCAGAACTTTGTACCAGCTGCAGCCTGGACTCCCAGTTCTTCTGTGTCCTCTTGTTCTCAGACAGATCTGTCATTCAGTTCCCAGGTTTCATTACCCATCAGTGTACAGACACAGACACTGCTGCCTGCTTCCAAACTGACTTCATCCATAGCTGCTCAGACTGATGCTTTCAGTCACGGCTGTTTTCCAACGTGTGGCATTTCCAGAGAGACTCAAACCAGTAGGACACAGGACTGTATTGGTGGAAGAGTACAGATGGACCAGGCTGTGACGTGCAGTGACATCTTTGACAATGTTCCTTCGTCATATAACGTTTCTACTCACATTGAACTTCCAGAAAACAATTTAATGCCTGCAAATATAGATCAAACCTTGCTGCAAAGAAGTAGTTGCAAGAGCCTGAATCAGGATACGGTAAAGTCTGAATCCCTTATCAGCTTCAATACACAGACAAATATACTTCCACCCCAAAATACAACGGATAATCAAACCCAGACAATGGACCTGCTAAGTGATCTGGAAAACATCTTTTCAGGAAACATGTCTGGCCAGACACTGGATAATCGTGGCCTTTTGTCTGAGACGAGTTCTAATGCTGATACACATCTTCCATCTGGTCCATCACAGAGCACAGGGATAGACTTTGAC
Source organism: Platysteira castanea (assembly GCA_013397175.1). Lineage (NCBI taxonomy): Eukaryota > Metazoa > Chordata > Aves > Passeriformes > Platysteira > Platysteira castanea. Next base: position 1,640,152 of record VYXC01005072.1, read on the forward strand.
ATTGAAGAGTTCTTTTCAGCCTCCAACATCCAAACTCAGACTGAAGAGAGTGAGCTTGGTACCCTGAACTCTGAGCCAGTTTTGGAGTCACTGGACATTGAAACTCAGACTGATTTCTTATTTTCAGATAGTGCCACTCAATCATATAACTGCCGAGGCAATTCTAACTTCTTAGGCTTGGAGATGTTTGATACACAGACACAGACAGACTTGAATTTCTTTTTGGACAGTACTACCCATCTGCCTTTAGGAAGTATTCTGAAACAGTCCAGTTTCTCTATGAGCACTGACTCATCTGATACAGAAACCCAGACAGAAGTATATATGACTACTAAAAATACACCTACTCAGAATATTGAAAGCAAAGTCCAGCTCAGTAGTGCTGAGACACAGACTATGGATAGCTGCTTTGAGAATCTGGGGAGTTTATTCCTTACCAGCAATGAAACACAGACAGCAATGGATGACTTCCTTCTGGCTGACTTAGCCTGGAATACAATGGAGTCCCAGTTCAGTTCAGTAGAAACACAGACCTGTGAAGAGCTGTGCTCCTTGTTCCAGAGCTCTGACAAGCCCAGCCACTGAGTGCTACGTAATGTAACTGTTTCCTGTGGTTTGAATTTAACTTATTGGGGTGGGAGAGATGGCTTTACCAAGTGATCCACTTTGCATTATTGAATGTACTTGTCATGAGCAGTTGACCTAAGAGACTTTTCATGCTGAAGGTACTCTATTGAATATATAACTTTACATAAACTATGTGTGTATAAATAGAGGGGAAAGGGGGGCTGTAACATGTTAATGTACATTTGAACCTTAAAAAATTGTGGTGCCTATGTTTTTCCCTCAAACTTCTTTACAAAGCTATTACTGCTTTCATCTAAGTGGAAGAAATTTTTAAGTTGTTCTCTATATCTCTCTCTCTATTCCTGGCTTACATGCAGGGTTCCATTGTGCTGGACCAAAACCCTGACCTGTTCAATTGAGATGCTTCCCTGAACTTACGGGGGAGGATTCTATTAGTGTAAGCTACTTCTGTTTACTTTTTTTAGTAGCTTGTATTTTAAATCCGGCATAAACATAATCAGCCGTATTGTCTTCTTTTACTTTATGCCTTCACTGCTCTTTCTCCTGCATAAGCTGACATTTTCCGAATACCTGTCCAACACACTAGACACGTAGAGATTCTTGAATTGTTGAAAATATTTATTATTTAAAATGTGTGTTGAAAGCAGTATTTTTTTTTCCCTGAGTGGCACTGACGCTCTTTGAAGGGTAGGAAAAGAACTTGGAATTCGTAATTATAGGGAAAATTAGTATGTTGTCCTTTTAGCTAGTGTAATAACTGGGACTAACATTTTTAGAGTCTTCAGAAGGGATTTGCTTAAATTATTTCTGTCTGTAAGATGCAAATGTTACAATGTGTGTGCCTCAGAGACTGGAATCATTTGGTTTTGCTGAAATTCTCCTAGCTTTATTGAGATATGAGTTGAGAAATGTTACAGTGGTTTATACCTCTACTACCTTAACAGAAATCTTTAAAAATGGGTAATTAAATTCCTTAAAACACTCACCTTGACTCCTGTTTTTGGACTTGCTGCTTCCAAAAACAATTGGAATCCATACAAGAGAGCTGGGAGATCAGCTCACAGAAGCTCTTCCAGAACAGATCTGTCTTGCTTTTGCACATTGATCTGCAGCCCCTCAGTTCCTGCAGCTTTTAGAGTTTCCCTTACTGTAGTCAAATTCACACAAACTAGTTTTTCAGAGAAGAAGCATATGACCTCTTGGCACCTTTTCTTTAATGTTTGTGTTGCCCCTCATGCCACTGTTTGCAGTAGTTTTCATTTGTAGGAAAATACATTAAGCCAGTTGTGAATGTATGTTGGAATTTGGCCTTAAGTAACTTTTATCTATTACTATATCTGTGAAATGTAGGCCTCTGGTTTTGTCCTGGACAGGTTTTAGTTTCTGTAACCTTAAAAGAAAAGAGAAAACTCTTTGTGTCAAATTCCTGGGCCTGTAACAGGCTTTACTCCTCCATTGTTAGAGGAGAGGTACTGGCTGCGTATTTACTGTGCAGCCCAGCAGCAAATGTATGTCCAAGCCTTAGGTTTTGAGGACTCCCTGTGCTTTGTGCTGCACATTCTCAATTCAAGGATGTGGGAGTTAAGTTACTCATCCATTGCAGCCAGGTTGTTTTTGTTGATGATGAGCAATACCTTTCTTTTTTCCTATTTTTTTCTTTGTCTTTTCCTAATACTCTTTAAATTGCCGTGGTGAGTGTCTTCACCTTTACTGGAAATAATCTCTTTAGATTAACCCTGAAACTCACATTTTCCTTTTGAAACCCCAGCTTTGTTGCCTGTTTGATTTTTCAGCAGTTCTAGGTGTGATTTCAGACACTCCCAGTCTGGCTGAAGAAACTGCAGAAGGGAATCTTGCAGTTCCCGAGGAGACCAGTAATTCTGCTGTGGGGAATGACCCCCAGGTTTCACAATGTCTGTAGAGTTCTCATCTGAAGGGTGGGATATATTTAAAAAAGGAAGGCCTCACTTGTAATTTTGTTTGTTCTGAAGATATGACTGACTTTGTATTTACCTGCCTACTTTAAATTGGGAGATAAGATAAAGAACAAAATTAGGTTAATTTATTCTGTTGCAATATCTTTCTAGTAATGTTGCAACTTCACATTTTAAAGTGTTTTTCCTTCTCCTTTCTTCCTCTGGCTGGGATACCAGAGAACACTTCTTCATACGCTGGTTTTTGTGTTTCTCATGTGCAAGTTGTCTGTACTGACACATGAAAGAGAGGCAGTTAGTATAAACCTGGTCTGGAAAAGGGGTATTTTCCACAGCTGTAGCGGCTGTTCATTACCTCTGAATTTAGAAAGTCAGTCTTGACTCCGCAAGAGAATAAATCTTGGGTGCTGAGGAGCAGAATTACTGAAGGGTTTGCATTGTAGCCATCTGAGAGACCAGCGAGGTTTAAAGTACTTTGAAACTAATTTACAAATTAGAGTGATAATTGCCATGTTATTGTGTAAGCCAAAGCTCTTAGCATCGGGGACTGTCAGGAAAAGACCCAAAAGTTTATGTGGACGAAATCTTATAATGTAATCATTACCCAGTTATTGTACTTTGTAATTAAAAGTATTTATGAGCTTTGTGTGTTTTGTTAGAACATGCAAATCGTAATCCTTTCACTCATTCCATTGGTTTAAAATATTTTGAATTTTAATTAGGTGAACACAGTACTACAACATAAGTCATTTATTGAAAGTGCAGTATTAAGAAATTATTAAACGTCTGCACTGTCTTAGGGAAGTGGGTCATTCTGACCAAAATTAACTTCTTTCTTCACAAGTTTGGTTCTCCATAAGTTATTCATAAAAGTGAGAAACAGGTGTGGATCCTGTATTTCTTGCATATGTTGCTCAGTTTGGGTTTATTAAGTATTTTTGTGAAAATGTGGAGACTGCAAGCAGACTTCATAGTTTGGTGAATCCCACACTAAACTTCATGAAACCTGATCTGAAACACTGTTTCTGAATATTGTGATTTCTTCACATTTGAACAAGTTCTTGAAAAAGACTGATTATCTGTTTCTGCCTTTGTTGTAAAATAAGCTTCAGACAGAACTATTTCTGGGTAGAACTAAAATTATACTTATCTCCCTTTTTCTGCAGTTTGTCTCTGATTTGATTTTCAAGGCACTGTATTGTAAGTATTGGTCAGCAGTGACTTACCATCTTACTCTCTTTTTGTATGCTCTGCTGCCGTTAGAGCTGCTATCCAGAAAGTAACATCAGATTCTCTGTAGCCTCTTAGCACAATTTTTTTTCTGGAAGTGATACTAATGTTACATGTACTTACCCTTTGTGTTTCCTGCTTAATTCTGTTAAGCTGTGATTGCTGGATCTTGATTTGGATGCCTGTGTAACACTATTATAAAATTGAATTAGTACTTTTGTAGTTTCATTTGTGCTTTTCTTTAATATATAAAGAGTCGAACAAAGGAAACGGCAGATTTGGAACTTGCATTCTATGAGAACATAAGCACAAATAAGCTGAAAAATGAAAGATCTGTCTTGTTGCCTTCCATATTTGCCAGAATGCTGAAAGTTTGTATGACAGTAGATGTTTCTTCTTCTTACAGCTTTATTTGTATCTATTTCTGCTAATACACCTGTAAATACATTTTTTCTGTGGGTAGGGAGGGAGTCCTCCCCCAGCTCTTTGTGTCGGCCTAGAGAAATTGGTAGTTTTAAGTCAGAGTTTGCTAACACTACATATTCTTAATTATGCAAAACTGCTTGTGTCTAGAAAACTTTCACTTCCAAAGGATATGAAAGCATTTTAAAAAATGTATATATACTTGCAGCTGTATATTAAACAGCTGCAAAAGAAACCTTGTGAAACCTCATCTAGTTTTGAACAATTCGATCAGTGTCTGTAACTTAATGTATGTAACTAACTCGTTACAAATTTTTATTCCAAGGCACATACACAGTCATTTTATTTTCTCTTGGAAACAAGAGGCTGAATTTCCCTGTTAGTCATATGGACCTCAGTTGTGTAGGGGCAACAGAACAAAGAACAACGGCTGCCTTCCACTACTTTAAATCCTTCTGCTGCTGACGTGTGAATTGATATTTTTGTTAGGCTAGGTAGAAACGTAAGAGTTGGCAGGATTGGGGTCTTAGGGGGCTGGTGGGGGGTGGTTAATAGCTTTTAAATGTAGGGTGAGTCAATAGAACTCATACTGAATCAACATGGGGTGCTCAACTTGCAAAAGAACATGTTCCTGAAATGGCAACTCAGAGGTGAACCAAATGTACTTGCCTTTATCATTAAGGTTGTACAGCTTCCTTTGCTTTAATATATTTCTGACATGTACTGATTTTTTAAACATGATCTTAGCATACCATTTACTGCTCCAAATACATTCACACCAAAATATTGGTAATGTTCTGGGCCTTGCAAGCTTTTTCATTCCTGTTTGGTTTAAGGTGCTGCTATGCTTGTGTCCTGGTGGGATGGGCCTCCTGTAAACAGGCTGTCATTGATAACAGGAACACTGTGAGGATACGGTTGTTTAATGGTAGCAAACCAGTGCATGGTGCAATCATGCATCTTCTGTTTCTTTTGTTCTTTTTTTAAGAGTTGATGTGAATTTAAATGTGTGCAAGAAGGACTTGCTGCTTAGAACATGACTGAATTCTCTTGTTTCAAGTGCCATTGCTATGCAATGAACAGAACTCAGCGCTCAGCCCCGCAGTCAGGGTGAGGGAATGTTTGTATCTGTGTGTGACTCTTCACTGAAAATGTAACCAGACAGCCTGAAATGGTGGAAACTCCTCAAGGAACTGCCGAGTTAAATAACTGAAGTCCCTTTACTTGTGATCCTTTTTCATATGCTGGCTTTACAGTACCTTCAACAACTAGCAATGGAATATAATAGGTGACTTGTGGTGATGTCAGCTCTACATTTCACAACATCCAGTGCTTTACATGCTTCAAGCACATGCATGCAGAGCTAGATTGACTTTACTTCTACCTACAGACATTTGCAAGTGCATCTGTGATAAAGCTAGATATGAAAGATGGCCATATCTTTACAGCTTAAAGACTTCAACACCTGATTACAATCTCGTTTAAATTTGTAATTCTTTGGAATGAATGAGTAATGAATTTCATGGGTGAGTCTTTCCCAAAGCATGTGTGAGTTAATCTCAGCAAGGCTGAGAAATGTCTTTAAAATATTTTTCTTTTCATTACTGGTGGGATTTTTTTAGTTAGTGGACAAATCTAGTTTTCAAAGGATGTTCATGTTTAATTCTTGCTATTTAAGCCAGTAAACTTGCTGTGAGCAGACAAAGTCAAGCATTCATTTCTTAGACCTATTTTAACAGGTGACAATCCCAAAGAAGGAATGTTGTCCTAGTAACTGTGAAACTTGTAATTACATTATTGCATGCAGAGAAAACCTTGTGCCAAAATACTGTTTCATATTTCCCTCTGTTGGAAACTGAAGTGTTACACAAAGCTACTAGTAAGTTATTCACAAGTATTGAAATGTTTTGTTCACAAATGAAGCACTTATTCAGTCCTGTAAATTATACATATTTTGGAATAAAGTTAACTTCAATCATTTTTTGCCTTCTGTTTTAATGGCCATCATCTCTGCCTGCACAGGCCTGGGTGGGGGATTCAGTGCCTATTGGCAGGTACCACCCAGTGCTCCTGAACATCTCAGTTTTAATGTACAAAATCTCTACCAACTCAAAAGCTTTCAAAAGGTGTCTTACAATGTCAGTTCTTGATCTCTGGAGGTGCAAAAAGGTTCTCTGTCTCAATCTTCTCATCAGCGTGTGCAAAATGTAATTTTTAATTACCTTTTACATGCAGTGGAATGAAAACCTCTACAGTTTCAGCTCTGAGACAGATGCCTCACCTCTACAACAGACTCTCAGGACAGGATTCCTTTGCTTTCTTCCTCAGCCTTACCATCCACCCCTCCTGTAGTTTTAAGATCTCTAGTGTCATAGCATCAAGCAGAAATTCACCTGCATTATGATGGTTGATTTTCAAAATATCCTAGTCTCTCTAACACCTTATTATTTTGTAATATATTTTGTATCACTGAGAAAATATTTTTTTGCTACTGTAAATATTTTTTTGCTACTGTAAGTATTTTTAAAACCCCACACCCTCGAGTGGCTTGGTTTGAGTATGGGTCACACTTTGTCCTTTTTCTTCTGTACAGTTCCCATGCTTAGTAATGATCCCACCATTTTCTGTTAGTTGGAGGATATAAAATGCTGATTGCTGTTGTTACCTGTGAATCTTGCATGTGTGATTCAGAGGAGGTGAATGAGCAGAACCCTCGTGACTGAAGGTTCATCTACACTGTTCTCTCAGCTGTAGTCCTGAATGAAGCATTCCCTGATGGACAGCAGGAGGCTGCTGTGTTCAGCCTCATCATAGTCTGAGGTAAGCATTTGCAAACAGCAGCAATAAAGTCTTTCCAGAGGGGAGGATGTCATAAATATCTAGAAACTAAATTCCCCTTCAGAGCGTTTAAAATCATGGAACACTTGGATGTGTAAGATCCTTCTATGAGTAACAGCCGTATTCCTATCACAGTGGTGGTTCTGCTTTAGATTAGGCTGTTATTTCAGGCTATCATCATTCAGAAAGGATTTGACTTATGGGCAAAAGTCAGATATTTTAACAGACTGTACCTCTGGAAACTCAAATGGTAAACAGTCCAAAAGGCAGGACAAACTATCTCTTGATTGAGAACAGACTGAGATGAAAGTGGCTGTTCAGAGATAGGGAGGCCCCATGTATTTTCCAACTACTTTCTTGCCTGCTGTTGCTGAGAATTTTGCTGGCAGTGAAAGTGTGACTGATTTGGGTTTAGTTCCTGAATTTCTTTCACTTGAAGAAATTGCATGCTGGCAAGCTGATTGTTTTCTGTCAGAACAATGCAGTTAGAGGCTGATTTTCTTTCTGGCTCCAGGATTTGACAGTGAATCAGTCATTTGGATGTTTGGACCTAAAACAATAGGAGAAAAATGTTGATTTAAGTTTCAGGTGTTCCAACATAGCATTTTTACATTGTTGTCAACAACTCACTTGTTTTGTTTTGGCACCTTGAATGCAGGAAGCACTTTTGGCTGATCCAGCCTGTAACTTTATTTCCTTTCCTTGAACAGGAACAGTGTTATTCTTGAGAGAATTTAACACAAAAGCAAGAAGCTGCTGTTTCCTCTGCTGGAAGAACCCAGTGTATTCAAAGGCACATAACTTGATTAGGCTTATGATGACTGAAGTGTTGTGTATTTGTTTCTTTATGTTCTAGGCCTTTAGTCAGCAGTTTTCCTGGCCTTCTGCTGCAGGTCTTGTAAAGCAATCTGTGATGTGGCCTGTGTTCTTACATCAGGTTGTAGTAAAACCTCTGTCTAATCTATCTGATCTGACCGTTTCAGAAAACACAGCAAAACTCTTACCTGACATGAAACACTGGAATATAATGTTTATAGTTTTCTCTGCAACTTTATTTTTCTAATGTAGTCCTAAAAAACTGACTGACTGCAACAGCTGCAACTTAAAATGAATTTAACAAACATGTTTGGCTTTACTTGTAATTGGTAATGCATTAATTTTTCAGCTTTCTCATTGAAGCAGCATTATTTTCAGTAGTTTGAATGGAAGAAATTATCTCCTTCTGACCTTTGAAAAATGTTCCTAGTTTCACAGATAGATGTAGATATATATATATGTTTGCATTTTCTATTTAGTGGAAAGTAGGACTGAAACAAGTATATATTAATTTCTTTATCGTGGGGCTATTTGTGAAGGGTGCCTGTTTTGTAGAGCTTGCATTTTATGTCTAAATGTGGAAAACAGGATTAGAAAACATTTTACCCTGGGGGAAAGGTACAAAAAAGGGAAGAGAATGGTCTATGAGAGGGATTTCTGTTCTGAGGGACTGATAGTGCACTTGTGTAGCTGCAGCACCATAATCAAATAAAAGTTAGAACAAGTTACTACAACAACAGAAAAAAAAAACACAAAAACCTGTTTCCTGCAAATTAACAACCAAGATACAGAGCTTGACTCCAGATAGTCATTGGCTGAGATTTTCAGAGAGATACTGGAAGAGATAAAAGTTGCATATAGTTCAAAGTATCAACAAAGACCTAGTTAGGAAGGTTTTAATAGTTTCTTTCTAACTTTCCCTTTTGACTTGCAAAAAATACCAGATAGGTACAAAAATTACTGCCATTTCAGATGGAAGTCTGTAGCTTGGGCCCTTTCCCATGTAGGTGCTTACTTTGTTCACAGTTCAATAGGTGACACTCCACTCTTCTCAGAGGGACTGTCACTTGAGACTCAGATTTGCTGCCAGAAAAGTGGTGGCTCTTTAGCTCTCATGCTGAGATACCTGAAGATGAACACAATTAACAGATTGCCAGAAAACTAATAAAAATTACATTTATGCGCATGTTAATTAGTAAAGAAATAAATCTAAAAAGATATTTAATTCCTCTATTTCTACGTTTTGCCGAATTAACAAAGAATGCATGCAAATGTTTATCTGAAGCTCAAGGGGATTTAGCAGTCTTTAAGATAAGAATATTGTGAAATGCCTTCTTCTTAAGGGTGGGTCATCACATGGAGTAGAGCATGGATTTAAGAATATTCCTAAAGTTAGGCATTGCTTCAGTGCTCAGAAGCATCAAACACCTCGTTACCATGCTAGGCCAGTCATTGAGAGTGAATCTGAAGGAAGAGGCTACACTTCATCCCCAGAATAAGCTGTTTAAAGCTCTAATGAATCTGTCTTATGGCCAAGAGGAAACTAAACCTACATGTAAGTAGCTGGCATTCATCAGCTTATAACTATTAATAGCATCTTCAAAACTACAAATACCCACAGTGCTCAGAAGGAAATTTTATTGTTTTCCTCAGTCTAATGAGCTTTAAAACGGCATGAAATTACAATATAGAAATGTTAGGTCAGTGCAGACAGCACTGCAGCTCCTCAGCATGGCTGACTGGTAAGGAAGTCCAGAAAGCAGTGGAACCTCCTGTATTTTTTATTATTCCTGACATTATTGGTTAGAGAGCCTCAGATGTTCTCGTGTTTTGTACACTGTTTTTGGTTTGTATGTGGAATCTGCACACAGGCATGAGGACTGTTCTTTTCAAAAGCAGTAGGATTAGAAACAGTTGCAACACTTCTGTCCGGTGTCAGAGCACAGTGCCAGTGTAAGGGCTCGGCATCTTCTTGCAGAAGTGAGTGAGACCTTTGTGTGGCTTGAGATAAATGACAATTCATGAATTTCTATGTTGTGTCCCTTCACTTTATCATTCACAATGTCAGCTCCTTTTTCACCCTTCAGCTCTCTTGCTGTAGCTACTGGAAGCAATCTCAGCTAAAGTACCATTAAGCATCTTCTGAGAGATAATGGCTTTTGTGTTCTTCCAAGAAGGGTTTGAAGGATCCTTGGGAGTGCATCTCTCACAGGTAGAAGTACTTGTGAAGACTTAGTTTCAGAATCATTTGGACTGAAGAGGTCAAACAGATTAATCTCTTTATCCCTTATGGCTGCTGGATTTTTCACATCTTGAAGGTTACACATACACTGTTCTTTTTTATTGGTGCATTCCTTATTTCATCTTGAAATGTTTGAACAGCATAACTTGTTATGTATTTCCATTTTAGTGCCACATGTTGTAAGATAACAGATTGCTAAACTGGATTGAAAATCTCTTCCTTTTCTGGAGCTGTATCAGCAGTGGCATCTATCCTTGACTCACCGTCTAATTTTGATTGATTTCTTGTGGTCTTGGCTTCTTGACCTGTGTGGTTGTCAGGGGATTGCGATATGTCTAAGCAGAACTGGCCATTGTGGGGTTTTTCATTTGTTTTTGCAGCTGGAAGCTGGCAAGTGGATCACTTTTATCCCGAAATGATCAGGTTAATCTGACCTCTGGTGTGGTCACTGCTCTTCACACCTTTTCACCATGAGTGCAAAAGTGATCGTGAAAATATCCCCAAATCTCTGTACAAGGATTTTGGAATAGTCAGACGTGACCTTTGATGTTTGCTGCCTGAAAACCAGCCAATCTCAGATTATCCATATCCAATTTGCATGGATGTGGGAGAGCTTCGGATCTGGGAGTGGCCGCTGGGCTGAGGTGGTGGGAGCGGGGCAAGGAAGGGCTGTGAGGGAGCTCCCCTGAGAACGGGAATGGGAGAAATGACAGAACTGGGAGGCTTGGAAGAAAAAACATGAGAGAGCTGAAAGGAGGGCGCCCGTGCAGAGGTGTAAAAAGATGAATAGGAAGAGAGTATTGCATTTGAGAAAAATGAATACAAAATGACCAAGTAAAAGGAAAAACTGTGACAAAGGTGAAGATAGGAAAAATTTTTTTTAAAAAGTGAGCAGACAAATTACTCTTAAAATATAAGGAATCTAAATAATCACAGTGAACCACTGCCTGACCAATAGAACTTTAACTGTAAAAAAAAAATAAAATCAAGTATGCAATAAGCCTATTTTGGGGTCTAAAGTAATGAACTAGTGCTGCTGAGACCATTTGCAGTTGATAGAAAGCCCTGTGGTTATAAGATGGCATGAAGACTGAGTCACAAGGACTCTTATCAGAAGATGGGATCTGGGGACATCCCTAAATGCATTTTTTCAGATATTTGCATCAAGAGCTGTGTTAGAACTTCTAGGACTGAAAGAGTCCCAGACCTGCTTGCTGATACTTAACCCTTGTTAAGAAAATTCAATCCTTCTAAAAAGTGCAGAATTATTTATATAAGAAAAATAAATGCTCTTTATCATTTTCTCCACAAATGTGATATGTTAGGGTATTTTTTTCTTTTTTACTGTCTTAACTGGGCTTTTCTTTTTAGCATTTTTTGCTCTCTCCAAAAGTCTTAAAAAGCCAATAACTTAAGAGTCAACAGACAGTTAATGCTTAATTAATAAAATTGTGTGTGAGCATCATACTCTAAGGCCGATTCACAAGGTCATGAACGTAGGTAAACTCTTAAATTCTATTTGTTTGTTAATGCCAAGTCTTCATTTGGATGTCAATATTTAAAAAGAAAAACAACAACAAAACAAAACCAGAATCCTAGAAACCAACCACAAGACACCCTTCCCAAGTGTCACATCTCTTGTTCAGCAGAACTTTCAGCCTGTTGGAATTTACTCACTGATCTTTGTTTGACATCAAATATCCTTGATATAACTCTATGAATCAAAGAACTTTCACCTTAATAGATAAAGACTACATAACCTGGTTGGGTAAAGATAATATTTGATGCAGAAATCAATACCATTGTTCTTTAACAGAATACTTAATTATGTATATATACATCTCAAACATACTATCTAATTCTAATCTGGGACTTCTTGAGATGTGACTAAGATATTTTCTTGGGGAAATAAATAACGTCTGAGTTAATCATCAATGTGGGAAGGTATTTTTAAAGTAGAAGCATGCAGAACAACTGTATCACACAAGGCTCACAGACTGCCAGTGTAAATACCATTGTCACTTTCATGTAGTCACATGCAATTATTAAACTCGGGGGTGATATTCTCATGTAACACCTACATAGTTCATCAGCTTTGGAGGAGCTGCACAAATGAGGGTAGAAGTTGACCTTTACAGTTCATGTTCTGAGTCACAACTTCATCTCCAAAGCTGCTGTAACCATGATGCATTTCGCCTTTACATCCATTTTATCTGCCGGCAACTCTCACTACTAAATATAAACCTGTTCTGGAAAGTTAAAGTGGACATGTGACAGTGGCCACTTTGGATAAGCCCCAGCACTCAGACGCTCTGCCCTGTTAATGCTTCCACCGTAGTTCTGCCTAATGCTCCCCAGTGCCGGTGTTTGCTTTCTCCTAGATTACCTGGACTCGAGACAATCAATAAATGCAGCAGAAGAAAGCTCCCCGTTCACTTTCTACTATAGTTCTGCTTTTTCTTTGCAGATCTTTTAACAAAACGGAAATTCTCAAGCATCAGACAGATTTTAAATGCGCTTTGGCACTGCAGGAATGTCAGGGGCACTCAGCTCACGTAGGCAAACAAGAGGCTGTCTTTAAAATTTTTGACGTCAGCTGGAAGATGCAGAGACAGGTCAACAAAATGTTATTAGGACAATGTTAATTAGGACAAACCTTTATCCTATGACCGTGCTATTTAAATCTGCAAAGGGAGAGGAATCTGGAGGAATGAAAACAATGCCTGAGCACCATTTCCTAAGTCTGTTGACACTAATTGCAATGTAAGACCTTCTGCTCTTCTTGCCCTATAATACAGCAAGCCTGTGTAGCTGTAGAATTTACAGAGAATTTATTTCTGTTACTGCTGGCACCTTCAAAATTATCTTGTCATAAAAATACTACTTTCCAACAAAAAGGTAATAGGTATTTCTTTAAAGGGGGAAGGTAGGTCAGAACTAATGATTTCCGTATCAGCTTGGTTTTGACAGTATCATTTAGAAAAGAGTCTTGAAAAATGCCCTTACCATAGTGCTATAAAAGCAGAGACAGATTAGACTTTGAAACTTAAGTGTTCAAAATTTTGTGAACTAAATTAAGATCAAGAGGGGGTGGTGGATGGCTGCCTACTACTGCATACATTAAACTAGTTTCTGTATGTGGTAGTGCTTACTTGCTTCTAAGGATTTCAGCATTTGCTGTGTACAAATATTTACAGTAGGCAAACTCAAAATTTCTTCTTAGATTTCCTTTTACAAATGTTGCCTGATGCTTCCCATTTTTAACTCGAACCACAGTTTCCACATCACAGAAGGATGCACAAGGCTGCAGGCTATTTGAGGGGATGTCTGTGTGTACATTTGTTAAATTTCAATGCTTAAAACTTTCCTTTACTGCACCTGTCTTAAAATTCGTCAGAGGGTGAAGACCAGCCTGGTAGTAAGGACACCCTCAGAAGTGAAAGGTGTGGGTAAGAGTTCCCACAGCTCACTTGGCAAGTGAGCAAGAGTAAAAAGAAAGCAGCAGCATCCTCAGATTCAGTGAGACTTGTTGGGAATGTTTGGATTGAGAGAAGAAAGTGAGAAATACTACTGTGAGGATTCTGGTGATGTTGACAGTGCTTGAGACAAGGCTGAGGTGCCCCTGTGTCTCATGTTGCCTTGACCTGGCCAGTCCAAAGCTTATTGTGTTGGTTTGGGGTTTTTCTTTTCTTTTTTTTTTTTTTCACTGTATTTTCACGGGTTTTAAGGGTTTTTTTTGGTTTACTACCTTTGAGGAATCTGTATTTTCAACTCAGTTACATGAACTACCTCACCTGCAATCACCAGAGAAGAGGGAAGTTGAGGGTTTTGGTTCCATGAAATACCATGGTGGAAGGAAAGAGGAGACCTGAGAAAGCCAAAAAGCAGGAGTATTACACAAGTTTATGATAAGAAGAAGTTGGGCAAGTAACATTACCAGAAGAGAGGAAGTGAAATTTTACGAAGCCACCCCAATTGTGTGAAGTACAGCAGAAATTAAATTACTCCGAAGTTGTGTTCCCAGACATTCGAGAAAAACATTCAGACCTGACTCAATGTGTAATTTGGTTTGAACTAATTTAGCTTATTAGTCCTGATAGTTTCACAATGGTTTAAAAATGCAAGGACTTTGCCTATTAATATATTTTAAAAATTCTCTTTACTTGATTTAAAGTGAAATGAACATCAGCAAAACCAAGTGTTAGTTCATTAGAAAATATTCATTATGACAGAGAGAAATTACTGAAAAAATAATTCAAAAGGATGTGGCCTTAAAACCTGTTTGAACAATTATTTGAGTCAGTTCTTGTTCTCCCCCAAATTAGCATGAGCAGACAAAAACCAAACATCAGTTCATGTTGTTTTACTGAAATACGCATTTCTATGAGGGAGACACAGGAAAGAGACCTTAAAAATTTTTCTAATAATGTGTGTTAAAGGACAAGTGAAATAATTTTAAGATCCTGGGCTAGTGAATTCAGATGTACTTATTTATGTTGTTACTATTTGATTTTTGCAAAGCCTGTAATCGGGCTGTGTATGAGACAGTGGCACAGTGAAACATAGTGGTGTCAAATTTAACACCAATGGGCATAATTTTCCCTACTTATGAATCATCTGTCATTAAAAAGATTTGGAAGCCAGCAGCAATAATCTAGGAATTATTTTCATATTTATTAGTAAAGGAATTAGAGTTGATTGTTCTAATATGAGACAGCGGATAACTTTTCCCTGTGTTCTGGTGGCTTTTTTTTTTCACTCTTAGTCCTTATCAGGTTTACTTGTCCCATTCTTAATCTTATCAGCCGCATTTCCACTGCCTAGACTGTCAAAGGTACACCAAGTGCTGCAGATAAAATGCTAGAGGTGTAAAAATCTCCTGCTCAGAAGCTAAATCAGAATCACATGTCAACACAGTTCAGGCTCAGGCTCTGGCAGGATGGTAGGATCATTGTTTTTAATGCCATTTACTAATTAAAAATGAGTCCCAGATTACGGAAAGTCTGGAATGAAGCGGCTTACTAAAATGGTGGTTTAACTCCTTGAACTGGCTACGCCAGAGTCTGTCATTAAACTGTAATTTATTTGAATATTGCTCAGCAGTTACCAAACATTCTTCTGACAAGAGGCAGCGCGGTTTGTGTTTCACACAACCAGCCCCCCGTGTTTCGGCCGGAGCTGCTTTTACCCCCGACAGAGACGCGTGGCAGGACTGCGGCAGGTGTATTTTATTCAGCAGATGTACCGTAAACGCATTACAACAGATTAGCTGGATTTCTTCCTTTAAATGTACACTGTGAGATCCAACTTGCAAGCCAGCTGTTTCTTATGGGCCCGTGTAATCTTCCCGAGCCCGGCTTTGCCTCTTCCTCTCGCAGCTATTTCTGTAACGGGATCGGACGAGCGGGAGCGCCGTTATGAATTTTAATGCTTCCACTGGGGAATCCCTGCCGCCTCCTCTTTTTGGATGAGATCCTCGAGGAAAGACCCAGAACAGAGCGAGGAGGAGGAGGAGGCGGAGGCGGGAGAGGAGGAGGAGGAGAGGGTCGGCGTAGCCGCGGTACTGGGGAGAGCGGAAAGGGGGAGCCGCAGGGTGTAATTAGGGACCGGGGCGGCTGGGAGCCATGGGGAAGGAAGGATGGCTTGGGGCGTGTGTCGCTGCCTGACCGCGGCACGTCACCAGCGGCAGCAGCCGGAGCGCCGCGGTCCTGCCGCCGCCCCCGCACATATGCACCCACCGGCATCCCCCGNCCACGCAGCGCCGCCGCGCCAAGTCGCTGCCCACGCCCGGCGACCGCAGCCTGCGCCCCGCGCTGCAGCAGAGCCCGTCGCGCCGCAAGACCGTGCGGTTCGCCGACTCGCTGGGGCTGGAGCTCACCTCTGTGCACCTCTTCTGCGAGGCCGACCTGCCGCGGGTGCCGCTGCCCGCGCCGCCGACGCCGCGCCCTGCCGACCTGCTCAAGACCAGGAAGCCGCCGGCGCTGGGCGACCTGGAGCCGGTGCTGTTCGGGCCGCCGCCGCCGCTGCTGGAGCCGCTGTTCCCGCCGCAGCCCGGCGCCAGCCCCGGCTTCGCGGAGCGGGTGCGGCAGCACAAGGTGAGGCTGGAGTGGGTGCGGGCAGAGCCGACGGGGCTGCGCGGAGCCGTGCGCGTCCTCAACCTCGCCTACGAGAAGGTCGTGTCGGTGCGCTACACGCTCAATGGCTGGGCCAGCTGCGCCGAGGCTGCCGCCACGTACCAGCCGCCCGGGCCGGCCGATGGCATCACCGACCGCTTCGCCTTCCTGCTGCCCCTGGGCGCTGCCGCCGCCGCCGCCCCGGCTCTACCTGCCGCGCAACTTCAGCTGCAGCGCCTGCCTCTATGGCAGCCTGGCCGAGCAGTGCAGGGCGGGCTGCAGCCCCGACGGCGACGCCGCGCCCACGCCCGTGGTTCGGGAAGCGNAAGAACTACCGGCTGCGGGGCCGGCAGCGCGTCCCGCCCGCCGACGGGCCCCCGCAGGACCCCGACAGCTCCGCCTGGATCCACTTCATCTGAGGCGGGGGCAACGCGGAGCCCGCTCAGGGTCGGGGGAATCAGTTCCGGGGGGACTCGACGCCCTCCCCCCGGCGCCTGCCCCGCCGCCTCCCCTCGAGCCGCCCGGAGGAGTTTTCCCGAGTTCTGTTTACAGAGGGGTAATTTGTGTTCTCTGTGTCACTNAGGCTGCCGCCACGTACCAGCCGCCCGGGCCGGCCGACGGCATCACCGACCGCTTCGCCTTCCTGCTGCCCCTGGGCGCTGCCGCCGCCGCCGCCGAGACCACGCTGGAGTTCGCCGTCCGCTACCGCGTCGCCGGCGCCGAGTACTGGGACAACAACGAGGGCAAGAACTACCGGCTGCGGGGCCGGCAGCGCGTCCCGCCCGCCGACGGGCCCCCGCAGGACCCCGACAGCTCCGCCCGGATCCACTTCATCCGAGGCGGGGGCAACGCGGAGCCCGCTCAGGGTCGGGGGAACCAGTTCCGGGGGGGCTCGGCGCCCTCCCCCCGGCGCCTGCCCCGCCGCCTCCCCTCGAGCCGCCCGGAGGAGTTTTCCCGAGTTCTGTTTACAGAGGGGTAATTTGTGTTCTCTGTGTCACTAGCAGTCCCGGGGGGAACCCTGGCTCGCCTCCCAGGCGCTCACGGGGTGTGGGCAGGGAGGCCGGGCGTGGGTTCCCCCTCAGAGTACCGAGCACTCTGGCTTCCACCAAAGCAGCGGCTGCTGGCCGGCCTCCGGTGACAGGGGCCGGGGAATGTGCTGGATTTGCCGGTCAGGAACGGGATCCGCAGGTGAGTGCACATCCTCCTGGCCCCTGAGGTCAGGCTGAGCTGCTGCCACCTCAGCAGGTAACGCGGAGGGCACTGCCATAGGGCATCCCTCCGTCCTGTTTGCCTAATCCTGCTCAAGCAAAGCCCTGCTCCTGCGAGGGCCTGGATCTGCCCTCAGCGCCTCGCTGACCCACTCGTGTTAATCGTCCCTCGGGGTCAAGGGCCAGATAGCGCAGGCTAAAGGGCAGATTATGGTTTTGAACCCAAAAAGACAAGAGTACGGATGTCCCAAGGCACAGCTGCATTTCGTTGTGCAGTGAAAATGTTCGTTTTTAACGCAAAGAGGTTTTTTTTTTTTCATTTTGAACCCTGTTTCAGGTATTTAAACATGGTTAGGAAAAAAACAGCATCACATCCTATTTGAAATGCAACTCACTGAGAGATTTTTAAAAGAAAGTGTTTTGGTTTGGAATTCGTGTGGTACGTTGATGGAAAAGTTTGTCAGGATCTGGTGTTTGTTTCGGTGGGATTGGTCCCACAAAGCTGCTTGTATTCAGGTCAGCAGGAAAGTCGTGAAATTGCACCAAAGGAAAGAGACACAGCAGGAGTTGAATCCATAATTCTATCTGCATCACAAGCAACACCTTCATTTTTATTCCCATTAAGAGTTTAATTAAACAGTATCAGTGCAGGAGCCTGCTTTCTGAATTTCCTGCTCCAAATTCTTCATAATAATTTCAGTAAGTGATGGATTTCACAAAATTGGTGAGGTTTAATCAGACAAATCAAGGAAAGCTCTACCTTGCCATATAGAAGTATATCAATCAAAATTACGCAGCATAGTGACTTCTGCCTTCAAAGGTATGTTTTAAGTTATATTACCACTAAACACAGCATTTTCCTTTTTAAGCTTGCTTTTTCAGGAGTTCAGCTGAATACAGGTTGTGCTGGTGCCAAATCTGGGTGCTAATTTTCCAGGACTGAGGCATGTATGTGTTTGCTGGAGAGGGGCCTCTGCAAATATGACTTCTGAGAGTGGTAAAACCATGTCAGTGTGATTTTTCTGATTATAAAGGGCTGTAAGATCAGGCCTTTAAGGTTTTGGATTTTCTGTAGGTTGTTTTGGAATGAAACGCGATTTTTAAAACTGCATTTTTATGTTTCTTGAAAGGGTTAAGTGTCCCAAGCAACTTGAGTAATGTCTGGGGTAATGAGTTCTCACAGAACCTTTTGACTTCAGTGAGAACTGAGAGCAGTTTTGTCTCCTGAGGGTCTGATTCAGTCAGAATAATTAAATCTATACATTCTGCGGAAAAAAGAGGTGTGGAAACTCGATGGAAAAAGAATATTTAATTTCATTTCTCTAGATTACTGGTTCTGATTTAAGGGAAGTAATAGTAAGACTGCTTTCTGTAGTGTTGGTAGCTTGGTTTTAATTTCCCAGTCAGTGTTCTAATCCCTGTGCTTTTAATGAAACAGAACTTAACAGAAACACACTGTAAGCATCTACTGAGTATTTCACATTTTAGTATATTAAGGTCCTCATCTTGTAATACAGTAATCTTGTAAGTTGCTAGAACACATTTATAAAGCTAGAATTACACAACTAGGGTCTTAAAATGTTCATGATTTAAAAATATTAAGTGGTATATTTGGTAAAGAAAACCCAAGTGTCTTTTAGTTGAACTTATACTTTTTATAAGAGCCTTAATACTGGAGAGAAGGAAAAGGACTTGTCTCCATTTGAAAGCACTTTGAAATCTTGTAGAAGTATAACAAACCATCATTTATTTATGTGTTGTAGCTTTCCAAAAGCTTGGCCTTTTTAACTGACAGAATGAACCCACAGCTGTTATGTGGACTGATGAAAATGCTTGGAGAAAAAAGTAGTTTCTATGCATTTTAGATTAACTGATGCTGCAACTTTGCTTATGAAGTTTTAACAAATTTCCTGTTTATTGTTTCAATGGCTTTAGAAACACGGACAGTGCTGAAAAACATTTTTAACACTGAACAATTTTAGAACTCCAAAACAATTTTCCAGTGATTGGCAGTTTTCACTATCATTTGATTTGCACAGCATCTGGAGATCTCTAAAAATTCTCTAAAAGTCTCTAAAAAAGCTCTAAAATCTCCTTCTCGCACCTGTGGCTTAAACACTTTCAGTTTGGATTACCTAAATGGATGTACATGAATCAAGTGCACAAGGAGCTTTTTGTATTACATTTTATTTTTTATCATGACTTAGGTGAACTTACTGTTGTTCTCGGTTGGAATTTTGCAGGCAGAATTGGGCTATGGCTTTATAATACTGTTCAGATATTATTGTTCTTGCATTTATGGCCGCCTTTGCCAACACACAAATCTGAATATGAAACCTTTTGAAGTTGTAGCATACCAGGAGAGTGTTTTGTACAACACTTTCCTGAGCTTTCAAACAGTTAATCCTGACCTCAACCTAAATTTTGTGAGTAACTTTATGAGCTTGATCAAAGATTAATGGTGATACATGTGCAAGTCCAGTAAAAGACCTGGTCTTGTGGAAGATTTGGAGACAGTTCCATTGTAGTGCCTGGAAAGGGAAGGCTGCACCCAGCCAGGTTTGAGCAGAGAATGTTATTGATGAAGTCTGTGGAAGGAGATTGAGGTGTTTTCATAGAAATTATCAGTGGCATATGCCAAAGCTGCACTACTTCAATTACAGATTTGCACTTCTGTCACATGAATTTATTTCCAAGAAAGGTTTATTCGTATTTCCAAATGTGTTCAGTTGCAATGGCTGTATTTTCCCACTGGCAGCATTCATGTAGTTTTCAATCCATTAGATTTCAATCTGATGCCATCTATGCCATCCAATACTTGCTAGAAGCATTGTGATAAGTGGAAATGAAATAAAAACATCAAATTATATTTGTATAATACAGAAACAATGACTTTGAGGAGAAAAACCTTTCTTGAAGGGGGTCATTTTCAATTTGGCAGGACACCAATCATTTTATTTGGAACACGAGCCAAACAACTTTTTAAAATTGTATTTCTAAAGAATATTGTTCAAGAAAAAGAAGTTTCACAAGCAAAGTTGAATATTTGAAAATTTTCAAGCCAATCTGCTTCTGGAAAAAGTGTTTTTAATTGCATGATTGGAGTCCATGCCACCTCACTTTCCAAGTGATACCAGAATGGTTTAGGCAAGGCAATAATCCTTAGGTCGTGTACTTCACTTGTAGGTGAATTATTCAATGCTTGTGTCTCTGCAGATGTAAAAACGTGTCTGTCATTTATGGTGCAAAGCTGTAGCTTTATGAAATGTGCCATGTTGTTTTATGTGCACTATAATGGGAATTTATACAGCGAGTCGAGTTGTGCTGCGTGTCTGATAGAAATGGATGTTTGCTGCTTCACACTGGAACTGGTAGGGGCTCTGCATATGATTCTATGCCTTCTGTGGCAATATTTTGGAAATTTACCCTAATTATTAGAAATTCTAAAACAAATGAGAACTATCAAGTGACTGTAAATGGAATTTCAGCTGGCTAAATTGTTTATTAGCATAAAATCAGTGACTGAAGCTGTTCTACTTACTTTCACTAAATGTACATAATTCCAGGTGAATTAACTTTTTTCTCCTTTTACCATTTTCAAGTAACTTTTTGATGTGAATGTGTGTGCCTCAGTATCTCAGCAAACAACAGAGTAAGTGCAAACTCTGTTGTTTTAGTAGATGTGAGGGCAAATGTATCACTTGAATGAAGAAATGTCTGTTCATGCATTAGTATCATCCCTTTGCAGATACATGAGATGTTTTTCCATAATGCCAACAGGCAAGCAGCTGCTAATTTTAATGTAAAGTAACCTGAAGAAATACTCGGAATCTGATTTTTTTGAATATATTATATATTAAAATTTTTATGTGCCTTTCAGCATTTCCTAGAAATAAAGCTCATGTGTTCCTTAGCTCTCCCACCAGAAGCCCAATAACTAATTTGTCATTAAAATGAAATTTTTACTAGAATATAATAATCCTAATTCCTGACACACTTTTAGCTCTGCCAGAAATTCTGTATCTATAATAGCCAGAGGAATTTGATAATATTTACCCACATTACAGTGAAAGAAATGTCAGTCAGAAATATGTCCTCCTGGTACACCTCTAATTTATGTAGCTACGTAAAAAGGGAACCAATTATGACTGTCGTTAATATAACAGAATATATTTCTTGTATATATTCACCTCTTGCACAAATATTCTAAATATATATTCTATCTGAAAGCAGAAGTTCTAGTTTTCTATGAAATCTTTTCATGGAGACCTGGCCTTTTCAACTTTTACTGTTATTTATCTGATGCTGCATAATGCATATCATTAAAACTTTTGGATGGATTTAATCTGTCTGCAGAGTTTATATCATGAAACAAAAGTGCTCACTGCAAGGAATATCTGATGTAAATTACTTTTACCTTCCAGCTATCCTGCATGGCTTTTTGGCAAATCCTCAGTAATTCTGTTTCCTGTAGATGTTCCACGTGCACATGTTTGGAGTAAATGGAAGGATTGCTTAGTGGAATTGAAATATTTTGAGCACTGAAATTAAGGATTTTCCAACATAAGTAGTTCAAAGCAAGAAGTAAATATAGTCAATATTGCTGTAAAACAAACCCCACTGGCCTTATGTAGAGCTGATCAGTACTTTGTTTAAAATGGAAGATGGTGGCGTATTTCAAAATTCAGCATGTTCAGGGAAACACACCTGCTTCAAGTTTCTAAGGTGCAGCCAATAGGAGAGAATAGCCCCAAAATAAAGAAGTGGTGGGAGTATTTCCTTACATCCACCCATGTATGGACTTGAATGCAGGTCTTCCATGAGCAAAGTGGACACTGCGCTGTGAAACCATTGGTTATTGCTTGGAGTTTTTCCTTATCCAACTTATAAATACCACTTTAAAATTACTTCACAGAAAGGGTTTTCGACCCTGGGTTTCCCCATCTTGTGTGAATATCCTCTTCATTCCATCACTCTGGCTTTTCTTGAGGCCTCTGTTGTTGAGGGAAGATTCTATTTGATTTTTATGCTACATAGGAAGATAATTTTACATTAGATTTTTGGAGGGGAAAGCAGAGGAATTTTTTCCTTGCAATTTTCATTTTTTAGATATTAAACAATAGCATGAAGTATAACAATTGCTTGAAATTACATATGCACTAGTGATTCCAAAGAATATAGCTAAGAATAATGTCAAGTGTGAGATGTGCTTTTTAAAAAACATACGTGCTTTGATCTAGAATGGCAGGGAGAAAGTCCTAGTCTCCAGTGCAAGCTATTAATGCCAGGGATTTCTTTCTATGCAAATCTATGGTGCACCTGTTCTTATAGGGATTAACTTGATCGGTGTAATTCATGTATCACTGTGTTACGTATAGAATATGCTGTTTAAAGTGTCATTAAGGAAACTGTGTGTCTTAAATGGTGTTATAACTGTAGGCTCTTTTTTTTCCAACCTGAGTTCACTAAATCATAAGAAAATCCTCTGAATAACAATAACAAGACAATATTTCATAAAATTGTGTAATCAAGTCTCACACGTTACACTTATCACCTTCTAGGACAAAAGTTGTGTTACTATCGTGAGTTTTAAAGTGTTTCTATTTCTGTATCTTAAAACAAAAAGCCAAATTGTACTATGCTTTTAAACTCAAAGATCTAATAAGTGTGTTTTTAAAGCTGATTGAAAATAGTCAAATTAAAATTGGCTGGGATTACTCGTGTGTCAAGTTTCTGAACTGTGAAATAAGAAATGTTTGTGTACCTCCTGTGCCTCCTCCATGGAGGGGCACACTGGGTGCAAAACCTGCCAACATCTGGACATGAATCCATGTTGCACTGTAGGAAAATTGCTGAGACGGAGAATTGCTGTTCTTGGAGAGGTCTGAACAAACCCAACTCCTCCCTTGCAGTGTTGCGCAAATTGAGGTTCTGTCTGTTGAAGAGAGTGTTCTTCACCATGCAGGTTTTTATTACTGTTTCTTTGATTTACTGTGACTTTGTTCTGAAAAAAAAGATTGTTACTTAACTCTGTACTTGACTAGTAAATTACTTTTGGTTGTAGTGTGTTCTGCAATGTTTATATTTCACCAAATAGTGTTTGTTTCTATGTTTGTAAAAATTAATGTAATATCACCAAAAGTCAAAATCAACGTTTTCTAATAATGCCTTGTAATTTACCTAGCCTTACAGTATTTCAGAAAATTTTCCACCAAAACTGCATCTAGTCACTGCTTGTCACAATTATGAAAGAGATATATTTATAAACCTGTAGCTTCTAGCTGCCATTAAAGATTAATGAGACAAATTACGAGCTTTTGGTGACTATAAAACTCTCTTTTTTCTTAAACTGACAAACCATAATGTCTTTTTTTGTTGAGGATCTGAAGCAATGATGTCCCAAAGCCTCCACCATGCATGTTGTGATGTACCTGCAAATCTGAGATAAATACCTGATATTTGGGGCAGATTTCCCAGCCAGCCTGTCCCAAGGGTGTCTCCACTGAGTGTTCTCTGTGGAAGTTGCAGGAGGAGTTCTGTTGGGGGGATGGGATGGGATGGGATGGGATGGGATGGGATGGGATGGGATGGGATGGGATGGGATGGGATGGGATGG
>VYXC01005072.1:1664174-1678122 GCA_013397175.1 Platysteira castanea
ATGGGATGATCAGTGGATATAAATGTATGTGGCTGTTTTTATTGTCTTGTTTCAATAGCACCATTTCAGCCCCGTTTTAGCATTCTGGTTGAGGAAGGGCTGCCTGAACTGCAGAGCTGAGGCTGTCCCAGTATCAGCTAAATGATCCCAAGTACTCTTGCAAATTTTCTTTCTCTGTTAATTGCTAACTTCAAAATATTTGTTTCTTGAATTGTTACAATGTGCTGCTATTCAATCTTTTAGTGTACTCAGCATCTTCTCTTGCAATACCAATGAACAGTTTTCAGCTTTTCTTTAACAAACACTTTTTAAGCCTTTTTTAGAATACAGTTAAAAGCCATATAGCCACAAGGAGAAAAAATGTTCTGTATTTGTTCTCATGTAATTGGTACAATTTATTTTCCTATCCTCTTTCAGAAACATCTGCTTAGCTGTCTCATTATTAATAATGTTTTTTGTATTTATGTGTTTCTTTGGAAGGGCAAAGTAATTAATATTAGCCCTGGATTTCTTTCCTTTTTTTCCAGAGAGAATGTTTTGTGATTTAGCATCCATCTAATCTTTCTGTTCAAGTAAAAATGAACTCTTAGCCCACATAAATTGCAGAATCTAGAACTGTTTTCTTAAGGTACCATTATATAAGTATTAGACTGCGTTAGTTAGAATCACGGAGTGTAATTTAAATTTCTTTTTGGTAAGGATTATACTTTGAATTTAAAACTGCTGTTATACTTGAGCGGTCCTGAAGTAATGAGATTACAGTTCTGAGTGAAGATTATAATGAAGATTAGTTTTATGTTGTTCTTTAGTCTTGGATTAATTTTTCATTATTTTCACTCTTACATGGGACAGTGTCTGACTATGGTAATTCATCTGATGATTAATCAGAATTACATCTTGTAGACAGAAAGTCTTATTAATAACAGGACTTAAAATAAGTGAAGTATTCAGACATTTGTACTATTACTAATGACAATAATAATCCCTATCTCTAAAACATCCATGTCTGGGTGCATCTTGGAGTCTATCAACAATTTTTGGTCAAGAGTTGAATTGTCTCAGGGAATGAATGGAATCCTACAGCTCTCTCAAATGGGGGACTTGTCCCCAGCAGAGCTGGCAGGAGTAAGGAGGGTCAGGTACAGAGGGGAGGCAGAGGCCAGAGAGGAGGGACAGGGAGCAAGAGCCTGGTCCTTCAGTGTCAGGGAGCTGCTGGATCAGCTCAGATTCTCTTGCAACATCATCCCCATTCCCCTCGTGCTGTTACCAGGACCTAGAGCCATGGTCCTGACCTCTCCTCGACCTCTCCTTGACTGCCTCTTCTTCCTTGCAGTGCTCCACATGCACGGGGCAGGGAGGAAGGAGGAACAGGAGCTGGCTGTGCTGCCCCTAAGGAGTGGCCGTTTTGCAAGGCGCCGTTTGGTTCCTTGGTAGAAGCACCCTTCAGCTCACACGGAAGCAGGGACATGCCTGAAGGTGTCTTTAAGCCTGTGGAAGATGAGGGAAGCAGACAAAAAACAATCTTATCAAGGCTTTGAACAGCAGAATTTTATTTCTTATGTAACACATTCACCAGGCCCACGCCCCATGGCCTAATAGGAAGTTGCCAAAATGTTCCAATTGTGGATGAGGGTGATGCACTGCAGGAAAAAAGAGCTGTGCAATGGTGATATTACACCAGTTTTATCACTGGTTTTGCCTTGCCAGTTGTGGCACAAGTGAGGGCTCCTCAGAACAGCCGGGGGTTGCCAAGAACACTTAATTCTGTCATTTTCTCTTGATCCAGACCCATGAAGTGAAGAAGGGAGGCAGGTGATGGCAGAAAGCAGAAGTTCTCTTGTGTCCTGAGAAGTGCAGACTCATCCTCCTGTCCTGTGGATTGGCTTTCATGGTCAGAGAAAGGTACAAGTGCCGTACCTCCATTTAAATGCTTCTCCAAGCAAAATACATTCAACAGCATGAATAATTAAACACGATATACAAATAACAAAACAGCCTAATAGCAAAGGATGTAGGATACTTGTGCTGCATTAAAATAGATCAGGTCTGAAGTGACCAAATTATGCTTTGTTAGGAAGAGAGAGATATCAATATTGTGGGGCAAACTCTAAGCAATCCAGATACCACAGAGTCAATTCTCCTGCCCAGGACTGTTCATGGACAAGAACAAGCTATTCAACAACTGTTGAATATTAAAGCTATTAAACAACTGTTCTTAGGCTGTGTCTCAGTCAGTGTAGGGAGAGTGGAGAAAATTACATTAAGGACACTCCTAAACTGATCTCAAAAATGATCTGTGCCATCTGCAGCATATCTTGGTGATAATCTGCAATGACTGGGCATTGCTCGAGAGTATTTCAATACTGCCTTACAGCCATGAGGTCCTGTTCCCTGGAAATAGCATCCCTAAGGATGCTGTTTGCCCTCAGTTCAGTCACATGATGCTGGGTACCATAAAACGAGGTTTAAGTTAACTCCTTTGTTACATACAGTGCTGTGAGAAGTGTATCCGTGCGTTTTGAACATTTTCAATGCAGCAGGATGTCTTCATCTTTTTTGCTGCTCTTGCAGTTGCCCTGGGCGAGTGCGTGGCCCCGGAGCTGCGCTGAGCCAGCGGCGCTGGGAGCTGGAGGCCCGGCCACTGCTCGCCCTGCCGTGGCTCCAGCGTTCCGAGTGCCACCGTGTGGTGAATTCGTGCGAGAATTCGTATTTTTAATTGCGGCCGTTTCAGTCAGGTCACGGTTCGCGACCTGAAGCCTTTTTTCCACTGGTGACCTGTGTTTATTAAATAGTGCTGCGATTTTCTTAGGTTTTCTTTCTCTTCTCCAGAATATTCAGTGCGGGTGGTGCCGTTCCCTTTGCCTCTTTGCTGTGCGATCTCCCCACGTCACAGCAGAAAAGCCTCGTGTGCTCAGAGGTTGATTGATTGCTGCAGTTCAGTTTATTCACTCGGCGAGGCTGAAGACGGATGTCGTGTCCTTTCTGTGTCAGTTTGGCAGATTAAAACCCTGTGATGGGAACCATTACTACAGGGAGATTTTAGATTCCCAACGTATCAGTCTGAAGGAAGAGGAAAGAGGATCCTTGGCCACAGGACATCACCTATCTGCAGACAGTTCAGGCAAGCATTGGATACTGAGATTTGCTGCACTTCTAATCAGAGCTGCTTAACAGATTGTCTCACTGCTAATTTAGTGAGAGTGAAGTTTTCATTGCCCTTCTTTTACGCTCATCGAAACACTGCCAAGTGTTTTGATGTATTTTTGTTCTTTTAGTTTTAAACATGGATTTTTTTCTCTCTTTAGTAAGAAGTAACAATTACATGATTTGTATTTATATAATGACAAGCCCAAGATTCACAGAGAGATGCAGCACTCCATTGGCTTAAAAACAGACAAAATGTAAGGTATGCAAGCTTCTGGGGACTGATGTTGATAAAAATCTTAGCAAATAAAATATGAATTGAAAAACTTAGTTCCAAGTTTAGCTTCTATTAGTCACATAGATAACTGGGGAGATAAAGGGGTCAGTACTTGTGGAACAGTGAGGAAGTGTTGGCAGAAAGAAAGGTGATGATATAATTAACCCCCAGAAGATATAGAAATGTAATTATTGGTTGTGGGATTATAACTTGCCATAAACCAAATCTCTCTATTGAATCTATAATGTATATAAATTATCCTGTCATTATAATTGTTAAGTTCTTAAGCTCAGGATCAAGACTTAAGAGGTCATAGATAAAGTGATTACTTTTGTAAGAAATCACCTCCTTTATTAATTTTCTGTAAGAGCACACACTGGTGAACAAGTTTGACATTTTTTTCCAAGGATTTATACAAAAGCATTTAAAATTGTGTCATAGACCAAAGGTAATGCACATTCACCCCATCTTTTTATGTTGATAAAAAAAACATTCATTGTGGATTCCTGTCAGCAAGTGCTGCATTCATACTCTTGCAGTCTGGCTTCAACCAGTGCCTGGTGATCTGCCTGAGGCTTCCTGCTGCTGCTGAACATAGTGAAGTTATGGGACGCTTAGAGCTCTGCTTGGGTAGCAAACATCAAACAAGGAAGAATACATTCTTTTGGCAGCATAATTCAGGTAGTTGAGTGAATTGTAGAAGTATAAAAATACTTGGCCCAATAGACATAATTTGTCCTAACACCACAACTCTTGGCATAAACCACATGGGGAAAAAAAGCATCTAAGTACTGTTGTTCCCATCTTAACAGGAATAAGTCACTTTAAAGTTGTATAAAATTGTAAAAGGATTAGGGATAGACATGTTTTTGGTCCTCTTTAAGCAACAGAACATCCATTTTCCACCTGTACATTGTGAAAGAGAGGTTGAATTCTGTTTCAGGTGCTTTTCCCAGACAGTTGTCATTTATCCACACTGATGTATGGAAACTGCTAGTACAGTTTAAATGGGCAAAGTTTGAGAAGAGACTGGGTTTGCCAGTTTTTATTATTCCCCAGGTTCCTTAGGGCATTACAGAAATTACTATTTTATTGATCAAAATTTAAAAATACAAACATTTTAAGGGGGAAATGGTATAAAAATGAGTTACAGTTCTCTGGACTAACCTCTACAGGGAGATCCACAAGGGTCACGTATTACACAGCAAACAATGCAGGGCCTGTTACTCTCTAGCCAAGCTGGAAAAATATGGTGAAAAAAACAGTATCAAATAGAAACATATTGCTGCTTTCCTACCTTCGTTTGCCTGCACTTACTGTATTTGATACAAACTTTCCCTTCCGAAGTGCACAGGAGGTGAAAGACTCAAACTGATGCAGGGAGTCTGTAAGAGGCCAGGACCAAGCTCCCAGCTCTCTGGGCCCTGAATGTTGCCACAATAAATACTACATGGAACTGTGAATAATGGATAAGTACTGAGAGTTTTTGAAACATTTACTCTAGGTTTACAAGAGCCTTTTGTTTATCAACCACTTCCAAGTTAGAACTCATGTGGAACAGCCAAACTCCCTCTTTCCTCTTATTCATTTTGCAGTTTAAGTGCTGTGGAGAAGATGAAACCATCTGAAATACACAGTGGGTTCTCTCTTGGCAGGGCTTTGATGTGTGACTCGTGTAGCAAAAGTTTGCTCCTAGGATTTAAACCCAAAAACCACCAAACCACTTACTTTGACATCCCTTTAGATCATAAAAGAAACTCTCTTTTTATAATTAGAAAGGTTTCTGTATTACCAGCAGTGTATTTCTGCCCTTTAGAAGGGCTGTGATTCACATCCCTTTAGAAAGAAGGAACTTCCAAAGAAATATGAATTTTGCGTTAGTCATCTTACATGAATTAAGCATTTCCCTGCTTTCCCTTAGATCAACTTAAATCGTTAGGGTTTGTTCCCATTTTGTGCTTAGCTGCTAATAACCATTTTAAGATTGTGGGGAATGGCTTTAGACCAAAACCCTGCTGTACTATTGTGTTTTCCTGAAGTGTAGGTGTGTATAACTCCACCTTACCATTAGATGTCACATCAACTTTGAGAGCACGTTTGTGAATTCATTAAATATTAAGTCTAATGGAATCAGCTGCTTTAGTTCACTGGTTTGCAAAGGGGAAGTTTTGGGTTCAGTCCCGTGATGCCATTAGGGCAGCTGCTTACTTGATCTTAAATACAGACACACATGGGTACATGGTATGTCAAACTATTCCTGATCACACAATTTCCACAAGTATCTGCTCTGCTGAAATCACCACAATTGCCAGGCACAAGATGTAAAATTAATTCCTTAATGAGTTGTGACTTAGGTAGTGTTTACTAGACAAAAATACAACCTAAATAATCCACTGTAGAACCTTGATAAACAATCACTGCAGGAGCTCTGCACACTAAGAAAGCACAGAAAGGGGAAGGCACGGCCCCCATCCCTCCTGCCTCACAGGCAGGACTATTTGATTACGCAGTAAAAAAAAACCAGAAGGAAAGCAAAGGATTAATAAAGTCTGTAAAGAAATAAAAATCATACAGAGAGGT
Source organism: Platysteira castanea (assembly GCA_013397175.1). Classification (NCBI taxonomy): domain Eukaryota; kingdom Metazoa; phylum Chordata; class Aves; order Passeriformes; genus Platysteira; species Platysteira castanea. Next base: position 1,670,176 of record VYXC01005072.1, read on the forward strand.
AGTTGATATGGCTTCTCCTTTTTTGGTATCATCTTTGCAACTCTAAGAAAGAAAAACATGAGGCAGTTAGGAAGACACTGCTTTTCAATGGTCTGGGAGCAATAGAAAAGTGTCTCAGGGAAAACTGTAGTCCAGGTTATGAGAACAGTCATGTGCCTACGACAAAACTGCCATGTTAAGGCTGTTGTTACTAAATTTGATGTCAAATGAATCTATGGAACTATATATTTTAGCAAGTGAATTTTGTTTCCCAAAATATTATAGATAACATCTGGAGTTACATGAATCAGACAACAGAATAAAAAACCCTCACAGGTACACAGATGTGGAACATTTTAATCACTATTTATAGCCTTGTATGTGTGATCTTAAGTGGTATTTTTCAAGTTGACAAAACTGGATATTCAGTATTTTCTTGATTGATGACAAACTACGCTGAAATATTTTGTATGAATTTATTTCATTATTCCAGCTCAGTCCTCAATGGATTTTATGTATTTCTCATAGGCATCTTCAGTCATCAGTTCATCAAGTTCAGCAGGGTTTGCCACAGTCATCTTGATAAGCCAACCTGTAGTTAGGAAATTAAAAAAAAGGGTTGCTAATATCCTACAAGAAAGATGCATTCATGTTACTGCTTTAGGAAAGCACTCCCAGCAGGAACAACCAGCCTTGGAGCACTGGAGAATCAGCCAGGTTTTTGTGCAGGCAAAACAGTGTTTCAGTATTTGAAAAAATGAAAAACCAACTAACCCATCATAGGAAATGGCCTCTAGAGTCAGAGCAGTTGTGTAATTTAGTGCTGGCTCTGACAGTGGCATAGGCAGATGCTGCCCAGAAAGAATAAAGGAGCCTGAGCTCTCAGTATCATGAACTCTTACAAGATCCAAAATCTATTCAAGGGGAATAGATTTAAATTCAGCCATAGTGTATATCTGAAAACAAGATGTTGTAAAACCATTGTTCAAAGATAAGACTGTGATAGTGCTTTCATGTTAAATTTTACTGGGCTTGAACTATATTCAGTATATACAATTTAAGTCTCCACACCATTAAACTGGAAGAACGGGAATTGCAGAACCATTTGTAGTAGCAAGAATCCACACAGCATTCATTACTGAAAGGTAAAAATAACATCTTACCATCTTGATAACAAGATTTATTGACAAGTCCTGGATTATCTGCAAGGGCAGCATTAATCTCAGTCACTTCTCCTGAGAGAGGGGAGTAGAGTTCACTAGCAGCTTTCACACTTTCCAAAGCCCCAAACTCATCTGAAACAGAGAATATGATGGAATGTTTGTAACGGGAAAACACAAAGCACTTCAGTTTTTTCTGCCAGACATCCTGGTGATGACCCAATCAGTGAAGAAATGTCTCGATCTTGAGCAAGAAAATAGACTGAAGTAATTCACTTTATGACAAGGATCAGCATTACTAATTTTGATGTTTATGGTCTTGAATTCTGGGGAACTTGTGCTAGCTGGCTGCTACAGAAGGGACAGGAATTCCTTACATTTGGTTAATCCTTTGCCTAAAGCCCCATAGCACATGATATAGTATTGACTTAGAAGGAACAACACCTAGCTTTTGCTGCAAGAGACTTAAATATGCCTTTTATCTACAATTTAAATGTTTTTATTCATTATTTGGTTACAAAATCAACACAGCCACAATTTCAGCAATACCATTTTTCCTTCAGAAATGCTATTAAGTGTTATATTTGCACTCACTGGAAAACACACATTAGTATTCAGAAGCACCACACTGGAAGCACCCAATGGCTCTTCCCTTTTTCCTGTTTTGGAGGGAGTTATGGAAATGGTGCCTGGAGCAATATTAGCAGTTCTCAGCCACAAGCAAACAAGACAGAGGCTGAAGGAACAGGGAGCTGTCAGAAGAGTAGATAGGCACCAGCACAAGGGATCTGAGAACAACTTGTTCTGGGAAAGCTTGGAATTAGACTGAGGCCAGAATGGGTAGAAAAGAGAAGAACTTAAACGGAAATGAAATTCCTCCAAATAAAGCAAAACTACAAGTTGGTTAATTAAAATCCTACACAGAGAGACCTTTTGTCTAACAGTCAGCATTCAGTGTAATAGATTTGGCCAAAACTGTTTGATAGGGAGCTATTCCACAGGAAGGATGGCAGAAGAAAGGTCTTCTCCTTTACTTCATAAACCCACATTTCTTTTTTGAGAATTGTCTGAAGATAATGACAACCTTTTCTTCATATACTACCCAGACAGCTCTCAATACAGGAAAAGGCCTTTCATTTCTACCTGTTTATGTTCACTTTCTTTAACAAGAAAAGCCACATAACTGAATGATGAAGAATGTAACAATTTGTACATCACTAATGAGCAAAACCCTGTGATTACACTTAATACCCCAAAATTACTGAGTCTCTATATTTGTAGAAGTTAGAGCTTGATATCAGTTAGAAGTTTCACATCATGCAACTCACAAAGTGTATAACTGGAGAGTTACAAATAAACACTTGCAAGTTCAGACCAAAGCATAAATATTTGAAAAACAGAATATAGATAAAATTATTATAAAAAATACTTTAAATACTGTATTTTTGAATAAATTTCTTCACTATTTAAAAAGCAGGTATTTTCTGCTGCTAAGCACAATCTGACAGTGAGAATTTCAAATTAAAGCTCTCTTGTAGAAATACCTGAATTTATTTTGCATCCAGAAGCTTTATAATGGTATTAATGACCGTAAGTATTATTTCAGAAAATCCATCTTTGCAAAGGAAGAGTGGGATAAGTAGAATAATCACTTCAAGAGCAACTAGAACTGAAACTTACCGTGTTTACTCAATTTTGTCCCAACTTCTGGAAGACTACAGTAAACAACGTCTCCTAATGCTTCCTTAGAAGAAAAACAAAAGCATCAGAGCATACATTAACAAAACTAGACATAGAAGAGAACTGATAGACTAACTCTAGAATCTGCATATCAGTAGTCTCTGTCTCTAAATGTCGTTCTTATTCTTTACAGATTGCGGTATTTTTTACTTTTTCTTAGCAAACGCTTCATATGAATAAACTGTTTTGTTATCATGCCCCAAACACCAAATTATTGTTTCTCTATTACAGTGCTAATAACCCTCAGGCTCATTTTATATGCAGATTTCTTCTGGCAGAATGAGGAATAACATCTGCTGATCTTCTTTGCATCAGCTACTGAGAGCTGTTAGCGCAGTTTGTCCTTACTGACTTCATCGGGACCCGTATTACCACAAGAATTGGCTCAACTCTTCTCTGACACATGCATCCTATCTCACAAAAGACCAGAGATCCCACAGAGTATTAGAGTTATTGACAGAAAACTGAGATTAAAGGAAATGCTGCTTGTCCTAAGAAACATTAGTTCCATTTATTGATAGCTTGTCCCATTCACTTTTCTTAAGTTTCACATACACGAATCTCTGCCCAGAATTTGCCTCTGATTATTCCAAATCAAGTACCTGCATGAGAACAAAAAACCCAAAGGAATTCCTGTCCTAGAGTAAGAAATATATGCCATGCTGTACATCTGTTCACAACTGTTCTTTAGCCAGAGGGATTTCATCACATTTGTGTTCAAAGGAAATTTGACCTAAAAAAGTACGTGATGTCCTCTTCATAGCCATGAACTGCTCAGGCTTAGACCTGAACACTGAAGTTTCTCACCAAATTCAGCTCTCCACAGGCTCAATCTGAAGCTATTAAGACCTTATCAGAATGCTGAGGTAGCACAAATATCACAAATAATGTAATAGACCCAAGTCCGAAAAATCACGCTCAGTGTGTCAACATATCAACCAGCATGTGCAATTAAAACAATAAAAAACCCATAAATGTCCAAAGAGCAAGGACAGAGCAGATAGGCATAAATAAATATTGCGGACTTGGGCAAGGGGGGAGGGATCAATACCTGTGCAAAATTGCTGATTCCTACTGTTCCAATGCCATTTTCCACAGATACCCATTCGTGCTTGTCTGTGAATTTGCGGGCTAAAAGAAAACAAACTTGATATTTCAGAAAGAAGTGACATGTTGCTCGCTTAAATACAGTAACACATTTGCAGGCTTAAACTGTGGGGCTTTTCACTGAGTTTGTTCATTTTTCTCGGAAGATATTTTCAACGGCCCATGCAGTTTACAGAAGCAGCGTGTTCTGCTCAGGACACGCTCAGTGACAGGGCAGAGGCTCACTGGGTGTCCTGCTCAGAGTATTATCGGTTCCTGTGCAACCATCTGGAGACTGATAAAGTACACGACTAAAAGGACCAGCTCTTCTTCAAACAGAAGTGCAAGTCTAAAGTTTATAAGTGTATTTTACCCATAGTTATACATTTCTATGATAGCCCTGACTTTTCAAACATATTTAGTGTTTATTTCTGATAACTACTTTATTATGGCTGGGAAGGCCAGTGTTAGTGACTCTAGAAACACTGTCGGCATTACAGCATCTCATTCAAAGCGCAAAGTTGGCACAGATCTATGTAAAATTAAGGCAAATTAATACAGGAAAAATTAATAAGGGGACTTATACAGACAACTGCTACTTAACAAAATTTGCTCTCTGTTAATATTGTTACCCTGAGAAGAACACAGTAGTTATTCTGTATCATTTTAAATACGCCTGTTTAAAACCTTGTTAAGTCTTTTCACAGCAAGGTTACAATTCTCCTTACATTTCAGACCTGTAAGATTCAAGACAGCTTTATTAGAGCAATTGTTTTTATAAAGTTATATGGGGAAACTTCAAAAGAAGTAACTGAAACAGGCAATATTTTTCTTGCTAACATTTTTCCTGAACTTTTCTCACTGTGAGCATTTTCAGCCTGCCTTGTCCGTTTTCTCACTTCTATAGAATTTCCCTGTAGTTTTTTTCCTACTTTTTTTTTTTCTTAATTTTTAATTAATTAATTTTTATTTTCCACTAGCAGCACCCATCCAGTCTGGTAAGGGATGTTGCAGAAGCTGAGAAAAATAACTTCTGAAAAAGCTCCCTGAGCAATTAGTGCCATAGCACAGCTGCACCTTCCTTTTGAGTTCAAAATTCTACTCTCAAGCTCATCCTGTGGGCTGGACTCTTTATGGCAAACATCAGAGAAACTATACTTCTGCAAATCCTTGTGTATTTTCTAAAATTGTATATGAAGGAAAACAGAAGTTCTCACTGTAGACCTGCTAAAATATTTCCAGTCATATTTTAAGCTGCTTCAATTGCAGCGATCCTCTTATTTGTGTCTGAAAAGTTCAAGAGTATCAAGTCTCAGATAAAATGGTTTGTCTTAGAATAGGGCCCAAGTTTTATAGAGCTCAGTAGAGCAATATGTGGTTTTGCAACTATAGTACACAAACAAATATGAGTAAACTGTAAATATATTTTCCCATGAATTATCAGTTAAAAATCCACAGAAAATTGCATCTAGCACTACTTATAACTACAAAAATTCTCATGACACACTCTAATGAAGAGAGCCTTAAATGTCTCAAATCATTTCAGGTCAAGATGTTAAACCCATGGGAATTCTACTGGAAATGAGTAATGAACCCTAAGAATGGAGAATGACAGTTGGCAAATCTCAAACCCAAGCTGAACATTTGTGATGTTACACGTGTCACAAAGAAGCCAACCAGCACATTTTTATTTAGAATAATAATATTGTATAGAATCTGTTTATAAAGCAAGGCTAATAAAAAACCAGAAGATTTTCACGCCAGTTTGGAATACAGCAGTTAAATGTCCTGAACAGTCAGAGGAGCACGTTAACTTTCTTGTGAGGGGAAAAAAAAAAAAGTGAAAAATTAAAATTCTGAGCATGCAACCAAAAACACTGCAAATAAAGTAAAGGTCAAATTAAAAACAGTTAATAAGTAATCTCAAAATTTGAACTTTGAGCTTATGTGGTCAGCTCATTAAATAAATCAACCTAAAGGAATATGAAATGCCAATGCATACCAAATCTGTCTGCATTCTTCTACAGAATAGCAGCTGAATTTACTCCAGCTTCATTCATTTCAACAGGACTTTGGTTTCAGCTTAACTAGCATACTCTGAACTCAGGCCCTCATTTAGTGTAACCTGCCTCTATGACATATTTCATATATACCTGAAGAGTGAACTCACACCTCCACAAAGAGACATACAAAACTTTTCCTCTCTGCCTAAAACAAAAGCACTGTTTGTTACTTCTTCAAGTGATGTGTATAGAAAAACAATGGGTACATTGACCAGCATAGTGAAAAAAAGCTTAGATCTTGATTCACTTACTTTGCAAGTAATGAACAAGAAATGTTATTTCTTTCTGTTATTAGTAATATTTCTTTTTACTAATCACTTGCAGCAGAAGGCAATTAAACAGGTAGGTTTAAGATTATCTGGAAAGAAATGGATGACCTCTTCTTAGTGGCAGTCATTACTTTCAAAGCATAGTCTCCTCCTCTTCTCGCCTACTTCTTAAACATTTCTGTTTGCTAGAGTACCACTGATTCTGTTTTTCAGACTTTCATGGGTAACTTCCCTTCAAACAGAGCTTTGACAGCAGTGGATGTTTTCAGAATTAACACCACCAAATGCAAAACCACATCAAGCACTGATGCACGAGTCCATCCCCTGCGGTGCCACTCGTGCAGCTGTGGCCGCACAGGAGCCGGAGACAAACTTGTGCAGCCCGGAGTGGCTCAAGGCCCTGCAAGCCTGGCTGGGGCTCCCTGGCTGCCCACGCCAGTCCCTGCTGCAGCTCTGCCTCCGCCAGACACCCGCCCCTGCCCCTTTCTTGTGCTGCTGATGCGCCTTGGAGCCAACATCAAGCTGTTTGCGGGCGGCAATCCCGGGAAAAGCTATCCGCTTTTTTTGGGCAAGCTCGTGTGTTCCCCGCTCGGCCCACTCTGCGAAGCCTGTCTGGGACCAGAGAGGGACTAAGCCGCTTTGCTAAAAACTGCAGTGTGGAGATGAGGTTAAAAGTTTCTGGCCAACTAGCGGAGGTGAACCTGCTCCTGTGGGAGCGGGACCGGGAGTGCCAGCAGCGGGACCGGGGGCAGGTGAGGCGCCCTCCGAGGCTTCAGCCATCTTGCGAGGTTCTCCGGCCCCCGCCGACACCGGGGGGCTCCGGGCGGCTGCAGCACCGCGCTCCGAGGGGCCGTCGGGACACGGCACGGCGGGAGGCAGGGAAGGAGGGAGGNGCGGCGGTGGCCGAGGGGACCCGCGGGCCCTGAGGAGCGAGCGGCCCGGGCTGGGGTGCGCGCCCCGCCGGTAGCGGGCACCGGGGCGGCCTGAGGGAGCCGCCATGTTCCGTGCGCCGCCTCGGAGGAGAGGGAGACGATTTAGCCGAACAGTGCAACTGCTCCGTGTTTATTAAATAAATACAGGTGCCAAGTCTACAACAAGTGCACGTGGGACGTTTCGCCTTAGAGTTACCGCTATTTCTTAGCTATTACTCCAGCTAACATGCTGGCAGCACTTTGGGGGTGAACACCGCATCGTTTTCCCAGAATCACGGAATGGGCTGAGTTGGAAGGGACCCACAAGTGCCTAAGAGCGTTGTCCAAACGCTTTCTGAGCTCTCTCAGGTTTGGGGCCATAACCATTCCCTTGGGAGCCTGTTCAGGGCCCGACCACCCTCTGGGTGAAGAACCTTTTCCCAATATCCAGCACAAACCTCCCCTGACACAGCTCAAGCCGTTCCCTTGGGTAAGCCCGTTTTAGTCAGAAGCTGTAATAACTTAAGCTATAATCTAACCTAACTCTAACCACTGCAGCTGATAGCAAACAAGTAAATACTTTGCCCACAAGCANCAGAAGGATAGAGAGCGGCTGCCGCCCGGGGCCGCCGGCGGCACCCGCGCTCCGGCCGCTCCGCGCACCCAGCCCCGGCTGGCGGGGGTTCCCCCGCGGGCTGAGCCGGGGCGAGCTCCCACAGCCCACCCTCCCGGAGCAGAG